>JAHHFK020005953.1:0-337595 GCA_024533555.2 Aedes koreicus | reverse complement strand
CGGCATTTCTGCAGCACTTGCCGAATCGCGAAAATCGCGAAAAAAAGTCATTTTTTTCGATTCGGTGCAGAGGTACCTAGTGTCACTATTGCAGTGCTACCAATGGCGGTTCGAATATCTCCCCAGCCATCCTCAAGAGTAACTGCGCCAAGCTGCTCATACGTTGGTAGGGCTGCTTCTAGCTGTTGCGCGTATTCCTGGGCAACTCCGGTTACCCGTAGTAGCTCAATTTTAGGACGTGGTGTCCGAATTCGACGCGAGAGTTTTGAGCGCATACATACAGAATTAGGTAGTGGTCGGATGTCGGAGAAGAATTTTCCGTCGATTAGAACATGGTCGATTTGATTTTCTGTTCGTTGGTCAGGTGATCTTCACGTGGCTTTGTGGATGTCGTTACTGGGGAAGAAGGTACTTCGGACTACTAAACCACGGGAGGCCCCAAAGTTCACGCATCGTTGGCCGTTATCGTTCGATACGGTATGCAGGCTGTTAGGCCCTATTACCGGTCTGTACATTGCCTCCTGTCCTATCTAAGCATTCATGTCGCCAATGAAGACTTTCACGGGCAGCCATCATACAGTTGCTCTAGCTGCGCGTAGAACGCTTCTTTTTCGTCATCGGGTCTCCCTTCGTGTGGGCAGTGTACGTTGATGATGCTGTAGTTGAAGAATCGACCCTTGGTCCTCAAGTTGCACATTCTCGCATTGATCTGACCCCTTGTTTACACCACTTATTTAAAGAGTCTGAATATAACTTTAGTTTCAAGAAACAACATTATGAATGATTTTTCGGATTTTTGATCTTCCTATGTCTTTTTTCATCGCAGGACATTTACCCATTTGCATGACATTTTATTTTTGCAAACATAATTATGCTCATAATTTCCAGTTCAGAAACCGCTGCTGTTCCCATGCTCTATTCCGGTGAAGTTTTGTCTGATGCATCAATCGAGAAGCAACTAGAGGTGCATGAATTAATCAACAAGTCATGCAGTTCAAACGAAATGCAAAACGTTAAGATAAGCGTTGAGTTAGCGTGAGTTTTTTTACTGGTGTTGAATGAGAGGAGAAATTGTTATTGATTCGTTTGAAAATATATGTGAAACAGAGCCTTAACAAGCACCCCTCTCATTTGAAATTCATTCCCTGGAATACTTTCTTTGAGTTAACGCTTAAACATGATCTTTTGATTACAAAAAAAATTTTTCCCCCCCCCCTTTTAACAAAAAAAAAAAAACACCAAAAAAAAATTTTTTACAACACCCAAAATATAAACAAACTTTTTAAAAAAAAAAAAAAAAACACACACACCCCCCCCCCCCCCCCCCCACCAACCCCAAAAAATTAAACAAAAAAAACACCACCGCCTTCCACTTTCAGCCGAAGAAAACAATCGAATAAAGCCATTCAATGGAAAATAGCAGAATAGACCTTTCTTGTGGATTTTTTTTTATTAGCTTATCAGATACATTTCAATCTGTAAAGTATACTCTTCTATGGGACTTATGTTTTTTTATGCCTGTAACTATTGAAAAACAATAAAAAACTGTTAAATGACCATTTCACCCCACATGCGCCCTGTGGTGAATACCCACTTGGCCCTCTCTTCTCCAATGTGATGTTTATCTTTTGTGGTGAGTTTCACGTTAGCTTATTAGCTCTTCACTCCTATGGAGAAATCCTATAAGCAGATGTCAGTGCTCGCGTGAAACACGACGGTAGTTTTCTTACTCAGTCACTCCACCGGAAAATCTCGTAACAAAGTGTCAATCTTTGCGTAAGAAGCCACGTACTATTAAGTACTATAATAGATTTGTCTAAGGCCAGGCGCCTACTGATGTGGCGGAGGTGGGATATCTGTTAGCATGTAAAAACATCTTATCGAAGTTTGCTTCACGTCATAAGACGTTGACTCGATGTTTTGAAATGCTATGTTATGCCTCACGTCTGCCACTGCGCCTTGCCTAAAACTATTTCAGTTGCACTGATAAGAAGGTGGAAGCTCGGAATAATATCCTTCTCATCGTTGGAATCACTTATGAACAAATCACTGTGCATTTGTTCCGATTATAAACCAGCCAAATCATTGCCAGCGGCACACGCTCAGAGCGAAATTTCTACCTACGAGTCCATAGGGAGTCATAAACACCAACCAAAATAGAGGTCATCGTCAGCAACAAAACAAGCCGAAAGCAACGACATCATCCTCACAGCAGCAGCAACAACAACCATCAGCATTCAAACAGAACGTGAAACAAACAACAAAGTACCCACCGAAGCTACCGATTAGTCACGAGTTGACTGGTATTTCTCTTCCACTGGGTCCAGCGATTGTACAGCCGGAAAATCTTGTGTTAAGTGAAAACAGCAGCGGAGAACCGCCCAATATAAACGAGAAGAATAATCAGCATAATGTTGAAAAATCATCGTCCAGGAAAGGTTCAGGTGGCATGAATAAAACAAACAAGTTTAGTGAGCATTCCTCGGAGAAAAAATCCAGCGCTAAACAAGGTGAAAAAGTGTGTATTCCATTCAGAACGACTCCTCACAGTCTAAGAAAGTCGGCAAAAGTGCTAGCCTTGAAAGAGTGAAACTTCAAGTGCGACTTTTCAACAAACGTTGCGCTGTTTTAAATTGCCCTTCCAGCAGCACAAGAAATCCAGAGATGAGTTTTGTATTTGTTCCGCAAAATAGCAGGCAACGAAGAATTTTATGTAAAGAAAATGGAATCATCTTTCCGGACCAAAAAAATGTATTGTTGTGAGCTTCATTTCACGGTAAGTAATTAGCAAGCACAGGGTCATCATGTTGTTTGTGAAAGTTTCGTCGTTCGCGGGTATTGTGGGGGAAGATAGTGTGTATTGTTTAGCAACCCGTTAAGTTAGAGGTCATAATGGAGTTTATTTTTCTTATTGATTCTGTTTCCTACAACCAAGTGCCAATATCTAGAACTAGATTTTAGAGGAAAATACCACAACCGTGCCAAAGTGAATTTCGATTCGGTGTGCAGGCTTAGTTTGTAGATTAATCGGTGCAAGAAGACTGTATTAGACACAGATATCATGTTACTATCGGAAGGTTTCCGACACGTCGGCGATGGCTGGGTTGATGTGGACGAGTGCCAACGGCAGCAGCTGCGGGTCCAGCAGGACTTGGCCATCTAGGACATCGAGGAGTGCTGGATGGCAAAGCAACAAATAATTTATTTCTACCATATTTTGAAGACAATATCAAATATCCTGTTTTATTTTATTTTGTCTATTTTGTTTTGTTTTGTTTTTCGTTATGCTTGTCTCTTTTCAGTCACATTGGAGCGGTCCATTGTTTTTGGCGGATAGTGCTACATACTTTCAGCATATCGTTAACCAAAACGAACCCTGCTGCTAACCTTTCCCCAACTATCCAACATCCCAGTGATTTCTCGTGGAAGTGCAGAGGATTCCTCGGCTTCCTTCAAAGCGAGTATCATGTCAACACGTTTCTTCCCATTCCCTACTTGACCAGCATTCGGGCACGGCCGGCGTTGGTATTGCTTTATAATGGGTCACAAGTTTTTACACATTGAAGATGTATGTTAGTCCCAAACATCATCTGTTGGTTCTTTGTGCAAATACAGCTGATCTGGCAATAACGGAATTGCATCCGTGGGCGGTCAATCATGCTCATGCTCATGTTCATGCTCACAGGGTCATCAAGTTGTTTGTATATGTATATATTATATATTTAAAATGTTATATTTTTAATTTTAGCTACAGGAAGATTGTGATAATTACGAGGAATACAAGCAGCAAATTGGGAAAAACAAAATATGTTTGAAATTAAGAAAAGTAGTTCTCCCACATAAACAAATGCCAATAACGAGTGAAAAGGATTCAAGCACAATATATTCAGTGGAGTGTCTTCCTGCAGTGTCTCCAAACGATGGCCTAGAAGAAAGAGTCATCTCGAGATTGCCCTTATCGGCCTCGTTTATACTCGCTGACGATCAACCAGGATCTTCCCACCAATTGCCACCGTGGCAACAGAGTGAGTTTCAATAAACTAAATGCATGCATGGATGTCGCATTTACCACAATGACCTATATGGTGCTATTTTTTATAGGGGGCGTTCAGAAACCACATAGAATTCTTAAGGGAAGAGGGGAGCTGGTCAAAGGCTTCGCGCCATACAAAATTCGAAAATTTATGAGTTTATGAGCTCCACATAGCACTTAAGGCTAATAATGATATTTCTCGATTGGAATAGGGTGCTCCGGGATAAAACGTTCCCTACTCTATATAAATACCATTGATTCTAATCTTGCTCTGCATGTGTTATGACCATTTTGCTTCAGTACAACCTATTTTAGAATTTTCGATGCTAGGAGGTGATTTCTACGCAACAGTGTCAGTGCGTCAAATATAGCAATCGGAAAGGAAATTGTAGACCCACTGCAGTCAACAATCAGCCTGGGCCAGTCGCTTCGTGGACTAGATTCTGATAATGGACAATCTGGAACTTCATTGTGGCAAAAAGGCAAGTCCCAATGACTAAAGTTAATGATACCACAGATGTGAAGTGGTGACACCGTGCAAGCATCTCTATTCTGAACTGTGCTTATTTACGGACAGTGTGAGATTTGACGAATAGTGTTTATAAAACTGTATTTTATTAATTATTCGGTTTGTAGGATTCTCTTCATCGATATTTTCTTTCGGTAATATCTCAGTTTCAAAAGCAATCTTCTGTTATCATACAAAAGAGAAAGTTTATGAAGAGAAACGATCAAATCAGATAGATCCATTTCACAAAAGTTCCTAGATGTACATACGTAACCACTGGTTCAATGAGTAAACTATCCATGCTTGCACGGTATATATTATATGTACAATCAACACAAAGCTGAGTTATAGACACTATTTACGTTGTATGCTATAAGCATTGTTTGTGAAGTTAAAGGCATTGTTAACTCGATTACTTAACCTCCATCCAGTCAACATACTTTTTCATGTTGAAGAAACACTAATGTATCGTAAGGTTCCCGTTCACTGCTCATCGTTTACCTCATATCATGATTTGCATACAACACTAGTCGGCAGTGTTTCACTCCCTTCAAGTATATATGTTGAATTTTATAGATTTCGCCACGCTGAATTCAAATATGGGCTCAGAAATGCTGTAACACGTCCAGTTTTTGAGAAAAATGTGATTAAAATTCACAAAAACACGTATCTCCGTAGTAATATGATCTACCTCATCAACAACCAGAATATTGGCTCTGCCCTTTGCAAGTTGGACTTGGATTTAATGGAATGGACCTCCCTGAATCCATTCGTGAACACAGATTTTTCGTAACACGTAAGATTAATGAAATAAACCGGGATTTTATTCACAAAATTACGAATTTTCATAAAAATCAAGATTTTATATTTTGAAAACATGAATTTCAGCTCCGCCCTTTCAATGCTGGGCTTGCATTTTATGAAATGGAGCTCCCTGAATCCATTCGTGAACACAGATTTTTCGTAACACGTAAGATTGATGAAATAAACCGGGTTTTCATTCACAAAATTACGAATTTTCATGAAAATCAAGATTTCGTATTTTGAAAACATGAATTTTCGTTCCGCCCTTTGAATGTTGGGTTTGGATTTTATGAAATGAACCTCTCTGAATCCATTCGTGTTGAAACAAATGAGTTTTTATTCACAAATTTGCGAATTTTCATGAAAATCAAGATTTCCAGTCAGTCAGTCAGTCAGTCAGTCAGTCAGTCAGTCAGTCAGTCAGTCAGTCAGTCAGTCAGTCAGTCAGTCAGTCAGTCAGTCAGTCAGTCAGTCAGTCAGTCAGTCAGTCAGTCAGTCAGTCAGTCAGTCAGTCAGTCAGTCAGTCAGTCAGTCAGTCAGTCAGTCAGTCAGTCAGTCAGTCAGTCAGTCAGTCAGTCAGTCAGTCAGTCAGTCAGTCAGTCAGTCAGTCAGTCAGTCAGTCAGTCAGTCAGTCAGTCAGTCAGTCAGTCAGTCAGTCAGTCAGTCAGTCAGTCAGTCAGTCAGTCAGTCAGTCAGTCAGTCAGTCAGTCAGTCAGTCAGTCAGTCAGTCAGTCAGTCAGTCAGTCAGTCAGTCAGTCAGTCAGTCAGTCAGTCAGTCAGTCAGTCAGTCAGTCAGTCAGTCAGTCAGTCAGTCAGTCAGTCAGTCAGTCAGTCAGTCAGTCAGTCAGTCAGTCAGTCAGTCAGTCAGTCAGTCAGTCAGTCAGTCAGTCAGTCAGTCAGTCAGTCAGTCAGTCAGTCAGTCAGTTAGTTGAAATTTTCTCTATATTTTTCAACTTAAATTCACTTTGTTTTCTTATTCCTTTTATAGTTCTCCAAAGGTGTTTGCCTCTGTAGCATCCAGCAGTAGTCCACTAGCATCGCTGGGCTCCATTTGCCAGCAAAGTTCTTTTCAGTCTGTGCGATATCTTGATGAAATCGTTCTCCATGTTCATCTGAGACGGCTCCCATATTCTCTGGGAAGAAGTCCAGATGAGAATGCAAGAAGTGCAATTTAAGTGACATATTACATCCCAGTGCAGCATACGAATCAACCAGCTCTTGAACGATGTGTACATAATCCGGAGACTTTTCATTTCCCACGAAGTGACCACAAACCTTTTGGAACGCATTTCATGCTCGTTACTCTGTCGCGTTAAGAGTTTGCTGAAAATTGACTTTTTTAAGGAGTTTCCTAATTTGAGGGCCAACAAATACTCCTTCTTTCACCTTGGCTTCGCTCAATCTCGGAAACTTTTTCCTCAAAAAACAATATGGTTCTCCTTGAATATCCAGCTTTTTGACAAAATTTTTGATCAACCCAAGCTTAATATGTAGCGGAGGTAGTAAAATTTTGTCCCTGTCGACAAGAGGCAGATTTGACACATTTTTCTTCCCAGGTACCATCTCGGTACGTGCTGGCCAATGCTGCTGGTGGTAATGTTTATCCCTCGCACGACTGTCCCATTCGCAGAGGAAACAACAATGCTTTGTGTAGCCTCCTTGAAGCCAAGTGAGCAATGCCACTACCTTAAGGTCTGCACAGAGATTCCACTGGTGTTCCGAATATTTGATCTTTTCCAAAAGTGTTTTTATGTTCTCATAAGTTTCCTTCATGTGAGCTGCAAATGCAACTTGGCACTGAAGAATACTTATTTCCATTTTGCATTAACACGGCCTTCAAGCTTTTGCTTGAAGCGTCGATGAAGAGCCTCCAGTCAGTTGCGTGATACTCTAACTGTAGCTCTTCCATTAAACCTCCGATGTTGTTGCAAAAGACAAGATCACCGTCCATCGACAATTATTTAATGTTATCTGAATTTCTCTTCCTATAAGATGACACCTTTACATCTTTTTCCAGGACATTCCCCTGCCTTAGTCTTGAAGCTAGCAGCTGCGCTTTGGTCTTGGGTAGCTCCAAATCTCGAATCAATTCGTTCAGCTCCTCTTGGGTTATGACATGCGGTTCCTCAGACTCCGAAGGTAAAAAATCTGGATCATCCTGAAAGCTTTTCTCAGATTTGCCTGGTTCCGAATCCAACTCATCAGCACGTTCAGCAATATTTGGAGATATTGGAACTGGCATTGCTTCGGAGTGCAATGTTGGCCTTGATGGGTATTCGATTTTATGCTTCAAAGCTTTGGAAAATCCATGAATTTTTGTCAAACAAAAGTAACAATCGCTCATCAATCGGTTGGATTAGTCCACACCATAGGTTTGGCAAAAGGTAAGCCTTTGTGCGTACCTTTCATCCAACCAAGCAATGTTCGGTAGCATGAGCATGAGGAGTATGTTGGAACCCATGGAAACTCACGATTTGGAAGCTCCTTGTCAAAATACAGCTGATATGCTGTCTCCAACAAAGGTGTAAACCCCTTTCTCTGTTCCTTCAATATCACGTCTCCACAAATGCAACAAAATTTTTGCGGATCGTTCAGACAAATTCGCGACATTTTTACAAAAATAAAAAAAAACGCGTCCGTAACACTCAAATAGCTAGCTTTGAATGAATAAAAAATGATTGTGCAAGGCTGAAGAGAGTCAACATGAGCATTAATTGACGCCAAAGCAAGACAGCAATAATGACACAAATTTTGTGCCGCAAATACGCCAATAGACCTTTTCGACATTTAATCGTCTTTCTTTGTCTAACATGCGGGGATTAATGCACGGTTTGGTTTCACAACTCTTGGTTGAATTCTCACTCGCACTGCTTCGATTCAAATCTTGCAGTAGTGTGCGCAAATTAAACGTCAAAAAGCTCTATAAAATGCCGCTTTAAGCTACGTGCTTGAGGATTCTTGCTTTCTTTTTAAACATATCTTTTCCTTATTCTCTCGAGCAATAGTGACTAACACAGAGTCTTTTGTCTCTGTCTATTCTTTTGTTTTTTGAGTGTTAGCGTGTTTTAATGCTGTCTTGCTCACTCCTATCCTAAATTAAAAATACGGCACTGCTGAATAGAGTATTTAATGAGGCGTTTCTGAAGGGCTCTGTGCAGCTGACTTTTGAATTAATGAATGGACTTTGAAGGTCTTCAGTTCCCAAACTGCTGTAAGAAGCAACATCAATATACTCAATATACTCAAAGAGGCACAGCTAAAGGGATCGTTCATAAATTACGTTATGCTTTGAGAGGGAGGTGAGGGAGGGTTTTGAAAAGTAACGATGCATACAAATTTTTCAAAAATCCATGCAAAAAATGTGATAAAGAAAGGAGTGGGTTAAAAATCTGTATTTTTGAGCGACCTAATTAATGGACGGGTCTTGATTTTCATGAAAACTCGTAATTTTGTGAATGTAAACCCGGTTTTTACATCAACCTTACGTGTTACGAAAAATCCGTGTTCACGAATAAATTCAGGGAGGTCCATTTCATAAAATCCAAGCCCAACATTCAAAGGGTGGAGCTGAAATTCATGTTTTCAAAATAGAAAATCTTGATTTTTATGAAAATTCGTAATTTTGTGAATGAAAACCCGGTTTATTTCATTAATCTTACGTGCTACAAAAAATCTGTGTTCACGAATGGTTTCAGGGAGGTTTATTTAATAAAATCCAAACCCAACATTCAAAGGGCGGAGCGAAAATTCATGTTTTCAAAACAGAAAATCTTGATTTTCATGAAAATTCGTAATTTGGTGAATGAAAACCAGGTTTATTTCATCAATCTTACGTGTTGCGAAAAAATCTGTGTTCACGAATGGATTCAGGGAGGTCCATTCCATAAAATCCAAGTCCAACTTGCAAAGGGCAGAGCCAATATTCTGGTTTTTGCTTAGGTAGATCATATTACTACGGAAGTACGTGTTTTTGTGAGTTTAAATCACATTTTTCTCAAAAACTGGACGTGTTACAGCATTTTTGAGCCCATATTTGGATTCAGCGTAGCAAAATCTATAAAATCCAACCAGAAATGCCGACGGGAGCGAAAAAAATTCCGATTTTGCCGACTAGTGTAATAAGCACGGGTTCATCTTCATCAACGGATACAGTAGCAGATTCGTATCATATTAAGAGAACTCAAATAGAATTCACGATGGAGGCAATAAAAAGATACCCAAAACGATACTTAGGAATTCCTGAAGAATCAATACATGTTGTTGATATTCTCCCTGAGGCAACAGATATTAATATTCGTGATATTTTCATCATACTTCGGAAACTTCGACTAAATGAACCTCATTGGCAGTTAGCAATTCAGTTCCAGCTATCAATAGCAAGCATAGGAAGAGTAATTAACGAGAACATTGCTCTATTAGCAGATGCTATGGACGGATTTATTGTTTGGCCGGAGATCGAAGACGTTCAAATAAATTTGCCAAGTAGTTTTAAGCACAGATTTGGAGCAGTTAATACTGTAATAGACTGCTTTGAAATTCAAATTCAGAAACCATCAAATGCGATCCACCAAGCATAAACGTACTCTATGTATAAGAAGTGTAATACCATAAAGTACCTAATCGCGTGTTTACCAGATGGGATCATTAACTTTATTTCCAAGGGAGCTGGAGGTAGAATATCAGACCAAGATATTGTTAGGAAAAGCGGTTTTCTCGATAAGTTGTGTGAAAATTCTATGGTTATGGCAGATAGGGGATTCAAATCAATTGAGATTGATTTGCGAGACAGAAAGTGTAGTTTAGTGAGACCACCAAGCACAACTGTAAGTAATACTATGGGTTGAGAAGACGTACTACTAAATAAAAGAATAGCAAGCGTAAGAATCCACGTTGAACGAGCTATCGGAAGACTGAGAGAGTTTCAATTGTTGAAACCTCATGCAACTATAGAAAGTAGGATGATAAATAAATAAGATTATTATGTTCGTATTGCCTGCGGTATTTGTAATATTCAACCGAATTTAATTAACGAATAAATTGCAAATCTATTCATAATTCATTCATCATTCATAATGCCCTGGAGAAATCAACACTGAAGCCGAGTCGTGTGGAAGGTAACCCCCCTGCCCCCCCCCCCCTCTCTCCCTCTATCTCGCGCATGGGCCCCTATGGTTCAACTTGTTCCGGAACGGCGGCAACTACCCCCACATTCTTACAATGTAAGATAATAAGTAATACGTCGATTTCAATGTACATTTTGCCACATTCTTTTCTTTCTATTGGAGCTAGTCGTTTCCGGTAAGTGAGATATAAGTCATTGTGTCCTCTTTTTTTTTTTTTTTTTAGGCGGGATGGAAAATCTGCAACCAGACAACTGAAAAACTCAGGGTGTGGGGATGAGGGTGCCAACTCCTCGATCCACTAAAAACCCACCCGTGCCTTTAGCCCTGGACCCTCCCCGGAACCACCTTTCTGTATTACTTCGGGGAGGGGGCTATTGTGCTTGTTAAGCACCCACTATGTCTAACTACTTAGGGCTTTAGTAGTTAGGTGGTCCCTGCGACCTGCCTTTGGTCGTTTCGCCATTTTTGTTGGAGATCAAGAACGATCTGGGAGGCTGCTACGCATACCGCGTCCCAAACGTCCTGGTCTTGACACATCCTCTGGACCAAGTTATCCGGAGTCGTGTCGTGACCGCATACGGCCATCATGCCGGATCTCGCGCCGTCGAAGCGAGGACATGCGAAAAACACATGTTCTGCAGTTTCTTCGACTCCCGCGCACTCACTGCATGCGGAGGACTGTGCATGCCCATATTTGTGAAGGTATTGTCTAAAACAGCCGTGGCCAGACAATATCTGCGTTAAGTGGAAGTTCACTTCACCGTGTCGCTTACCGACCCACCCGGTTCATTCCGGGATTAGTCGGTGGGTCCACCGACCTTTGGTGGAGTTGTTCCATTCCCTCTGCCACTTAACCATGGATGCGGCTCTAGTGGTCTTTCGGATACCTCTTGTTCCACGTTGCTCGAAGCACTCTACGTCCTCTTTTATGACAATGCCTATTGGCATCATCCCCGCTAGGACGCAGACCGCGTCGCGTGATACCGTTCGGTATGCACTCACCACTCTTAGGCACATAAGCCTGTGTGTACTCTCGAGCTTATTTGCGTAGCTCTTGGTACTCAAGGCGGTGATCCATGCCGGCCCGCCGTATCTAAGTATGGACAGGGCGACACTGGCCAGGAGTTTACGCTTACTCCCTTGCACCGCCGAGCTATTCGACATCATGCGGGATAATGCCGATATAGCCATAGAGGCTTTCTTGCAAGCGTAATCGACGTGACTGACAAAGGACAGCTTGTCGTCGATCATAACCCCAAGATACCTCAAGAACCTCTTCGATTCTACTGTGCAGTTACCTGCACTAATCGTCGCATGTTGCTCCGATTTCCGATTGTTCACCACCGTGACCTCGGTCTTATGGTGGGCTAGCTCCAATTGCCTGGAGCTCATCCATCTCTCCACAATGCCAATGGAGTGTGAGGCCGTTAATTCGACCTCCTCGATGGATTCATCACATATCTCCAGGGTGATGTCGTCTGCGAACCCGACAATCTTTACCCCGCTCGGGAACTCAAGCCGCAGTACCTCGTCGTACATCGTGTTCCATAACACCGGACCCAGGATCGAACCTTGCGGGACGCCTGCGGTGATCTGCACACGTTTCTGGCCTGCCTCTGTATTATATACCAGTACGCGATTCTGGAAGTAGCTTCCGAGAATCTTGTACAGGTACCCAGGAACCTGAAGGCGTTGGAGCGAGTCGGCGATAGCCGCCCAACTGGCGCTATTGAACGCATTCCTCACGTCAAGGGTGACCACCGCACAGTATCGTACTCCTCGCCTCTTGCGCTGGATTGCCACCTCGGCCGTCTTAGTGACGGACAGGATGGCATCCACCGTCGACTTCCCTTTAAGCCAAACTGATTACTTGACAGACCGCCTATACCCTCCGTGTATGTTGTCAGTCTGTTGAGGATTACCCTCTCGAGAACCTTACCCGCTGTATCCAACAGACATATTGGTCTATATGCCGATGGATCTCCTGGTGGCTTCCCTGTCTTTGGTAGCAACACAAGGGTCTGAATTTTCCAGGCGTCCGGGAAGACGCCCTCGTCCAGACACTTTTGCATCACCACCCTGAACATTTTGGGATCCAGCAAGATAGCCGTCTTGATGGCCAGGTTCGGAATACCATCCGGTCCCGGCGCTTTGTTCACCTTTAGCGACTTTGCTATCGCAATGAGTTCATCATTCTTCACCGTCGCCTCGTCGCCGACCCCCGTTGTGCCGTTGTCGGTGCCCACGTGGTCACGGATGTTCGGCTGAGCCGTCCACCCTTCCGTCGCTATGACAGCGTTAAGGTCTGGGATACTGGAACGCTGGTCATGGGACACGTCTACGGTGGCGGGGGGCCATGGACTTGGGTCGTGGCTCGGAAAGAGTCCCCCAACGATCACCTGCAGCAGCTCTGGTGAACGCTCGGTTGGAGCCGCCGATCCTCTGGTTTTGGCAATAACAGGCTCGCTTGCTGGCCTTTATCTCCCTCTTTAGTGCGGCCTTAACGGCGACTAGCGCCCCTCTACGCTCGATTCTATCGGCGTCTGACCGCGCTCTTTGCACCCTCCGTCTTGCGTGGAGGCACGTTCTTCGGAGGTCGGCGATAGACTCCGTCCACCAATACACCGGCGATCTTCCATTCCTCGGTTTGACTTCCCTCGGCATGGTCGCATCGCACGCTCGTGTAAGTGTCATAACGAGTCTTTCGCCGCAAGGTTCCTGGGTTTCGCGTAAGTTTCGTTCCCTCTCAAGCGCCTCTACATCAAAGTAGGACGTCCTCCATCTGCGGGCGAATGGAGTGGATGCTCCTCCTTCCGCACGCTGCCTTGTATTGTAACGATACAATAACGTACCACCAAGTGGTCGCTATGGGTGTAGCCATCATCCACCCTCCAATTGCTAACTAGCCCAGGACTGCTAAATGTAATATCGATAATCGATTCCGCTCCGTTTCTATGGTAGGTACTCTTGGTACCCACGTTGGATAGGTCCACATTGAGCCTAGCCAAGGCCTCCAGAAAAATCTGGCCCCTAGGGTTGGTAAGGCGGCTCCCCCACTCGAGCGCCCAAGCGTTGAAGTCCCCCGCTATTACCAACGGGTTCAGGCCAGTTAGCTCTGTTGTCATCCGATCGAGCATATTGGAAAACTGTTCGATCGACCACCTTGGCGGTGCGTAGCAGCTGCAGAAGAACGCTCCATTCACTTTTTCAACCACGAAGCCTTCGTTTGTGTTGGACACAACCTCCTAAACCGGGTACTTGCCCGTCGTCCATAATGCCGCCATATTAGACCTGTCCGCAAACCAGTTCCCGTTGCCGGATGGGATGCGGTATGGGTCGGAAATTATGGCGATATCCGATGCCGACTCGCTAACTGTCTGACACAGCAGTTGCTGGGCTGCCTCACAATGGTTCAGGTTTAGTTGGGTTACCTGCATTACGGTTGGCTCGTTGGTATACCCTTAGCGGCTGGGCACTTGCCCAGCACCCCCCTCCCCCACCCCCCTAACGTGCTTATCGTCCGGTTTCCCGGCGCACATCAAGCATTTGGGGGGACCTTTGCAATCCCGCGCCTTGTGGCTAGTGCTGCCACACCTTCTGCACATGTTGCTCCTATCTAGGCCTTTGCATTTCCAGGACATGTGCCCGCTCTCTAGGCATCTGAAACATGCCTTCGGCGGCTGGTGCAGGCTTAGTGGGCATATTGACCATCCCACCTTCACCTTCGCCACTTTCAACGCCGCGTCTGCGTCGACTGCCGCTACCCTCAGGGTTGCCACCTGGGTCCCAAGTGGACCCTTCCTCAGACGTATGTCTGCAGCGGCAACCTCGACCTTGCACTGTTCCTTCAGTGCAGTGGAGATCTCGTCTGCCTCGGTAATCTCATCCAGGTTTTTACACTGGATCGTCACCTGCGAGACGAGGGCGCGCACCTCCACACCCTCACCTAAGGCCTGTTTTGCCAGGTCTCTATACGCCGGGCCCTTAAGCGTTGTCGCTTTTTTAAGCTCCAGGAGCATTTCGCCGGTGCGGGTACGGCGTATACTCCGCACGTCGGCGCCTAGGCCTGCCAGTTTACCGTCCCCGCGCATCGCTTTCAAGACCTCGGAGTACTTAGACGCCTCGGTCTTAACGATGAGGGCCTCTCCGCGGCTATGCTTGCGGGCCACCTGTCGCTCATCTTTTTCTTTTCTGGTTTTATTCCTCTTTTTTCTCACTTTTTTCCATGAGGCTTCCCTGCCCCGCCTGGGGTCATCGCTTGTCCCCCTCCTAGCACTGGCATCTGCCTCCGTGCTGGTTATGGCTGTTGTTGTCGTTGGGGCCCTGCCGCTCGGGCCCCCTTCGGCGCTTGAGACGACACGTGAGCTGGTCGTCGCGCCTTTTGCGCTGGGCTTAGCGCCGGGGCCTCTCTCTTTGCGAGAAGCCGAAGCTGGTCGCGAGGATGGACCCTCTGACCCCGCCGCCACGTTCGCATAGGTTCGTTTCCCCTTTGGGGCTTCCGACACGATGCGCTTCTTAGAAACGCCGGGTGCCGTCTCGCCCGGGGACTGCCTAGCCCTAGCCCGAGGTCCCCGCCCCCATGGATAGGGTGGACTCTCCGACGGAGACGGATGGTTCCGTCTGCGTCTGCTTCCGTCTGCGTCTGCTTCGAGGCAATGTCCCTCGCCCTTTCGGTGGCCGCTAGCCGTGCCAACTCTTTGGCGTTTTGCTCGGCTAGCAGTTTGGCCTCCAGCTCCTCCCTCTCCTTGCATGCAGCCTGCACTGTCATGCGTAGCCTAAGAAGGCTCAACTTTAGGTCTTTCGCAATGTTGTTGCGTGACGACGTAAAGTCGATGATCGCATCCAACTGCTCCGAGACCTCCATCACCTTAGGAAGGGTTTCCCGCATCCTATCCATGGCCCGGATGAGTCCTGGCCTATCCATGGCCACGCCTAGCTTGGTGCCACCTGCCTCCGATGCCGTAGCACTACCGCAGGTGTCGCTCACGCCCGATCCCAACGTTTCACGCGGTGGGGACCTCGCTAGGCCGCCTTTAGCGAACGGATTCGCTCTCTCTTGGGTCTTTTTTGTTTCCTCCATGTTGTTGGATCCCCCTCCAGCCGCTATCCAAGCCCACGTGGAGTAGTCGCTATTGTGATCCCATGGTTATCTACACTGATAGGCAAAATAAAGAGCCCACCTCTTCGTTTTTTCAATTTCTCTCATTTACTTGGTTCAAATTAAAGTAAACACCGTGTAGTTTTTTTTCTTATTTCTTTTTTATATTCTTTTTAAGTTTCACTTATGGAATACTGAAAAATAAGGAGTTTTACTTAAAGAAAAAAACAAATCAATTTGTGTTGAAAAAAAAAACAGTGACAAAATAAAGTGCCCACTTCAAAAATCGATATGTTTTCGATAAGTTTCCATTGGAAGAACCCTCGATTGTTTATGTTTTGATATTTTGACATGTTTTAAAGCAAACGGCTCAACCTGGTGCATTTGTATACGTGATCGCATTTGATTCAATTGAAAAAAATGGAGAACGCAGTGCTTTCGAAAGCAATTCCCTTGTGTATCCGAAAATTGGTCGTTCGTGATGTGCAAAACGGTGAATAGCACCGGGCTGGCAGAGGCAGGAAGCGGAAAACGGATGCGAGAACGGACACCAAGATCATGCGCGAAGTCAAGAAGAACCCGAAGGTAACTGTCCGCGAGATCCAGGAAACCCTTCAGTTATCAGTTTCCGGTCGAACTGTTCATCGCCGTCTCGTAGCACAGGGGTTGAATAGCAAACTTGCCCGGAAGCGCCCATTTATCAGCAAGGCAAACAAAGCCAAACGGCTTAAGTTTGCTAAGGAGCATGCTGATAAGCCCCTAGAGTTCTGGAAAACGGTTCTCTGGACGGACGAATCAAAATTCGAGCTGTTTAACCGAAAGCGGCGGGTTCGTGTTTGGTGCAGATCGGGAGAGAAGCTTCATGAGCGCCACATCCAAGGCACGATGAAGCATGGAGGAGGAAATGTGATGGTCTGGGGGTGTTTTTCGTGGGGTGGAGTGGGAAGCATTGTGAAAATCGACGGGATAATGACGGCAGATTCTTACATCAACATCCTGCGAGAAAATCTGGAGGTTTCACTGATCCAGACGGGCCTTGAAGAGAAGTTCGTATTCCAGCAGGACAACGACCCGAAGCATACTGCCAAGAAGACCAAGTCCTTCTTCCGGTCTTGTCGGATCAAACCGCTGGAATGGCCTCCACAAAGCCCGGACCTCAATCCCATCGAGAATCTGTGGGCGATTCTCGATGCCAGGATTGACAAAACTGGTGTTACCAATAAAAATAACTATTTTGAAGCCCTGGAGCGCGCCTGGGAAGAGCTAGATCCACAGCACCTAAAGAACCTGGTCGAGAGCATGTCGAAGCGCCTGCAGGAGGTCCTGAAGGCCAAAGGAGGACACATCAATTATTGAAATGCTTTTATTTTACTTTAATTAATGTTTTCTGTAGCCTAAATGAAGTGGGCACTTTATTTTGTCACTGTTTTTTTTTCAACACAAATTGATTTTTTTTTTTCTTTATGTAAAATTCCTTTTTTTCAGTATTCCATAAGTGAAACTTAAAAAGAATATAAAAAATAAGAGAATAAAAAAAATACAGTGTGTTTACTTTAATTTGAACCAAGTAAATGAGAGAAATTTAAAAAACGATGAGGTGGGCACTTTATTTTGCCTATCAGTGTATGCATGCAGGGAGGCCATGCGAGGGTTGACACGGCCCTTCATGGGGAACCGTGTTCAGAGCCGGATCAGCGCAAGACAGGTATAGGTCATCTGAGCCTACTCCCGCCCGACTGGCGAGGTCGGGCGGTGGAGAATGGAACGTACTGGAGGCCTGTCAGGGTTTTAATGGGACGGAGACGACCTGTGCCGCGGGAACCTCGCCATTTCCTGCTCGGTGTCACCCGACAGTACTGAGGGAGACGACACAGGCGCCAGCCCGAATACAACGGTACCACTCGTGAATCTTTTCGCAGCCAGTTGCCATAATTGGGGTTTTACTGGCATCCACCCCAATGCGTCGTATGACGCTCCCTCCGTAGTTCGTTTAGCCGTTAAGGGGAGCTTAACATTTCCAAGGTGCACCTGGGGGAGGCGAACTACATTCACACCTCCATTGTGTCCTTTTGCAAGCAGATAACCGTACCTGAGTGGGCATAGCCGGGAGCCTTGCGCGATTTACAATTATTATGTCTGTATTGCTTGAAATTTGTAATATTCAAATATTCAACTTAATTTATTTAACGATTAAATTGCAAATCTATACATAAATTTATATATTTATATTCATAATCCATTTATTATATACAAATTATTTATTTACATTCATAACAATACTGATTTTTTAGTTTTAAATAAATTGCCTTTTCCCAAAACTGTGTAATCTTTTTCAATAAAGTTAAGCAATATATTTTATTGTAGGTCACTTCTCTGACCAACAGATTATCGAAAGCTTTGTAATGTTCAAAGGCAGGCTTAGCAACACAAAAAATGCCTTTTTTCTTCTGACATAGGTGCATCTGCAGTTGCATTTCTGCTAAGCATTTAGCATTGATGTATCCTGCTTCACTAATGTAATACGATCTTAAGGCCTTCATGGTAGCAGGACATTTTATTTCATATACGACGTCTGGCTGAATGCCGTCCGGTGAGGCTCCTATATGAGGATAATTCTTCGACAAATATAGACCAGCCTCAGCAATTCTACTATATTTTGAAGATAAAACTTCTAAAACCTGTGGAAATTTATACAGTTTCTATCATGGATTAATTTTTGTACAATTTCTAGAAATATTACCTTCTTTTCTAAAATCTTCCCACGTTTCATCTGTTGTGTTTCAAATGGAGAGTTGAACCCCATAATTCGTTCAACTAATGACCCACTGAATGTTGCGCATTTAGACGCTTCGTGAGCAATAGATGCGGTTATCCTTCCAATACGAAAATTAAACCATTCTGGGTTGTTGCTCTGTCCCATTGTCCTCAGTCTAACTTTTTCGAGAATACAGTCATTCATGTTTACTTCACAGCACATGAAAAATGTTTCTACGTCGAAATTTGCAGGCTGTGATTTCTTGAACGCAATGAATAACGCATCTATTTGTAGCATTTTTGCATCATCGTAGGGCAATAAATATTTTAAGATGCCAAATGGCTTAGAAACATCCAAATTTGGATGTAGTGCAAATTTTACATTAATATTTTGTTTTTTTAGAGGGTCCAATTTCTTCTCTGGCACAAGAGATTGGCTTAAGTTTTCGTCATCTTCTTCTTGCTCACATTCCAGGAACTTTCTTTGAAAACTCTATTTCTTTTGCCCATACAACTCCTTTTCTCCTTGCTGCTTCCGTCATGGGGGCTGCTTTCCAGTAACATTCTACTTCAGTTGAAGCTGGAACTTCATTGCGCCGGAAAATCCAGAATACCAAAACTGAAACATGTTTGCAACCTCCTACGAAAATGATACATAATGCGTTAGTACAATATCTTGCTGATTACATTTAAAACAGGACTACTCCAAAAATACAAAAAAAAAGTGATAAAAGTGCACGTTAACTTCAAATCGCTTCGGTGTCTTCGGCAAGGGGAACGCAATATCATAGACCGGAGCGTGGGATATAAAGTTTAAGCATAGTAGTGGGAAGCATTGGGAAGCAAAGTTATTTTGCTGTAGGAGAGGGTATTCAACAGTGAGACAGCAGGAAGGGGGGCCCCCAAACCCCCCCCCCCTACCACCAAAATACCCCAAAAAATAAAAAAAGCCCCACCATAATTGTTCCTATAACACCCCCCCAACAACCAATAACCCCCTTTTTTAAAAGTTGTTTTTGAGATATACAAACCTATATGCAAGTAAACATATCGCATTCTTCAAAAATATGGCTTAAAGGGTGAAACGGTCAAAATTTGGTCAAGGGAAAACGCTTGTAAATCGGTGAAATCGTTTATTTAAAAAATCAAATTAAATTTCTTTTTCAAGTTCAATTAGTATAAAATTCAGGAAAAATATTCAGTTAGGCTTCCGCTTTTCCAAATCCGAATTGCCGGGCGTTACGCTTGACCCCTGCCATCAGATTTTGTACAGCCACCTGTCCACCTTCTTCGCCGCAGAAAGCCAGTTTGCCTTGAACTGCTGCTCGTCCTTAACAGTTTTTTTGGTCTTCTTTAGGTTCCGCTTGACAATAGCCCAGTATTTCTCAATTGGGCGGAGCTCTGGCGTGTTGGGAGGGTTCTTGTCCTTGGGAACCACCTGCACGTTGTTGGCGGCGTACCACTCCATGGCCTTTTTACCGTAATGGCAAGATGCCAAATCCGGCCAAAACAGTACGGAACAACCGTGTTTCTTCAGGAAAGGCAGCAGACGTTTATTCAAACACTCTTTCACGTAAATTTCTTGGTTGACAGTCCCGGAAGCTATGAAAATGCTGCTTTTCAAGCCACAGGTACAGATGGCTTGTCAAACCAGATATTTCTTTGCGAACTTTGACAGTTTCGTGTGCTAGAAAATATCTGCTACCTTTCCCCTTCCTTTTGCCGTATAAAACTCCTGTCCCGGAAGCTGCTTGTAGTCGGCTTTGACGTAGGTTTCGTCGTCCATTACCACGCAGTCAAACTTCGTCAGCATCGTCGTGTACAGCCTCCGGGATCGCGCTTTGGCCGTCGTATTTTGTTTATCATCGTGATTTGGAGTCACTACCTTCTTGTAAGTCGATAGTCCGGCTCGTTTTTTGGCTCGATGCACGGTTGTAGACGATACACCCAGCTTATTTGCGGCATCTCGGAGAGATAGGTTAGGGTTTCGCTTGAAACTACCGGCAACTCTCTTTGTCGTCTCAGCGGCTTCCGGTTTTCGATTTTCCCCCGATCCAGACTTCCTGGCTGTCGACAAACGTTCCTCAAACACTTTAATTACATTTGTAATTTGATTTGGCAACTTTTAGCGATTTTGCCAACTTTGCGTGCGAGTAGCTCGGATTTTCGCGATGCGCGAGCAAAATTTTGATACGCTGCTCTTCTTGCTTGGACGGCATTTTGACAACTGAAGAGTGAATTTCAAAATCAAAATAGGAGCAACATTCTACACACACACACCTTCAAAATGAGGGGTGTTCAGGTTTTTTAAATGCAAAATTGAAAGAAATACGTCAAGTTGATATTGACCAAATTTTGACCGTATCGCCCTTTATCTTTTTATTTTTTTTTTTTTTTTCTTTTTCTTCTTCCCCCTTTTTTCACATATTTTCCACAGCACAAAAAAAAAATTTCACAAAAAAAATATTATTTTTTTAAAAAACACAAATTTCACTATTTCTCCCCCCCTCCCCACAACAATTGAACGTGCTAGCAGTTTTCTCCAATTTTTTTTTTTTTTTATTTTTTAAAACCGAAAAACCCAAAAAAAAAAAAAAAAAAAAAAATTTTCCTTTTTTTTTTTTTTTTTATAACACCCCCCTTTTCCCCACCATAATACCTCCTAAAAAAAAAAAATTATCATTAAAAAAACAACGAAAAAAAACACCCCAAAAAAACAACCCCAAAATAAAAAAAAACCCCAAAAAAAAATAATAATTTAACGTTATAAAATAGGGATATGGTATGGAATTTCTATGAAAAATTGTGGTTTCATATTTTTGAATGGACTGACGGAAATCAATTCCGTAAAACATTAGCCCAATATTTGGAAAATGTCCTAATAGAAAATTATCATTTAACGTTAATTAATTGGGATATGGTATGGAATTTCTATGGTTTCATATTTTTAAGCAGTTCAATCAACAAATGTACATGTTAGAAAAAAATAGATAGTCATGGAAGGTTTGATCTGACGACAAAGATCTATGTAATATATTAAACATTACCCATATTTGCTTCACATTCACAAGAAAAATCTTCAATAAGTTCTTTCGTTTCATTTATGATCAGCGAAACTTCGTATGGTCGTTGTTTGATCCTATGCTCCGGAACAATACTGGCAACTATTTTGCATTTTCCACCAAACCGTCGAAGTTTAACAAAACCAACAGCCATATCGCCGTAATTCTTCCTTCCTGATCTGAAATGAAGAGTCAATTGGTATGCAGAAATAAAATTTAGAGTTTTTACCTTTGCATCTTAATTTGCTTTGATTCAGATGACACAAAGTTCTGATTCTTTGCAAAGAACTGGATAACGGTTTCCTCCGATATCAATGGCAGATTTCTAGAGTCGGCTTTTTCAAAACCCTTTTCCAGTGGCATGTTTGATGGTTTCAGATGGCAGCAATCAATCAACCAAATCAGCCATTGACTGCACTGAGCTCAAAATGTTTCAGCTGGTAACAAGGCTGAAAGCATATATAAATAAAGAAGAATTAGCACGATGGTGAATCAGCCTAAGGCTGAAAGCAACTGTGAACTGTGGTAGCTTCAAGACGTTTTCAAGCGAATACGGGAGCTGCATCATCTATCCTTCTTTCAACTGGATTCGACAGGCTTAATCTCGGTGAGACGCAAGCTATACCTAGGAAGACTAGTGCTGTAAATGTCAATTTTGACACATTAGCCAATAACTCATTTCAAATGCAGAATTTTAAATTATTATGCTTAATGAAATTATGACGCATAATTAACCCTATAAATTTGTCTGACATAACATTAACTAACTTTAACAGCTAAGGCGTGAGACCGTATATTCACTGCGATTTTTAATAGATCACTGGTAGCCAGATGGAAGTCCCTTTCTAGCATATACGATTCTTCATAAGTTAGAAAGGAACTTTCCACCGCCAACCAGTGACCCATTCATATTCATTAATGATTACCTATCAATTTATAATCGCAGTGAGTATACGCCCTCACGCATTAGATGTTAAGGTTTGTGTAATGTACAAATGTGTGTGTGTTTGTGTGTGTGTGTGTGTGTGTGTGTGTGTGTGTGTGTGTGTGTGTGTGTGTGTGTGTGTGTGTGTGTGTGTGTGTGTGTGTGTGTGTGTGGGGGGGTGTGTGTGTGTGTGTGTGTGTGTGTGTGTGTGTGTGTGTGTGTGTGTGTGTGTGTGTGTGTGTGTGTGTGTGTGTGTGTGTGCAATCCATATTCCACTGGCCGGCAGTGCTTTTATGGAAGAAACCTGTCTGCATCTATATTTATAATTTGTATTTATTTATAGATGCAGACGTTTTAAGCCCTGAATATGGAAGGTGATAGCTCTATTGTACATCCAACAACCCATTTCAAGAATGCCTGTTCATACACGTACATTCTGAGGTTATCTTCATATACAATAAGCCCCGCATGAACACTGTCATGTATCAATTGGAAACATGAGAGGCATTCACACTTCCAGAATTTTTTCAAAATTCTGTCGCGTATTTACTAATATAAATGTTTCATCACAGCAATAAAATAATAGAACGATCTCACCGACTTTTCTTTTGTTTCTTCATTCCTTTGCCTATGTGTTAGTTGTCCTCTTCATGTTGGTCTTGATTAGAATCATGCTGCTTTTGGAGATCTTTAATGATAGTATAATATCGTTATTAGTATATCATAAAAGTAATACTTATTTGCAACTTGTTTTCCTGTAAAGGTAGAAATTAAACACTTAAACTTTTTCCACTCAACATATGTTCATTTATTTTTTGTTATTTTGGCTCTATCTTTTTTTTTTTTTAAACAAGAAAACACCATTCCGTTTCGTGCGCTGAGCCAGTTAAGATCGCCTGGTCTCGTCACAGCATTCTTTGACTCAAAAGAGTTGCTTTTTCCTTAAAAGTGGTTTTGCTTCTCGCGAAAATAGTGGAAGAGTGCGTAGGTGACAAGTGCTCGTGTTGGAAGGTGCAGGTTTGCGTGGATACAACACCTGCATTTCATCTTTAAAACCATCGACAACGATTACTCATCCCCGTAATCCCCTTCGAACAAAGCAGTCGGTGCAAACCACCGATCTCAAGCTACATCACAGCAGCAAGCAACCGGGCTATTGTTCGACGATCGAGGTTGTTTACGTCGTCCGCTGTGTATAACATATAGCCAAGTGAACAGCTATTGTAGTGAAATTTTGCCTCGCAGCAGCGTGTGCGTCTGTCTCTCCCCCGTAGAGGGGAGAAAAGATTAAAGTCAATTAGGGTGGTAGGCCTGATTGTCACCACTAGTGATAAGTTTTTTTTTTCCTATTTTTTTTTTCTTTTTTTCTGCATGATATTTGCAAAACTTTTGTTTTTTTTTTTGTAAGCATTTAAATTAATTGATTGGTGGAGGTTTTTTTTTTCTGATTGTGTTTTTGTTTCTTTGTGCATAGTTATGGCCTCTCCTGAGGCTAAAGTTACACGCATAAAGCACTACCACCCGTTCTCAAAGGGACCATGGGTTGTCTTTTTTCGGCCCAAAGATAAACCGTTGAAAACTCTCGACATTTCGAGAGAATTGCTGCGTAAATATCCGGGTGTCTCGATTCACAAAGAGAGAATTAATAGGCTGCGTGTAAAAGCGCCGAATTTTTTTTTTTTTTTTTTTTTAATCAGTTCGTTTATTTATTAGGCTCAGGCGTGTGTAACACTTTGCGGAGCCGATATTCAATATTGTAATTAACAATTTTTCTATTTCGATTTTAGTAAAGAGGGGTGCCAATTACTCGTGGCTAGCTCGAGGTTAATGGGTCACATTATTGTTTGGAAGGGGCTAGGCAGGTAACTTATTTCAGGTATTTGATGCTGCTCATGGTTGCGACATCTTCCAAATCCTCGTTCTCTGTAGTCCCTTACAGGAACTAAGCTGCAGATGGGTGACCACAGCTTGCTGGGCAGGTACAAGTAGCACGGAAACAAAAGGATAATATAACTGGGACACAATGGCAGGGAATTTACTAGAGTGAAAGGGAGGGGGTGATGACATTACACTCTTAGATCAGACAAACAAAGGAATTCGTAAATCGCTTGCATGTAGGGAAGATCACGCATTCCCAAAACATCTCTTACTTCGCGGAAGGGTTGTCTACCTCGGGCCACAAGGGTATCCAATAGTCGTGCTCTGGAGGCATCATTACCCGGGCAATGCCAAACTGCGTGATCGATGTCATCATAACCGGTTCCGCACCTACATACATTGCTATCGACGAGGTTAATTCTGTAGAGATGTGCGTCTAGCGAGTAGTGGTTGGACATAAGTCTTGACATCACACGAATGAAACCGCGACTTACATCCAGACCTTTGAACCACGATCTCGACGAAACATTTGGAATAATGGAATGTAACCACCGCCCAAGAGAATTACTTGTCCAATCGTTTTGCCAACTTTGAAGAGAACTCTGACGTACTAATGGGAAAAATTCATCATGTGAAATTCTTCTTAAATCTCGCCTTCTTTTGCGCCCACCTTTGCTAGAGAGTCCGCCTTCTCATTGCCTGGAATTGAGCAATGTGAGGGGACCCATGCAAAGGTAATTCTAAATGATCTTTCGACCAACGCACACATCTGCTCCCTTATTTTTGAAAGAAAGTAAGATGAGTGCTTAACTGTTTTCATCGACTGGAGGGCCTCAATAGAACTGAGACTATCCGAGAAGATGAAATAATGGTCTATGGGCATGTCGGAAATTATCCCCAATGCGAAATTGATTGCTGCCAGCTCAGCAACATATACGGAACAAGGTTCCTGAAGTTTCCGGAAGGCAGATGAGTATTCATTGTAAACACCGAAACCAGTGGATCCATCAATGCGTGACCCATCAGTGAAAATTCTTCTATTGCAACTGACATGTTGGTACTTTTCGATAAAAATATGGGGAATTAAAATAGGTCGAAGTTGATCTGGAACTCCTTGAATAGCCTGTTTCATGGAGAGATCATAATCAATGGAGGAACTGTGATAAGGAAAGCGTACACTAGGAGGGTTATAGCATGGAAGACTAATATCGGATGACATATAGTTAATATAGATTCGTAAGAATCTTGACTGGGTACTCAATTCGAGCATTTCTTCGAAGTTTTCAATCACAAGGTTGTTACTGATTCCACACTTGATCAGTATTCTAGATGAGAGCTCCCAGAAGCGGTACTGTAAGGGTTTTACTCCTGCCAGAACCTCCAGGCTCATATTATGCGTTGAATGCATACAGCCAAGGGCAATACGTAGACAACGATATTGAATGCGTTCCAATTTGATGAGGTGGCTATTTCTTGCCGAGAGGAAACAAAAAGAGCCATATTCGAGAACTGAAAGAATAGTTGTTTTATAGAGTTTAATAAGGTCTTCCGGGTGAGCACCCCAACATGTCCCGGATATTGATCTTAGAAAATTGATCCTTTGTTGACATTTCTGTTTTAAATACGCAAAGTGATTACTCCAAGTGCATTTTGAATCAAACATGACTCCAAGGTATTTGAAGGTCAAAGATTGGGTAATGTCTCTTCCCAACAGCTTGAGACGCAGTTGGGCTGGGAACCGCTTTCTAGTAAACACTACCAATTCGGTTTTATGCGGTGAAAACTCGATCCCCAAATTTCTGGCCCAGATGGACAGATTATCTAGGGAATTTTGCAATGGTCTTTGCAAGATTTCTGCACGTGGACCTCTAAAGGAGATCACAGCGTCGTCTGCAAGTTGTCTTAGCGTGCATCTATTTTCCAAGCAGTTATCAATATCTTTAACATACAAATTATAAAGCAAGGGACTTAAACATGAGCCTTGGGGTAAGCCCATGTAGCTAATTCTGGAAGTTGTCAGTTGACCTAGATTAAAGGTCATTTGTTTTTCTGACAGTAAATTATACAAAAAGTTATTTAAAATTCCTGGTAAACCACTACTGTGCAGACTATCTGCCAGTATATCTATGGAAACTGAATCAAATGCGCCCTTAATATCCAGAAATACTGAAGCCAATTGCTCCTTGTGTGCAAAGGCCAGTTGTATATCAGATGAAAGCAACGCTAAACAATCGTTTGTTCCTTTGCTCTTTCGGAAACCAAATTGCGTATTTGATAGCAGGTTGTTTGATTCAACCCAACGGTCAAGTCTTGATAGGATCATTTTTTCTAACAATTTCCTTAAACATGATAGCATAGAGATCGGACGGTAAGAATTGTAATCAGACGCTGGTTTCCCAGGCTTTTGAATAGCTATTACTTTAACCTGCCTCCATGCGGGTGGAACTATATTTAATTCCATGAGAGTGTTATACAGGTTAAGTAATCGTCTTTTAGCGATATCAGGAAGATTTTTTAGAAGGTTGAATTTAATCATATCGCTTCCCGGAGCAGAGTTATTCGATGAAAGAAGTGCCATTGAAAATTCCAACATTGTGAATGGTTCGGCCAGAGAACCGTTATTTCGGGTAGTATCCCGTAAATTTCGGTTGTGTTGGGACAGAGTCTGGACAAACCTTTTTAGCGAAGTCGAATATCCATTGCATGGAGTATTCTTCACTCTCATTGGAGGATGAGCGGTTTCGCATGTAACGAGCCTTTCTCCAAAGCGTTGTCATCGAGGTTTCTCTAGATAGTCCCTCTACAAACGAACGCCAGTAATTGCGTTTCTTTGCTTTGAGTAAGTTTTTAAGCTTTTTTTCAAGCTTGAGGTACTTGTCAAAAAGCTCGCATGTTTCATGTCTACGATAATCTTTAAACGCATCGGATTTCTCAAGATACAACTTAGTGCATTCGTCATCCCATCCAGGGGTGGCGGGTCTTCTTTTGAGGGATGCACTTGGAACACGTCGTTTCTGAGCTTCTAATGCACTTTTGTACATCAGGTCGGAAAGGAAACGATACTCTTCTAATGGTGGAAGAGGATCGGTAGAATCAATACCAAGGGTTACCGCCGATGCAAAATGTTGCCAATCGATATGCCTCGTGAGGTCATAAGGAACATGGATTGGCTGGTCTGTTTTGTGAAAACTATTTGTGATTGAGATAATTATTGGTAAGTGATCACTACCATGGGGATCATTGATTACCTTCCACAGACAATCTAATGATAGTGAATTAGAGCACAAAGATATGTCAAGTCGACTCTCCCTGGCAGGAGGTTTTGCTATTCGTGTCGCTTCCCCAGTGTTCAAGATGGTCAAGTTGAAATCGTCGCATAAGTCATAGAAAATACCCGCTCTATTGTCATCGTATTGTTCGCCCCAAGAAGTACCGTGGGAGTTCAGATCGCCCAAAATAAGAACTGGAGATGGAAGTAATGTAATTGAACTCCAAAGTTGACGGCGGTTTATTGATGCCCTCGGAGGGACATAGACGGAAGCTATGCAAAGATCTTTATTCTTTACATTTATTTGGCAAGCGACGATTTCAATGCCTGAGATTATTGGGAGTGAGATTTTATAGAAGGGGTAGCACTTTTTGATCCCCAGAAGTACGCCACCATATGAATCATCTCGGTCCAGGCGAATAATGTTAAAATCGTGGAAGTTTAATTCATCTTCGGATGAAAGCCATGTTTCACAGAGAGCAAATATATCACAATCAGAATTGTGAATCAAATACTTGAACGAGTCTAATTTAGGTATTAGACTACGACAGTTCCATTGTAATACCGTGATCATATCTTGATCCTCACTCGACGAATTATTCATCGAAAGATATGAATTCACCAATAAGGGGCCATGATACAGTCAATTGCTTGAAGTAGTTTCCAACTATAGGAATAAGCAGGTCAATAATTCCTCGGAGCGGTGAAGCATCCGAAAGGCCAAGAGCATTTAAAATGTTATCCACAATGTCCCTAAAATTAATCTTACCTCGCTTGGACGGGATATTCTTAGAATTGCGAGAAGACGTAGTGTTTGGTAACCTCTTACGGTTACTGTTATTAGGTAGCGGCGGGTTGGTATAGCTACAGCTAGGAACGGATGCATCAGCTATTACCGGTTTATTCGGTTTTTTAAATTGACCCCCTCTACCTCCAATTTTTTGCAAGCTTTTGAGAGTAGGTTTTATTTGTTTCCGGCGCACACCCGGAGAACTAGTAGGCTTTCTTTTACCGGGGGCGTGTACCTCCGGAAATCCACTCTCATCGGCTTCGTCAGAGTCCAGTTCATCGGAAGACAAAATCAAAAAAGGATTTTCATTTTGAGCGGCTGATACAGACGATGCAGACGCTCCGTTTTGCGACTTTAACATGTCTGCATACGTCTGCTTGGAGCGTTCTTGTATGGAACGTCTCACGTTACCAGTGCGCTTCTTGTACACGGGGCAGTTCTGCAAATCGTGGAGAGGCTCTTTGCCACAGTAAGCACACTTTGTTGCTTCCTGTTGGCAAGCATCCTCTAGATGCCTTTGGCCGCATTTGCCACAACGGGGCTTGTTGTCGCAAAAAGTAGCCGTATGACCCAACTGTTTGCACTTGGTACAATTAAATACCCTTGGTACAAAAAGGCGCACTGGGAAAAAAACTTTATCAATTTCAACAAATTTTGGGAGAATTGATCCGGCGAAGGTCACTTGTAGCGAGTCCGACGGTGAATACGTCTTTTTTCCATCTACCATTGATCCTGCATGCAATTTTTTGCATTCCAGAATCTCAATGGTAGACGAAGCGGAATCTGGAAGTCGCCCCTTACCTTCCATAACGTCTTCACACGTCAGGCTCGCTGCAGAAACCACACCGTCTATCTCCACATCTCGAGATGGGATGTAGACGTAGTACTCGACATTATAACCTGCGTCACTGGCAATTTCATTTGCAATTTTATACGTAGGTGCAGTAACACGCAGTTTGTTTCGGTTGACCTGATGAAATTCGGTCCCCGGATAACGACGCGTCAAATTTCTTTTAATGCCCAAAAAATCTAGGGCTTTCACTTTCTGCCGAAAGTAGACAACCCAAGGAGAGGCAGAAGACGGCTGATAACAGCGCGCCCTAAAAACATCTTTGGGAGGCAAGTCGCCCCCCGTAGAATCATCCATGCAAGAACAAATTCAGCGAACAGAGAAAAAAAAAAAAAAAAAAAATTAATAAATTAATAAAAATCAGATGATTTTTTTTGGACCACCCTATGCAGAACGATTTACTATATGGGAGAGAGATACACAACACACTAGCAGATGACGAAACAAAAAACAAATGTGCTACTTGCCGTTTGCCGGTATGGCAGCTTCTGCTGTTGTTCGCAAACAAAGCACCGCTTGCTGACCGGCAGTGGATGGAGCGATGACCTTCCTTGCTGCGATGGTGCTTATGGGGTTACACTTTTTCCCCTCGGGTGTTTGACGATGGTACAGGCTGGACAGATCATCCGTCGGGCTCGGCCGGGAATGTCTGCTTCCCTAATGGAACGCTCGGCTGGATATCGGTGGTTTAAACAGTGCACTACTTTTAATCACCGCGTGAATGATAGCGGGTTGAAAAAAAAATGCAAAAGAGGTAATGCGGAGTGCGAAAAAAACTAAACCGAAGCTCTTCAGCGTTCGATGCGGAATGACGAATTTAAAAATAAATAACAATACTACACACCAAAAGTCAACAATAAAAAATATTGTATATTCCCTCCCCGCGACATGGGGATAGCTGCCGCCGCCTCGCCTCCGCGTCGATGACACAGGACATGATAAAAAGTTTTTGTGTTTTTTAAGAACACCAGAATCTCGCGCGTGTGTTTAAATAAAAACAGAAAAAAAAACAACTACCCCCACACCGCGAAAAGAAAAAAAAAAATTTTTAAAACTCCCCCCCCACAAAGGGTGACACCCCCCTTCTTTTCTCCCCCAAACTATTAAAAATTGAGGGGGCTTTTTTCCGATGGCCCTTTATAACCCAGGGTATATAATTGTACCCCCCCTAAACCCGCCGGGGGCTTCCGCCAACCCATTGTGGCAACAAGTTTCGTTGCGGCAAGTGTGGTGAAAACTACACCGAGGATTTTTGCACACAAGCTGTGCAAAAATGTGTTTATTGTGGTGAGAATCCTCACCCTCTACAGGAGTGCCCAAGGTACAAAAGGCAATCCGATAACGTGCAGCGTTCCATTACTGGACGCTCCAGGCAGACATATGCAGAAATGCTTAAGTCTGCAACAGTCGTCCAAGATGAAAACCAATTTTCGATTTTGTCAGCGGAAGAATCGGACTCTGACTCATCTGATGAAGGTGATTCTACGGTGGTACACGCACCCGGATCTTCAAAAAGAAAACGTTCCTCTCCGAAAGTGCGCCGTAAGATAACAAAAGTCACCTCCAAAAGATTGCAACATTTTCAGGCAAATGGGGAAGAAATTGTAAAACCGAGGGTTCCTATTGCACCAACTCCTGGATGCAGTAAAGACTTTCCGCCATTGCCTAAAAAGAATAATAACAATAAAAATGCTACTCCTCAATCTTTTCAAAAGGAATCCAAGTCCGATCGAGGATTGATAGCTTTTTCGGACATTGTGGCATTCATTTTAGACATGTTCAATATACAAGACCCTCTCAGAAGCTTAGTTTCTGCCTTGCTTCCGACATTGGAATCATACCTTAAGCAATTGACTGTTTCATGGCCCCTCCTAGCATCGATCATATCTTTCGATGGATAACTCATCGAACCAGGTCGGAGATATGATCACTGTACTACAGTGGAACTGCCTAAACTAGACTCGTTCAAGTTTTTAGTTCACAATTCCGATTGTGATATATTTGCTCTTTGTGAAACATAGCTTTCCTCAGAAAATGAACTCAATTTCCACGATTTTAACATTATACGCCTGGATAGAGACGATTCTTACGGAGGAGTGCTTTTAGGGATCAAAAAGTGCTACCCTTTCTACAAAATTTCTCTACCAGCTCTTTCAGGCGTCGAAATCGTCGCTTGTCAAATAACTGCAAAGAATAAAGACCTTTGCATAGCTTCAGTTTACGTTCCTCCTCGAACTTCCATTAGCCGCAGTCAACTCTGGAATTTAGTTTCTATTTTACCGTCCCCTGTATTGATTCTGGGTGACATGAATTCCCATGGTACTTGGTGGGGGGGACCTATATGATGACAATAGAGCGGCTATTTTTTACGATTTATGTGACGATTTCAACTTATCAATTTTGAACACTGGTGAAGCGACACGCATACCTAAACCTCCTGCTCAAGAAAGCAGACTCGACCTATCTTTCTGTTCAAGATCGCTTTCATTGGACTGTCTGTGGGAAGTCCTTAATGATCCCCATGTTAGCGATCATTTACCAATCATCATTTCAATTAAGTGTGGCCCCCAACCTTCAGAACCATCTCGAGTTCCGTTCGACCTCACAAGGAACATCGATTGGCAAAAATATGCAACGGCGGTGGCAATCGGTACTGAATCCGTCGATACGCTTCCACCGTTGGAAGAATATCGATTCCTTGCCGATCTGATCTACAAAAGCTCATTTGAAGCACAAAAAAGAAAAGTTCCAAGTGCACCCTTCAAAAGGAGACCAGCCACACCTGGCTGGGACGATGAATGCACAAAATTGTATTTACAAAAATCTGACGCTTTCAAAGCTTTTCGTAGACACATGACTTCCACTTACTTCGAGGAATATTCAAAGCTTGAAACACAGCTGAAACAACTTGTCAAAGCAAAAAAAAACGCGGTTATTGGCGAATTTTGTCGAGGGACTCACACGAGAAACCTCAATGACCACCTTGTGGAGGGTGGCTCGCAACATGCGTAACCGCTCATCTACTAATGAGAATGATGAATACTCCCACCGATGGATATTCGATTTCGCGAAAAAGGTCTGTCCGGATTCCGTTCCAGCAAAACATATTTTTCAAGAAACGTCTCCAAACGGTGGCTCTCTGGACAGACCATTCACAATGCTGGAATTCTCTACGGCTCTTCTTTCATCAAATAACTCCTCACCCGGATGCGATATGATAAAATTCAATCTTCTGAAAAATCTCCCAGATATCGCAAAAAGACGCTTGCTTGACCTATTTAACTCCTTTCTACAAAACAACATAGTACCGCCAGAGTGGAGACAGGTCAAAGTAATAGTTGTTCAAAAGCCTGGTAAACCAGCGTCTGATCATAACTCATACCGTCCGATTGCTATGCTTTCGTGCATTAGGAAATTGTTGGAGAAAATGATCCTTCGAAGGCTCGATCACTGGGTCGAATCGAATAACTTGCTATCAAATACACAGTTTGGGTTCCGTAAGAGCAAAGGAACAAATGATTGTCTAGCGCTGCTTTCCTCAGATATTCAACTGGCCTTTGCGCGCAAGGAGCAACTGGCGTCAGTATTCCTGGACATTAAGGGGGCTTTTGATTCAGTTTCCATTGAAATCCTTTCAGATAATCTGCAGAGATGTGGACTTCCCGGAATTTTAAATAATTTTTTGCACAATTTGTTGTCAGAAAAGAAAATGATCTTCTCACTTGGAGAACTGACAACTTCCAGAACTAGTTACACGGGCTTGCCACTGGTAGTGTTTACTCGAAAGCGGTATCCAGCCCAATTGCAACTTAATCTTTTGGGCAGAAACATTATCCAATCGATATTCTTCAAATACCTTGGGGTCTGGTTTGATTCAAAGTGCACTTGAAATGCCCACATTACGTATTTGAAGCAAAAATGCCAAAAAAGGATCAACTTTCTTCGTTCAATTTGTGGCACATCGTGGGGTGCTCATCCGGGAGACCTCATTACCCTTTATAAAACAACCATTCTCTCTGTTCTTGAGTACGGCTCTTTTTGCTTTCTCTCGGCAAGAAAAAGTCACCTTCTAAAATTGGAACGAATTCAATATCGTTGTCTGCGTATTGCTCTTGGCTGTATGCACTCAACGCATAACATGAGTCTCGAAGTTCTGGCAGGTGTAAAACCCCTCCAGAATCGGTTCTGGGAACTCTCGCTCAGAATATTAATCAAATGTGGAGTGAAAAACGCATTTGTAATAGAAAATTTTGAAGAAATGTTAGGGTGTGTGTTCTCGATTATGAGAATTTACCACCAAAATATATCGTCGGATATGGGCCTTCCGTGCTATACTCCAGACCGTGCTGACTTCACCTTTGGCAGTTCCTCAATCCATTATGATCTTTCCATGAAACAAGCATCTCATGGGATTCCGGATCAACTTCGTTCTATTATTATCCCACGTATTTTTACTGAAAAGTACCAACACGTCAATTCTGAAAAAAGGTTTTTCACTGATGGGTCTCGCCTCAATGGATCCACTGGCTTCGGTGTCTTCAATGAAAACTCTAGCGCCTTCCACAAACTTCAGGAACCTTGTTGCAGCCTCAGTTCGATTGAGGCCCTTCGGTCGATGAAACCTAGTAAACGCTCATCTTATTTCCTTTCAAAACTAAGGGAACAGATGAGTGTGCTGGTCGAAAGATCATATTTGATCACCTTTGTATGGGTCCCTTCACATTGCTCAATCCCAGGCAATGAGAAAGCGGACTCGCTCGCAAAGGTGGGCGCCCAGGAAGGCGATTTGTATGATAGGCAAATTTCACACGATGAATTTTACCATTTAGTACGTCAGAGTACCCTTTCGAGTTGGCAAATCGATTGGGACACCGGAAATCTAGGACGGCTGTTACATTCCATCATTCCTATTGACCTGCACGTTAGCCGTGATTTCATCCGTGTGATGAGTAGACTTATGTCCAACCACTACCAGTTAGATGCACACCTCTATCGCATCAACCTCGTGGACAGCAATCTTTGCCGATGTGGAAACGGTTATGATGACATCGATCACGCAGTCTGGCAATGCACGGATAATTACGCCACCAGAACACGACTTTTGAATACCCTAGAGGCCCAAGGAAGACAACCTTATGTTTCTATGAGAGATGTGTTGGGATCTCGCGATCTGTGCTATATGCAATCGATTTATGTGTTTCTCCAAATGTCTAGTATAAGAATTTAATCTGCTTGTGTTTTTGTTTTTCTTTATTCATTAGTTTATGTTTGTTTTGTTCCGACATCTTGAGGAGTTTCATCGTCGCCCAATGGTAACCACAACCGGCCGACCACAAAAATGGAGCCCTGGCCATTCCGCACCAAGTCATTGTGCTGGCGACAATTATCTGATGAGACTACAGAATCCTATTTCCATGTTCCTTTGTCCAACCCATCCCCAAAAAATGTCACCTTTTTTAACCTCGGGTAAACCGCGAGTAAACGGCCCAAGTCCTACTAATCCTAGTATTAAGTCATTACATTATACAAAAAAACAATGAATTATCGGCTCCGTAAAGCTAACGCAATTGAGCCTCCCAAATAAATGAACTAGATAAAAAAAAACAAGAAAACACATAACACGTATAAAATTTAGTTGTTTTTTGTATTGATTTATTAATTTTGTTGTTTATAAATCCATTAACTCCATTAACGTGTAATTTTTATTTATTTTTATATAGTACTGCTGAACTAGTCTTCTATTCCTGATTCCGATTCCGCTTCACTTCCTTCATATTTATAAATTTCTTCTGCCTTTTCTTTTAGCTTTTTTTTGTCTTTTGCCAACTCTATCCAATTTTCTTCTATTAGTCCTGATATCTTATTTTTATCTTCTTCGATACAATCATTTCAGGTCTTTGATGGTCTACCTATCTTTTTTTTGTCACACTTCATTTCTTGAGCGACTCTTAATGGATGTCCAATTTGCCTTCTTTGAATATGACCCCAATAGCTAATCCTCATCACTCTAATCTTTTTAACAGCTGTTTTTCCGTCTTGTAGCTTTGATAATTTGATTCTTCCTCTGGGTTTGTCCCTACAACATCTTAACATTTCCTTTAATATTTGCATTTCATATTTACTGATAGATTTTCTATTTCGTTTTATAAGAGCTGCAGATTTTAGTCCGTAAGTTATTGATGGTGAAATGACTGTCTTATAAATTAGTTTTGCTAATTCCCATGTTATATCTTTTAAGAAACTTGTGGCATGTGCTTCACACATGTCATCGAACCATGCCTAAATTCAACAGAACTCACACGTTGCTTCATGCTGAGTTAAATTCTAGAGAATTCCAGTCAGCAACCCGTCGAGTCGTTGGCCCTTGCATTGCATAAGCACTTTCAATAAGAAAGTGTCATTTTACAGAGTTATTACTTTATGACTGTTCCCATGCAAGGCCGTTTCCATGCCGCATGCGGCCTCTCTCTAACATATTCCCTCTCTCCCGATTAGTGCATCGATCACTGATTGGTTACAGAATATATATACATTTCAGATACCTCCAGTAAATAAGAGCTAGGTTAAATCAAGAATTTCAATAAATATTCATTGTGGTTTTAACCACCAAGCTGGGAGTGTCTTAATATAATCACGAAAGTCCATAGTACAACATGGCATACCGTGACAAAGTTTAAACAATCAAGAAAATTTTTGGAACTGCAGTGCCTGCGCTGATAGAAAAAACAGCCGAAGCGTTCAAGTGATAAACGTGTGACATGAGAAGATTCCTTTGACAGGAAATAAAGTGACCTTAACAGGGAATGGAATAAGTGCTTGTGAACCAAATATCCGTACTCACAATGGGCAAAACGCAGTCAAAATCAGAATCAGCGGCGGGTCACAATGCGGACCCGCAGATCCAGATCTTCAATGCACAGATCCAGCATGGAGAACAGCGTGGTATGCGGACCCGCAGATCCAGATCTTCAATGCACAGATCCAGCATGGAGAACAGCTCGCCCATCATGAAGTGCTAATCTATGTAATTCTAGTAGTAGTGGTGGCTCACCTAGCCATTACTCTATACACACTTCAAAAGAAGCGAGAGAAACGCATGGCGTTTAAAATCGCAAGAAGTATGGAAAGTGTTAATATCCAAAAGTGAAATGACAATTAAGTAAATAATAAGCGAAAAACGAGAACCAACAAGATTGAAACAGTGTCCATAAAAAACAATGACATTTTAGTGAATAGTTTTTGATGAAAAGGAAGCAATCGTCAGCATCGCCGAATGGAAAGCAAAACGTGCATCGCAGAAACCCGCGATCAAACAAAATGTAAGTTTTGGAAAATTTTAACTTTTAACTTCCAAATGATCGAGGTATACAGCAGTTTAAAACAAATTTATTTAGATTTTAATGCCAAAACGGAGGTTAGGTCGACTCGTAGACTATTAACTAAACAATATGAAAAAGCAAAAAGTTTATTCTGGACCATTACTGAAATAAATCGGGAATCGAAAAGTGAAGAAAATCAATTAATACATGCTAGGGCTTCAAAAGTCTTTCAAACAATTAAGCTACTATTCGAGCAAAAAAGGAAGTCGGAGTCCTTTTCATTTAAAGCTACGGCTAGTGCCATTAAAGGGCGATACGGTCAAAATTTGGTCAATATCAACTTGACGTATTTCTTTCAATTTTGCATTTAAAAAACCTGAACACCCCTCATTTTGAAGGTGTGTGTGTGTAGAATGTTGCTTCTATTTTGATTTTGGAATTCACTCTTCAGTTGTCAAAATGCCGTCCAAGCAAGAAGAGCAGCGTATCAAAATTTTGCTCGCGCATCGCGAAAATCCGAGCTACTCGCACGCAAAGTTGGCAAAATCGCTAAAAGTTGCCAAATCAAATTACAAATGTAATTAAAGTGTTTGAGGAACGTTTGTCGACAGCCAGGAAGTCTGGATCGGGGGAAAATCGAAAACCGGAAGCCGCTGAGACGACAAAGAGAGTTGCCGGTAGTTTCAAGCGAAACCCTAACCTATCTCTCCGAGATGCCGCAAATAAGCTGGGTGTATCGTCTACAACCGTGCATCGAGCCAAAAAACGAGCCGGACTATCGACTTACAAGAAGGTAGTGACTCCAAATCACGATGATAAACAAAATACGACGGCCAAAGCGCGATCCCGGAGGCTGTACACGACGATGCTGACGAAGTTTGACTGCGTGGTAATGGACGACGAAACCTACGTCAAAGCCGACTACAAGCAGCTTCCGGGACAGGAGTTTTATACGGCAAAAGGAAGGGGAAAGGTAGCAGATATTTTCAAGCACACGAAACTGTCAAAGTTCGCAAAGAAATATCTGGTTTGACAAGCCATCTGTACCTGTGGCTTGAAAAGCAGCATTTTCATAGCTTCCGGGACTGTCAACCAAGAAATTTACGTGAAAGAGTGTTTGAATAAACGTCTGCTGCCTTTCCTGAAGAAACACGGTTGTTCCGTACTGTTTTGGCCGGATTTGGCATCTTGCCAGTACGGTAAAAAGGCCATGGAGTGGTACGCCGCCAACAACGTGCAGGTGGTTCCCAAGGACAAGAACCCTCCCAACACGCCAGAGCTCCGCCCAATTGAGAAATACTGGGCTATTGTCAAGCGGAACCTAAAGAAGACCAAAAAAACTGCTAAGGACGAGCAGCAGTTCAAGGCAAACTGGCTTTCTGCGGCGAAGAAGGTGGACAAGGTGGCTGTACAAAATCTGATGGCAGGGGTCAAGCGTAAGGCCCGGCAATTCGAATTGGGAAAAGCGGAAGCCTAACTGAATATTTTTCCTGAATTTTATACTAATTGAACTTGAAAAAGAAATTTAATTTGATTTTTTAAATAAACGATTTCACCGATTTACACGCGTTTTCCCTTGACCAAATTTTGACCGTATCACCCTTTATATTCGCGAAAAGGTTGAAAGAAAGTGCCGCGATGACATCTATATTAGAGATCGTCAAAACCGTGCCGTTACTGATTCCACAGTACAGTGGTGACGGTGAAAAATTAAATAGCGTAATTGCAGCCCTTAAGGCATGTAAGGTTTTGATTAATAACGAAAATAAAGCGGTAGCGATTCAAGTTATACTTTCGCGGTTCGAGGGCAAGGCTAGGTCGGCAGTGGGCAATAACCCACAAGAGGTCGACGAAATTATAAAAAAATTAACAGAAAAATGTGCACTGACAATCGCTCCTGACACGATTGTCTCAAAATTAAATTCAATCAGACAAAACGGCGAAATTAATAAATTCACCGAACAAATTGAGAAGCTCTCCCTAGACCTCGAGAGAGCTTATATTCACAAAAAAATACCGGTCGAAACAGCATCGAAAATGGCCGTTAGAGCTGGAGTTAATGCATTAGCTAACGGACTCAGAAACAAAGAAACCCAGCTGATTATTAAAGCTGGTAAATTTGACACGCTTACCGAGGCAATCGGCAAGGCAAGCGAAAATGAGAATACCACAACGAATACCGCAGTATTCTATAACAGAGGCCAATCACACAACAACGCCAGAGGTGGTCAGCGTGGACGTAACTCACGAGGTTACACACCTCGCGGTGGTTATGCAAGTCGTGGGCGACATAGTGCGGATCAGAGTAATTATTTCCCGTCCCGCGATCGAGGTGGATACGGTTTCCCGCCCCGCGATCGAGGTGGATATGGTTTTCGCAATGGGTCCGGAAACAGGGGTGGAAACAACTATAGAGGAGGAAATTTTCACCACCAAAATCGCGTTTACTATGCGCAACAGGGAAACGTGCACGCCCCCCAACATTCGAACGTTGGGGGCATGACGGGCATGACGGGCATGAACGACATGACGAGCACGACGGGAATGACAGTAAATTCGGTACAATCAGGCCAACAGTGGAACCAACAAGTCCCTTTACAAAATCAACAGATAGCGCTAGCGAATATTGTGAGACGTTAAAATGTTACAACATCAACACGTCTTGCACCAATTTAATTAATATCCGATTAACTGCCTCCGATAGAGTGTGCACCCTTCTAATGGACACTGGAGCAGATATTTCCTTAATAAAATCAAACGTAATTAATCAAACCGAACATAAACGAAACATGCAAAATTACAGGTATAACTCAACAAAAATTAAAAACAATAGGAACGATTTCAACAGATATCATCTGCCCTGATAATGTTCTTATTAATCAAAAAATTTCAGCTAATTTCGAAATGAATTTCCAATACCAACTGACGGAATTTTAGGAAGAGATTTCCTAACTAAATTCCGCTGCAACATCAACCATGACTCATGGATACTGACACCATTCCATGATAATACCGAGATTGAAGTTACCATTCAGGATAATCTAGATGAACATTTTGTAATACTCACCCAGATGTGAAGTGTTGAGAGTTATTGACTCTGGTTTACTTCACGGAAACTACTTTATGGACTCAACAGAAATCATCCCAGGTGTTTTTTGTGCGAAATCCCTTGCAAAAGCACTAGAAATCACCTCATAAAAATCATAAATACGAAACCTGAAATAATTAAAATTAGTAAAACCTTCAATAGAACGTACGAACCATTGGAAAATTTTGATATTTTCACTTTTAACGAAATTGATACACATCGTAGACAGGAACGTCTACTGACAGAACTGAAACTGGAAGGAGTCCCAAATGAAGCTAAGCATAGTCTTACAAGTTTATGCTCGAAGTTTAGTGACATTTTTGCACTCCAAGACGACAGCTTAACATGCACAATTTTTATAAGCAAGAAATATTGCTAAGCGACCAAACACCAGTCTACACTAAAAATTACAGGATTCCTGAAGTCCATCGTAAAGAGATAAACGAACAGGTGGAAAAATTACTTAACGACAACATTATTCGTCCTTCGGTATCACCCTACAACTCCCCAATTTTACTAGTACCAAGGAAATCAAATGAAGGTACAAATAAAAATTGGAGACTTGTAGTTGATTTTAGGCGATTAAACAAAAATATCATAGCCGACAAATTCCCACTCCCCAGAATCGATGATATTCTCGATCAACTGGGAAAAGCTAAATATTTCATTACCTTAGACCTAATGTCTGGTTTTCACCAGATAGAACTAAACGATTCGTCCAAAAAGTATACTGCCTTCTCCACTTCAAACGGTCATTACGAATTCAATAGACTCCCATTTGGACTCAATATTTCACCGAACAGCTTCCAACGGATGATGACCATAGCGTTAAGCGGTCTTCCTCCAGAATGCGCTTTTCATTACATCGACGTTATTATTATCGTCGGGTATTCAATTAAACATCATCTATTGAACCTTGAAAAAAGTTTTTATTAAAACTTCGAGAATTCAATCTTAAGTTAAATCCATCGAAGTGTATGTTTTTCCGTAGTGATGTAACTTACCTTGGACGTCACATATCCAGTGAGGGAATTCAACCCGATAAATCGAAATTTTCAGCAATCCTTAATTACCCCGAACCACAAAAGGCGGATGATGTAAGACGATTCACTGCTTTCTGTAATTACTACAGAAGGTTCATTCCTTATTTTTCTGAAATTGCTGCACCCTTAAACAAACTTTTGAGAAAAGGTGTAAAATTTGAATGGAACGAAAACTGCAAAAAAGGCATTTGACTATTTGAAACAGAAACTTTTGTCGCCAACAATTTTAAAATTTCCAGATTACGATGAAACATTTATTTTGAGCACAGATGCATCTAAAATTGCATGTGGTGCTGTTTTAGCTCAACTTCATGGTGACATTGAATTACCAATAGCTTATGCGAGCAAAACTTTCACAAAAGGCGAAAGTAATAAATCCACAATTGAGCAAGAGTTGACTGCTATTCATTGAGCAATCAACTATTTTACACCATACTTGTATGGCAGACGTTTTACGGTGAAAACAGATCACCGCCCACTTGTGTACTTATTCTCAATGAAAAATCCAAATTCAAAACTGACCAGAATGAGGGTAGATTTAGAAGAGTTTACATTTGACGTCGAACATATTAGCAGAAAACAGAACGTTGGCGCCGACGCCCTATCCCGCGTTATGATTGACTCTGAAGAACTCAAAAATCTCTCCGTACTGCCAATTCAAACTAGATCTATGACAAGGGAGCAAAACAATCAGAACAATAACGATACACAAACTTATTCATCTGCTAACGAGATTGATCACCTCAAAGCTTATGAATCGGTTAATAACCTTGACGCATATAACATGCCGAAAGTAATATTTGATATTAACGACAACACTCTGAATTTACGAATCTTGACGAAAACACTGAAAAGGGTTCTTGCTCGAGAGCAATTATCCCACAATAGTGGAAATATTAATTTACAAAAGTGTCCGCAGACACTAGATGAAATGGCCGCCAAACTAAAATTCAAAACGGCTAGCATTGAAAAACGATGATGAAATATTTACTATGATTTCTAAAGAATCATTTAAAGAAGCATGCAATAAAATATTGAAAAATCCGATGATTATCATCTACCAACCTGCGCTCATTATAAACGATGACGAAACTATACAAAAAATAATCTCTGAAAACCATGACACGCCTACGGGAGGTCACATGGTACTAGCAGATTACTCACACCGACTAAGATCAAAATATTACTGGTATAACATGAAAAACACTATAGCAAATTTTATTAAACTATGTGTGAAATGTAGCCATAATAAACATAAACCAAAAACAAGTGAAACGTTCGTTAAAACGACGACGCCAGCCAAATGCTTTGATCTAATAAAAAAAAAAAAAAAAAAAAAAAAAAAAAAAAAGATACGCATTAACAATTCAATGCGATCTATCGAAATATATTACTGTCACTGCAATACCTGACAAACAAGCAAACACGTTGGCAAAGGCTCTAGTAGAAAATTGCATTCTCATATACGGCTGTCCAAACACAATTATATCAGATTTGGGTACCGAGTATAAGAACGAAATTTTTGAAAACGTTTGCAAACTACTATCCATTCAACAAAAATTTTCAACAGCCTACCATCCCGAAACAATAGGAAGTCTTGAAAGAAACCATCGTTGCCTCAACGAATATCTCAGAAGCTTTATTAACCAAAACCAAGATGATTGGGATTCATGGCTCAATTATTATACATTTTGTTATAACACTACGCCGCACAGAGACCATACATATAGTCCATTGGAATTAGTTTTCGGTAAACTAGCAACCTTACCGAGTGAACTTTCTAATGTAACAGCAGTTGACCCAGTCTATAACCATGAATCATACTTATATGAACTGAAATACAAAATACAACAAGCATCCAGCAAACCAAATCCTTATTAGAAAAAGCTAAAACAGTAAGAATTCAAAAGCAAACACCAACAACAAACCCAATACGTGTAGCGATAGGAGATCGAGTATGGCTGAAGAAGGAAAAAAGGAGAAAACTGGACCCAGTATATTCAGGTCCATTTGAAATTGTAAAAATAATACACCCTAACGTAAAAATAAAAAATATCATTAACCAAGACGAGCAAATCGTTCATAAAAACCGCTTAATCCAACATCAAATATAATTCACATTAAACCTTTATATAATTATTCAAATTAAACAATAACGAAAATTTAATGAATGACTCTACTACATAACATCATTCTCCTCAAAAGGAGAAGATGAGCCTAGAATGTAAGAAAATGAAATCTAGAACATAAATAGCATAAAAGCATAAAATATTGAGAGAGGTATTTGAAAAAACAAAACAACAAAAACAATGATCTTCAATCATTTTTCTCCAAAGGGTGGTGGTGTGGCATGTGCTTCACACATGTCATCGAACCATGCCTAAATTCAACAGAACTCGCACGTTGCTTCATGCTGAGTTAAATTCTAGAGAATTCCAGTCAGCAACCCGTCGAGTCGTTGGCCCTTGCATTGCATAAGCACTTTCAATAAGAAAGTGTCATTTTACAGAGTTATTACTTTATGACTGTTCCCATGCAAGGCCGTTTCCATGCCGCATGCGGCGCAACAGCGCCGGCTATGCGGCCTCTCTCTAACATATTCCCTCTCTCCCGATTAGTGCATCGATCACTGATTAGTTACAGATACCTCCAGTAAATCAGAGCTAGGTTAAGTCAAGAATTTCAATAAATATTCATTGTGGTTTTAACCACCAAGCTGGGAGTGTCTTAATATAATCACGAAGTCCATAGTACAACAAACTCAATAATCACCTTGCTACTACCTACAGCTTGCAAGCACCTTTTTCTTGTAGTTTGTGGTCTATCTAACGTCTCTGTTAAATATGTTCCTAGATATTTCATATTCTTAACTATATTATATTCTTCTCCATCTATTTTCACTGTTTTTGGAATGTTTCTATCGTTCTGTGGCTCTCTGACTAAAACCTGGCTTTTATTAACGTTAATTTCTAGTCCTACCTTTATCAATTCATTCGTCAATAACTTTATTATTTTTTCTATTTCTTCTATTTTCTCTGCTATTATTAGTAAGTCATCTGTTCCCTTGCGCTGAACTGGCCGGCTTGACGTGCCGCAAGGGCTCAGTAGGGATCAAGACCCGAAGCTAAGAGTCAGTTCCTTTGTGGTTATATCACATTTATTAGCAGAGCAGCACATCGACATTTTAGGTTCATTATATGCTTTATATCCCATGATTCGTTATATACTATACAATTTCAGATCATCCATGGATATCCCATGTTTTGTAAAATAATTTTAAATCAATTTTTTTTTCTCGTGGCTATGATACATTGTCTTAGCTTTCAGGTTCATGGTACAATTGCAGCAGGACCACAATCCGCAGACATTTAAATAAAAATGAAATTATTATCATTTTATATGCATTACATTTTGTATGCTTTTTTATAAGTCATTTTCAGCTTCGCATATATGCATCCTTGTCAGTTATAGCTCATCTAACCTACGTTATGTATTTGAAAAGATAGAAAGGTTTTTGATGTTTTTTTTTTATTTTAAAAAAAAATCATATTCGAAAAATTCTACTTAAAAAGGTCTTTCCTTCTTCATCAAAAATATATATTAATTTAAAACCTAGCAGTTTACAATCATTCATTTCCTATTTCACAGAAATAAAGTATCATTTATGGGTCCAGATGAACAAGAGATATCGAAAAATTCAATTTTTTATCTTTTTGTATGTTTGTTTTATTAAGATTCAGTTTTTGGATTCATACTCATATGAAATTTATTTCGCCTTATTATTAGCTGTTTTCAGTTTTTTTCCAATATTATTATGATATTAATACACATCTAATTTTAATTTTCAGTAACATACCAGAAGATGGCAGATACATCTTGTACCTACGCCTATTATGTTCTCTGACCATTATTGTGAAAACTAATTCTAATCTTAGTAGATCTTAATCCAATAGAAACTGCAACAGTGAAAGTCTTTCGATGAGTGGATGTTCAGCTTAGTTACGGATTTATGTATTCTTCTATAGTTTACTGGCCTGCTGGTATTATTATTTTATATTATAACGTCAGTTTATTATTTTATGTTATGATATTAAATGATGTGACATAATTGCATTTAAATTCATTTCATTAAAATCACTATTTCCGATGAGAATCACTACATAAATTATTGCAAGGAAACGGAACAGCACATCGAAATTTTAGGTTTACTATTCTATTGCTATATAATTTCAGATAATTCATAGGTATCCCAAGTTTTATGAGATAATTTAATATCAATTTTTTTTCTCGCAGCTACATTGTCTAACTTTCAGGTCCACAAATGGAAGTGTTATTATCATTCTTATATTCATTCACTATATTATTTGTCATTATAATATTCATTCTCTATATTTTTATAATTATAATATTAATTCACAAGATTTTAAATATTACTATATGACACTGAATATATATTGGGAAAGGAGGGAGCATCAGGGTATCACTCAAGCTGGTATTGGACAATGGAGTGGTATGACAACCGGCGTCTAAGAGGGAACAAACAGTATCATTTTCTTTATCCTACCGATTCGATTGTGATGCTGTGAATTCTACTCCAACAGTTTCAGTGAGAGTGACGCGCCCTTCTTAACAAGCCATCCCGTAGAAAGCTTAATAAGTATTGCGAATTGGGTTATTCGATTTGTTGGATCGTATCGTTGGAAGGAGAATCTCATGTTCCCGCGGGTTTCACGTAAGTGTCTCTGCTTACGGGTCCGCCCCACCGTTTTTGGCCCTTCATACAGCGTTACTGTGAATACAACCCGGCAACTCAATTTGATCTTGCTATTAAGTGGAGCTGCATACATGACAAGGTCTTAGAAGGGATGGTGGCTACCTTACATACATACATACATACATACATTATTAGTAAGTCATCTGCAAATGCCAGAATGACCGGTAGTTTTCCATTACTTATTTCTAATAAATTAATATCCGGATAATGCTTCTTCATTTCCCAAAGCACTTTCTGGATTATTATGTGAAGACGTGCGGAGATAATGGGCATCCTTGTTTGATCCCTTTTGCTTTTGTCCGTTCTTCTGTTCTTACTCCTTCCCATAGCACACTTGTGCGTTCTGCAGACAACGCTTGAAGGACTCTATTTGTTATATGCCTTGGTACATTGAATTCATTTAATATTTGTTCAACCTGTGTTATTAAGTTTCTTCTGTTAGAGTAATGTCCTTGCCAAAATGGATTTTTGTAACGAAATACTACTTACCGAAGATATATCCACGAAATCAAATGCTTTTTTGATGTCCACCGACATTAGAATAATTGTGTTTCCACTATTCCAGTTCTCTTCCATGCATCTTCTTGCGAAAAATATTTAGTCGTCCGTTGATCTGTTTTGCGTAAACGCTGTTTGGTGAAATCCTGGTTCACCTGCATATTCTCTAAGTCTTTGCACTAACCATCTTGCGTATATTTTGTATCCTATATTACTTAGTGAGATTCTCCTGAAGTCTGATGTATATTTTGCTCCTTTCTTCTTTGGTATCGGTATTTGCACTGACTGTTTCCATTGATCTGGCATTTTGTTGGTTATCCATACCATTTTTATCAGTTGGTATAGTTCTTCTATGCTACCTTCATCACAATATTTGATATACTCGTTTTTAATTTTGTCCAATCCTGCAGCTTTACAGTTTACTAATTCACTAATTAAATTTCTAAGTTCTTCGTTATCATCACTGATTGTTACTGATTCACCAATCCCTAACTCTAGTTCTTCTAACCATTTATCCATTGCTATTAATGGTTTCTTCGGTCCTTTTCTGCTAATAAACTGTTTTAAATATTTATACGACCTCTTTATTCTTTCTCCTACTTCATAATCTTGCAATTCGTTATAAAACCTGAACACTTCCTTTTCCTTATGCTCTCTAATTGCCATATAATAATCTTGTCTTTTAATGTTTATATTTTCTCTGAACCATGTTGTATCTATACCTCTAGTCTTTGCAATCTTCATTCTCTTCCTCGCTCTTAAGAGCGATTCGATTGCTTTTTTCCTCTTTGGCGTCAAAGGATTCTTAACATGTTCTAACGCTTTCCTAGCACTAGTAGTAATTTTTTCAGTAAATTTCTCATAGGCTTCTGTTATTTCAATATTTTCAACATCTATCTGTTCATATTTCTTCAATTCTTCGTGAAATTTTGTTTTTGGTGCATTTTGTTGTAAAACATTTGGTAGTAGTTTTTTTTTTGCTTTTTTCTGTTTTACTTCTGCCTTCCATTGTTGGCTTTCTATGACAACAATGATAATTTTGTGATCTGTTTGAATCACTGTCCAGTTTGCTCTTATGAACTTGGTCTTGATTGTTGTATTCTCTGCAACTAAAACATGTTCTATTTGAGATGTACTTAATACAGATTTATCGAACCGCATAGATATTACATTGATGTGATGCATTTTTAAAAATATTTTCATAAATTCACCATTTTCGTTCGTTTTAGTGTGCCCTATATACTTTCCCAATCTATTCATATCATCTTCATCAGAGTCCTCTATTCCTAGCTGTGAATTGAAATCTCCTAATAATATCATTTTATCTTTTTTTGGATGGCTATTCACATATGCTCCTAAATTTGCAAAGAATGAATTTGCATTTGTATTTGGTGCGTGAACATTCACTATGATCCAACTTTCTTCTCCTCCATCACACTGGATTATTGCTGACATATCATTTTTGTTAATATTTCTAACTGCTCTAATCCTAAGTTTTCCATTTTTCTTGTTCAAAATTGCCAATCCTCTCATATTATTTGTATTTTTTCTATCCGACATTCACCATTCATAGTTTTTTGTGTTGACTTTTGTTCCCAGTACGTTTGCCTCCTATAGTACTGCTATTTCCACTCCTGATTGGTGTAATTCTTCATCTATTTTCTCCCGCTTACTTTTTTGACAGCATCCTCTAACATTCAAACTTGCAATTTTAATTGACCCTGATCCTGTTTTCATTCGTTCGCGTTCTTCACTCGTCCTTTGTTCTTTCGTGTTTACTTTTTGGTTGTAGTTCGCTTCTTTTTCTTTGAGATACACCTTCTCAACACTATCTATTTGTATGTTGTCATTGATCTTTGTCACTACTAATGCTATCTCTTCGATTCCTGCTCGATTAGTTTCCGTTTCGAATATTTTTGAATCAGAATGTTTCTGGTATATTTTTAAATTCATTCCTGTAATATTGGCTATTGCTTTCCAAATTAAATCTACTGGATGTATGCTTTCCGTTTGTACACTTGTGACTCTTCTTATATCTGCTTCTAATGCTTTCGGTAGTTCAGAAAACGCTATTGATTCCGGCTTAATTCTGCTCACTTGATAGCAGACAGTCCAAATCAGGCTTTCTATTCCCTCAACGATTCTTCTCACCTTTATCCGTCCTTCTTTTACCGTCATCCATAATATATCGTTGATAACTTTTATTTTCTCAATTTCTTCATTTTAAATTTTCGTTTTTCGAGATAATCCTTCTTCTTCATTTCCATTCCTTTTTTCCATATCCTTCTGTTCCTGATCAACATCTGTGGTCTCATTCTCCTCTTCATTTTCCTCTCTTCTGTACACACTGTCATAGTGATTTACACCATTGTAGTATATTTCGATCGTCTTATTTGAGCCATTGCCATACTGAAATAACAGTGGATCGTAATTCGGATTGAATATGCGAAAATTTGATTTTAAAATTTCTTTCATGGCCATGATACTTTCCGCTCCTCCCCATGCACCATCTTGGGATAGTTTGTTGATGTAGTGCGTCACTGTTTCCATGCATTTGTTGTCGTCGTATCCTTCAACCTGTCCATCCATCGCCTCTGCCATAATGACTTCTTTCATTTCACTCATATGATCCCACAGATACTCCACCGTTTGTTTCCTGAGTTCATTAGCCTTTTCCTTAAATTTGCTGTTGAACTCCTTCCATCCTGTTATCTGCTGCACAATTGCGTAAAACAAGCAATTACCATCACCGGGTACGCTGATAACTTTTATTTTTCCGTTTTGAAAAACTTTTCCTTCGAAATATTCCATTTTTATTTAGATCACTTTTTATCCTTAGGTAACTTGAGAACTTGTCGATTTGGTCAACTTTCGGCGGTTTTTTTTTCTTTAACACATAAATCACTACCACTACCACTATCACGACCACTACCACCACATGAAGTTTGACGGTGCTCACATTTACTTGACTTTTTGCGCTCCCACAACATCTTAAGTATGTACATTTGATTTTCGCCGAGACATGCATTGCCAGGTTCATAATATGTTTCCCATTAAATTCATGAACCACTTTGCATCACCCAGAACCAGTGTAAACCCTAGCCACGTGACTCATTCCGGATTGCAATTGTGATTGTAATATACATTATTTAGTATTTTTTCCAATTATTTCCTTCTTTCGTATATTTTATCACCCACATATTAAAACAATTTCCACCCGTATTTGTCTACAATCTGGCAACATTGTCTTTCTGTTTCATATTTTCATTTACAACCATAACGGTAGTTGGCATGGCAACTGTTTATGAATCGCCTCCTATGTTCCCTAAACTGATATATATGTTAGTGTTCTGAAAGAGAATGGAAGCCCGAATGCAAGTGCAAGGCAACACACACACACATGTTGCTTTTATCTGGCTACGAATTTTGAGTTCGACCAGAATCGCGCCCATGCCGGCACGTCATGAACAACAGAATTGAATCAGATAATGGTATAAGTGATTCAAGGTTTTTTTTTAATTTTACCGCTTTTTCACTTCATCTCCCGCATACCACAATATGTTTCTGCTTCATTCATCCCCACTCATCATCATGCATTCATAATATATTTTATATTTTCCAATCCAATGTATAGTACAGGACAAGTTGGAGCAAATCGTCTATTTCTTTTGCATTAGTAAACCTAAAAATGCAGCACCCTTAGTGACGTCGAAAAATAACAGGCCGAATACTAGACCCTACACCTGTAGTAGAGGCATCTCTTGCATTTTACTGTGTTGTCACTCCCACAACTGAACCTTCTGGTCTACCACGGAACCCGTTCATTATCTTGAATCCTGTTTGTCCAATGATTTCCAATATGAAATTTCTCACCCAAACCAATGTTTTTTTGTTTCTTATTTCCATCTACAACCTCCACAACGCCAATGACATCTATATAAGGTCTGGCCCAGTAGCCAAAACAATATTAGTGAAATGAGCAAAATTCGCTCATAACACTAATACAACCGCACTCCTTGCGCACGCTACACAAGAGTTCGGAAAGTGCTACGTCATACTATTTTTTTGATTCATTCGCTCCGAGATGGTTTATTGTGTGCGCTATAAAACTTAATTTTTCAACCGATTCCAGTCTATCGATGACGGAAAATTGGCTCTTTATCTCTACTCGATTGTCAAGTTCAAGCGTTGGAAAGTGAATGAGGCAAAAATTCAATTACCTCAGTTAAATTCACTATAAATGACCCATGTTATTGAGAGGAAATGCTTCTGCTCAATAAATGGCATTTGTATCATGATAATTTCCACAATTCAGCATTTATATAAAAATGTTTGAACCGATTTTTTTATCTGTACCTATACACGCCCATAGAGAGTTGAATAGTGTTACGTCATCACTCGTTGGCTCAGCAATGTTTACATTATTTTTGCTTCCAATACAAGCAAGCAGTGCGTTGTCCCAGACCTTATATAGACGTCATTGCCACAACGCACCGTTCCCACACGATTCTTTCAGACCATCTAAAATTCTCAAATTCAAAACCTAATTGTTAGTAAACTGATTTTGGTCCAATAGATTATTCAACAGCCCATTCATATTGATTCCGTTTATATTTGGTAATCGTTATTTGATGTTAAGATTAGTTTCCTCCTAACCTGAACCCATCGTAATTTAAGTCCCATTAAGCAAGAGCATTTTTCCACTTCAGTAGAATTTACACTCAGACTCGGTTAGGTCCCTATTCACGTGTTTAATTTCGTGCTCACTTGTACTTGTGTTTTCCTAGAATTTTCCTATTAGTGAGATCTTTTTTGATCCGGTGCAACGATGGATCGGGTATCAAAATTTGGTCAAGTTGATGTGTGTTGAACGTCGGTGTGTATGTTTTTTGTTTATTGTTTTAACTCGTACCGGGTTGAAGTTTATACCACAGAGAACAGACATTGATGTCCATATAACATTTCTTGAAAAATGTGTGTAAAAGTATAGGGGGGCAGCCGGTATAAGAAGCGAGTGCAGAGAAAAATAAACAAAACTTTTCAGGTTATGTGCTAGGCTTTTTGTTGATACACATTGACATGACAGTTATCGCACAACTGCAGCGCCGCCTACCAGGAGCATAACGACATACATTTGAAATGCCGGTTTAAAGTTTTACACAAGTAGCAGACCAAAGATGAACGTCTGTTCTCTGTGTTTATACTGCCTAGAAGATCAGGTATCGCAGGTTGGAGCTAGTTCCAACTCGGATCCAAAAACGAATTCGGTATATCTAGAGTTTCATAAGCTATCCGCAAAAAGTTAGTTCATGTTCAATGTTCAACCGGCAAACGTTGATTTCATCGGAACGAAAACATATTGGAACTCGTGGTGTTGACCCATCGGTCAATCATGTCGGATAATTAGAATAAAACAGAATCCGACGAAGTATTATTCTCTGCCCTTACCACACAAGTACAAGCACGCGAATCTGTCTACCTTAAAATTGTGTACCGTCCCATAATTCAATGATTTATTCATCTCAATGTTTGTAATGTAGTCTGATACTTAATATGTTTCAGTTAGATATTAATTAAATTCATTAGTGTTGACAGCCTAGTTTCGATTTTAGTTTTAACGGTAGTTGCCTTGCCCACGATTCTATGATTCGCTAGCACCCATTCATAACATTTTTTCCAATTAGAATCGGAAATATCTATATTGATATTTTACTTGTTTGCGGATGTCAAGGTTTATCCGCTGACCTCCTTAGAGTCGAGAGATTTAGATTAATTAGTTTAATTAGTATATGAAAACAGTACTTATCTGCAGCTAATGAATAATAATTTGGTATGGTGTGGTGAGAAAGCCACCGCCATCTTTCACCCGTTTTCTTCGATTGAGCGACACGTTCAGCTCTGCTCCGTCGTACGCCATTTTTTGTTGTTGAGCACTTCAAACATTTTCTTCGTTTTTCCATGTTTTCACGACATTTCACTATTAGTTTTCTCTATTTATTTGGTTTTCACATTCACCTCACTATTTTGATACACAATTTAACCTTTTTTCAAGCAATTAAAAAAAAAAAAATTTAATAAAATAGAGAATTTTTTTTTTCTTCCTTTTGCCGCGGGGGGGGCTGTTTTTTTTTTTTTTTTTTTATATAAAAATTTTTTGCTTTTTTCACCCCCCAACATTTCATCATGCATTTTATTTTGAAATCCAGCATCTGAAATAAGTTATCGGCAAGAGTTAAAATTGACATTTACTGAGATCTAGCTGCTTAACCCCCCGCATATTCACAAACCATTCCTGGACCTTATTTCTAATTGTTGACGACCATTTACGTTATTGTTACGACATTCACCCTTATAATTGACAACTATAAACTAACAATAACCTATATAGTTTTAACAATATTTCAGATGGTAAAAGGCCAAATAACTATATGCTGAATAGGCGGTTAAGTTAGGTTACCATATAAAATTGGCTATTTTCACGAACAAAATTTTTGCTGTACTCTATGCCAAAAAGTTGATATATAATCCAGACCACGTGCAGACAATAAGAAACCTTTCAATGACAATATGGCAAACATTAACAATATGTGTTAATGTAGAGGTTTTATGGTGAAAGCGAGATTAAACTATTGGATAACAATGACATAAAATGTGATAATATATCTTACATTCGAAATATAGTTTTGACTATATAGCAAATTGTTTTTCGATATGCTCCCCCGTTTTTTGATTTTTTTAAAAAAAATTTTTAAAGAAATTTTGTCCAACAAATTACCCACAAAAAATACCAAACAAACAACACTAAAAAAAATATTACTAAATAATTTTTATTTATTTTTTTTTTATTGCTTTCTTAGTACGCACTAAGTTCAGTTACCTACACTATAATTTATTAATAAAAAAAAAAAAATATTTTTTTTTTTTTTTTTTTTTGTTTTTGAAAGATATGTTTACACGAAACGTTTACCACATTTTTTTTTGAATGACCCCCCCTTTGTACTCCTTAACGAGCTTCAAACGTTTCTCGAACGCGTCGCAGGCGGCACGCACGGACTGCATGGGCATTTCGTCCCAGATTTTGAGAATTACCGTCTTGAAATGATCCAAAGTGCTGACCTTGTATTCGTTCAGCTTCGCCATCATATAGGACCAAACAAAAAAGTCGAGAGGATTCAAGTCCGGGGAGCTGGGAGGCCACAAAGTTTTGTCCAGAAAGTCGGTTAAATTGTCCCGACACCAGGCTTGAACCACATTTGCCGTATGGGCTGGTGCACCGTCCTGCTGGAACACGTAGTGCTCATCGCCGTAGAGGCTTCGGAGACTGGGGGCAACAACCTTTTCCAAAACCTCAGTTTTGTAGTACGCCGCGTTGATTTTGACGTTTTTTTTTTCAATAAACACCAAGGGTAGCTTACCACGTTTGCATACTGCCCCCCAAACCATCACCGACGCGGCACTTTGGAACCGAGGGATGTTTATATTGGATTCAGGAATGCTGTCCCTCGATGGCGCCCACACCCGGTCATTTTGCACATTGTGCGGCTGCTGCAGCACGAACAGTTTCTCGTCCGAAAAAACAAACTCCTCACCAGCGTGCCGAGAGAGGATCCTCTTAGCTCGATCCAACCGCTTTTTGCTGGTAGCCTCCGAAACGCCATGGACCTTACGTTTTTTGTAAGGCCTGAAACCAAGGTCCTTGGTGAGTATGGTGTGAGCGGTTCCAATGGAAACGTTGAGATCTGCAGCCGTTTTCCGGATTGAGCGGTTCTTTTTGCGCCGAATTCGCTCCCTCACGATCTTGATGACCCGTGGCGTCCTCGCTGAACGCGGCCGACCGGATCTCGCACGGTCATTGGTCGAGGACGTCTCCCGGTATCGCCTGATGGTCGTGTAGACAAAGTTCCGCTTGACCCCATGCGATTTCAGCAGCCGGAATATATCGCCGGGTCGCTCACCGTTCAAAAAACGCTTAATTACGAAGTCCCGATACTCTTTCATCGCGCGTAACAAACAAACAACAACTAACAGAATGTCAACACCGCGCACATTCGGTAGCGTATGAATGAAGCTAAAGCTGACACCAATACCAATGCAGAATATGTACATGGCGCATACCTACGCAATGATGAAAACTTGTATTCGAACTTATTGAACACCGTGTAGTGTACTTCTCAAGAACACGTATGGACGAGACTAATGAGTGCACGGGGGAATTTAATGTAATTGTATTGTAATTTAATGTTTAATTGTAGATTGATGAACACAAGAAGGCTTTAAATGTTGTCGATTACCTGTGCTACCATGGGAAGGAGAGGGTTAAATACGACTATCCCACGGTTTTCAACGGCTCGCTGCTTCTTGAACCTAAGTCGAGGCGCCCACTGATGTGACGGAATTGTGGCATCACATAACATGTCAAAATATCGAGTAACAGTCTTGTGGCGTGAGGCGAACGTCGACAAGATATTTTGGCATGCCAGCAGATGCCACACTTCCGCCACATCAGTGGGCACCTGGCCTAAGGGTCAGGCTGTTTCTTGTTAAAAGTGACTTGTTCCACTCAACATGATTTCACTTTTATAGAGTCTATTATAGAGTTAACGCGTCTTCAGCTCGTTCTTCAGTTACTCGGAATCAGTACATTTCTCAGTTGACCTCTCGGAGGAGGCCACACCAATTTTGGAAGTACGCAATTGACGAGTACAATCATTACGGCCTTTATTAACTGTCTCACTCCAGGTGGCGGGTGATTGCTAGCATCCCCAACGTCCGGTCGTTCATTGATGACGCAATCGTTTTTGGAACGTGAGAGGCACACAACGTATCGCTAGTGAAATCACTGCATCGTTTTTAGGAATAAGGGTTCGACCACAAGATGTAGACCACAAATACAGTTGAATCCAGACCGAATGTTAAATGTGTTTAAACTACAAGCAAGATTTGCAGTCCGGTATGGTGCTGACGCTCACACACTACGATTCAAAACTGCAAATCAACTTAGCAGCAGATGCTCCCACTACGAAATTTTCGATTACCTGATACTTCACGGCATAAATTCAGCACACCAGATCGCCACACAAACTGAGTAAATTTACGGAAAGTTAAAAAAGGAGCGCTTGTTCTCACCCACGGAGCTAAGAAAATCCATCTGGCCGTTCTTCATCGGCTTTGGACTACCGCTAGCAATCCTCTCCGAACTGCCCAACTCACTCGTCATCAGCGGTTGCGTTTTCATTGTTTTATTTGTTCATCCATTGTGCAAACGAAGCCACGCCGAAAGTGTTCGTTAGGTAAGTGCTGCCACTAAATGTAATATTCAAAATAGTTCTAATAATGTTACATTCCAGCGGAACCAATGCCATGTTCAGCAATTGAAACAAACTTGGCAAATCTGCTCTCTCGACACCAAGTAGTGATAACACAGTGAACCTCGGTGGTTCCATGATGCATGGAATGACTCCACGCTGGCCGATAGTGAAGCACCATCGCTAAAGTTCCACCTGAACTAACAAAATAACATCATCAGTATCGACAGCAGCGACATGAGTCACCTACGACATCGTTTACCATTGGTTCAGTTGTAGCTGGATCGGCTATCGGTTCGATCACAAGCCAACAACAGCTTGAAATCAATAATGAAATCAATAATTGAGCTCAGTTTCGGTTTCAGTTGTACAGAGTTTTTTTTATTATTTTTTTTTCTTATGTTTTATAATCGAATGTTTTTGCGTTAATGAAGGGTATGTGTTAGCAAAGTTAGTACTAACTTGCGAGACAAACTTAATAATTTGATTTTTCAGAATTGTTTGTTCTTGTAAAAAATAAAATGTAACGATCAGACTGCTTTTCCTCTCTAGAAAAAGAAATACAAGAAGATTTCTCTGAATTTTTATTTTATGTACCCTCCCTTATAAGTCGAAATGAATGAATTTTTTTATTCAATCGAACTATTTGATTGTTATCAACATTATTATGTTATCAAAATACTATAGAGCTAATTCTTAATGAGAACCACACCAAATTCTGAATCCATACATAATAATATCTTCTTTATTTACTCGCCATCGCTCGGCAATACATTCAACAAAGAATTCAGTCAGCTAATCGCCATGGCATTCCTAGGATAATCTAAACGAATATCCATCAGAATGGTCCACTAGCTCGTCCGGTAATTCCTCTTTGATCTCTGACATCGTATGGTATGCCGATATCGTTATGTGCTTCGTAGTTCAAGGTTGGATCATTCTCCTTGTCCATGTTGGCGAAATTATCCTTCTTGATACCCTTGTAGTTGACGCATCACATAGAGCTGGGAAAGCTTGCAGGTATGCATATGGTAGGGTGTGAAAAACCGGAAAACCAATCCCCAGACGGATTTCCGTCGATGCTGCGGCGATCAAAGGACGCATTGATACACTGTAGCAGGGTAGAGTGGCACGCATCAGCCGAGTTTCCCGTTATTGTAAGATCGGTATGTTTTCGGAATAATCTCAAATCGACATTTGCAGGACACGGCACGCATAAATGCATTTTTTCAATGAATCCTTCAGGTAACCATATGGGCAGATTATCATGTAACCTGCCGGATAAATCGTATACTCGGTATTGTTCCTTGGCGGGTCAGCCACAATTTCTCCTAGATTAGAAATAGTAACTCCTACCGTCATTGGGTAAGTCGGATGGCCTGATTGGCTCAGTGACATGTTCTTCCTGGCGGAGGTCTTATTGGTTGCTGCTGCATTAGCACTACACTCTGGCACAGCTCGTTTTGGTGGTAAGATATTGGCTCTCAGTTCATTCGATTTGCTACATGGTCTGCCCAATTGTGTCTCCAGGTCGGTCTCGTGTTTCAGCAGCTACCGTCGCTTCTCTTTCACCAGTAAAATTTTCTCCTGGATCTGTGAAACGCGATCACATAGGGCAGCATTTTCCTTGAATTTGATTCGAATTTGGTTTCACATCTACGTAACATTGAAAATAATCTAGTATACACGGCACTTTGCCAGTACTAGAAGCCGGTTCTCTAGTACCATATTGATCCATAATTTTTCAAATGTTTCTTCGGCACAACTACGTCCTTCCCTTTTGGGTCCATGGTACAACGCTGTACGTTGTATGTCTGTCCCGGGCATTAGGGGCGAATCATTAAGCTTGGGACCGAGCTTGGGACCGGTGTGCTAGTACTTCCTGAGCCAAAAAAAATATTTGTTTTCTTCATGACTATCCACCCGCTGGTGCTATTTTATGTAATTTGAAGAAAAAGAGCCTCCATTTGCGATCAATCATTGCTTCAAATTATCACTGAAAAAGCAGGGGTTGAGCGCGACTGTAGCAGCTCAATTTTTCTGGGAATGAAACAGGATTCCTAGCGCTAGGCAGCCAGACTCTATTTAGTGAAAAAGAGCTCCTCTCTTATGGAAAAATCATTCCACTAAATCAAATTAACTGTCCACGAAAAGGGAGTTGCCATAGCAAGAAAGAACTCCTACCCAAACTTTATCACTCTCATTGGAGGCCAGACTCTATTATTGAGGGTTAGTTATTTGGAAGAAACCACCCCCCCCCCAAAAACAAAACCAAAAACCAAAATCACCATAAACAAAAAAAGAACCCCACCACCCCCTCCCCCCCCCCACCTCCTTCTTTTTTACCCCACCCACACACTCCCACCAAAAAACAACAAAACCCCCCCCACAAAAAAAACAACAAAAAAAAAACAACAACAACCACACACAACGACCACCCCCCCCACCAAAAAAAAAAAAAAAATTTTTTTTTTTTTTTTTCCCCAAATTGGGGCTAAATGTAACTATCTGCATATTCACAAACCATTCCTGGACCTTATTTCTAATTGTTGACGACCATTTACGTTATTGTTATGACATTTACCCTTATAATTGACAACTATAAACTAACAATAACCTATATAGTTTTAACAATATTTTAGATGGTAAAAGGCCAAATAACTATATGCTGAATAGGCGGTTAATTATCAGATACTTTTCAATCCGTAGAGTATACTTTTTCATGGAACCCATGTTTTTTGAAGCCTGTAACTATCGAAAAACAATAAAACACTGTTTAATGACCATTTCACCCCATATGCGCCCACTGGTGAAAATCCATTTGGTCCTCTCTTCTCCAATCTGATGATTATTTTCTGTGGTGAGTTTCACGTAAACTTATTAGCTCTTCACTCCTATGGACAAATCGCATAAACAGATGTCAGTGCTCGCGTGAAACGTGGTGGTAGTTTTCTTATTCAGTCACTCTAATGGAAAGTTTCGTAACAAATCTCGACAACTTATTCAAAACGACGTATCTGATTTTGTAAACAAAGATTCAAACATTGATCGATATTTTTCACACACGCACATGCATCAGCACCATCATAACACAGTCCAATGTTTCTTTACCCATATGGTGATGTTAGTTTGCGTAGGAGTGCTACGATTATTGAGAAAATTTGCGTTTGAATTTTTGTTTACCTCTTCGTTGACAAAATCAGATACGTCGTTTTGACAAAGTTGTCGAGAAATATTGTTTTCGTGTTGGAGCGAGGTTGGAACAAGTTCCAACCTGCGATATCCGAGCTTGTTGTCAGTTCAAACCTTAACCAGATACATGTTACGAATAAAGACAAAAACACCGATGTTAAGCACACAACAAATCGACCTATCCTTATTACCTGATCCAGCTCGGAACTGAATCAAAAACAAAAACCATAAAAGTGTCAATCTTTGCGTAAAAAAAAACACGTCTGAACCCAGTCTGAAGGGGAAACTTGAAATGGCCAAGGCGAAGATGCTGTTGTTAGCTTACCCCCATAGCGGTGGATGCTGAATTGCGAACACTAAAACAGAAAAATAATAGAAGTATAACTGAATTTGACAGCGAAGTAGAAAAGCCAGCCATCAAATTAGCACAGGCATGGGTTTCGAAGGGGGCACCCTTCACTACTGAGGTTTCTGCTAAACCGGTAGTGGAGCCCATAGCCATCCAAACTTTTATAAATGGTCTAAAGGACCAATCAGCGGCGTACTTGGTAAAATCAAGAAACCCAAAAACTTTGACAGCAGATATCTCTGATGCATTGGAGGTACAACCAAAGAAAAATGCTAAGATGGATCAGTTGGTACAAATATTTTTTCATTTCAGTGTCCTCTTCAAAAATTAAAATCGGTCCCTTTCGAATGAGCACTCCCCAGTAAACGGGTTGACAGATCTTGTCACGCTCATGCTGTTCCCTAGTTCTGCAAACAAAGACCAAAGTACCTTGAGAACAAGGCAAAGCATATTGCCAGCTGTCATATTATTCTCACATACACGCTCATTCAAGCTTAGTCAATGTTGAGTAACTTTTAATCAATTTTATAAAAATATCTAAAACGTCAGACGCTGAGTAGTCGTTCTTTATGAATTGGATTTATTGTTATTCAAAACGCAAGAAAACTGCGCCAAACTCAATTTTGAGATAGCTACATATTATTTTTTTCATTAAAATAAAATGGGTCGGATAACGTCTTTGTCAATTTGCGCTTCGGAAGTTAATTTAAAATCTACTTCGTATTCGAAAATTAATAACCAGCCGCGACATGGAGCAGATAGCAGCCACTGTAGATGCGGAAACGTATCTTAAAAAAGCTTTGCTGTTTTATCTTGACTTGAATTCGTTGATTTTTATTAGTACATATATTACATTACAGATACACCAAACATTTTCGAAACTCTTTCTGGCGTATGAATCGAAACCAGACTTATTGGCAAGATGGCTTTTATACAATGTGGTTAAACTTTCTTGCCCAAGAAACCACGAGGCTATAATAGCTTGCATATATAGGGCATATGCATTACGTCTAGTGCATCATTGAAGTTGGATTAAAGCTGAAAAGGGCCCCACTAAGATTGAACTAATGCTATATCATTTGTAATGCCATAAGACATTGCTAAAGTAGCATTATTGCATTGGTAATGCATCATTGCATTGGTAATGCATTATAACATTCTTAAAGCTAATCTAATGGCTGGCCCACAATTGATACGTTGCGGATGCGTTTGCGTGGATTTGACAGTTTTCCCATAGGTTTTCTGTCAAATTTACGTCAACGCATCCGCAACGTATCTATTGTGGGCCAGCCATAACGCTTCATTACTTGACAACTGTTGAATTGATGCGATCCCGCATTAATGATGTTGATTTTGTGTTCAATAAGAGCAATAATATAATGCTTGTGGTTACTTGGGTGGTTTTGAAAATGGTACGCAAGCATTTCATCACTCTTGCCTGTAAAAATCGATCCACCAACTCTTTACTATTAAAACATAATATACATATTAAACTTACATATTACAGAGCATACTCGGGCATTACTGAGGATCGACGGCGAAATAAAAAAGACGAAATAAAAAAAACTCATTTTCATATATTATTGTTTTAATGTTTAAGAGTAAGTTCAACTCGAAACTAAAAAAAATTTCAGGATTAGGGTTTTTTTTATCATCGTACAGGTTTGGTCCGAAAAACGCAAATTGAAGTTTTCCGATTTTCAAGAACCTCAATAAATCCAAATATTTCTAACTTAAGAACGCTTCATCGTAGAACAATTTTTTTCCAAACTTCAATGAAGTTTGCTCAATAATTCGGAATATATAATCATAAAAAAAAATCCTGCAAAATTTTCCACAGTGGAAAAAAAAACCTTGGATAAGGCCAGTATTCAGCTCAAAAGTACGGTTCATTAGCATAGGACAAGTAATGGTCAAGAAATGCTTTTACTGTCGAGATTTTTTTTTTTGTTGTTGGGGTGAAGAACCACTGCGTCCACTTAATTGAACTTTTTTAGTAAATTTCATTTTTGTATGCAGTTGAAAAATAGGGAAAACACTCGTAGGGACGGTTTAATAACGGCAGTAACGTCTGGTCATGTAAACTTAATGGGGCTGTCTCACTTTCTCGTGGAATAATATTCCGTTCGATTATTTTGCAAGGAAGATTGACATTTCACCCATACTGGAGCAGTTGTCAAAATTACTTTCCGTAAAAATGGTAAAATTACTTCTGGTCTTTACTTGCCAGCTCTATACTGAGCTATAAGCCGGAAAAAAACATTTTATGAATTATGGAAAATTATTTTCTTGTTCGTTAATTCTTTTAAACCTTTTTTTTTTGTCGAGTAATGCCAATGCACTGTTTATGTATTGTTCCATTAGAATGACTCTATTGTCAACATGATACATAGACAATAAAGTGTATTGTAGCCAAAATTTTGATGATAAAAAAACCATAAAATGAATAGTTTTTATTCGAAATTATTCGAGAAAAAAAAAATATTTTTTATATTGTTACGATACTTAACAACCGTTTGTTTCTATTGTAGAATTGCCATTCACAATTGATTCTATGATGAAAAACAATATGTTCAATTGCTATCCTGTCATAAAGATCTATAGTATCCTGCATTCATATCACTGTATTTGCACATAAGATTGTGTGGTATTTTCATTGTAATTTTTATTAGGGTGGGCCCGGCACTCGTTTTCATACCAGAATAAAAAAAAAAAAAAAAAGGGGGGGTTACTCAAATTGAGTTGTGGCAATGAAGCTCAATTTAGGGTATGTTCGGTTTTATAGTTTTTGAGTTAATGTTACTCATATGTGAGTGAAACCAGATGGCAAACAAACATCCATTTTTTTTTTTTAATCAGTTCGTTTATTTATTAGGCTCAGGCGTGTGTAACACTTTGCGGAGCCGATATTCAATGTTGTAATTAACAATTTTTCTATTTCGATTTTAGTAAAGAGGGGTGCCAATTACTCGTGGCTAGCTCGAGGTTAATGGGTCACATTATTGTTTGGAAGGGGCTAGGCAGGTAACTTATTTCAGGTATTTGTTGCAGCTCATGGTTGCGACATCTTCCAAATCCTCGATCTCTGTAGTCCCTTACAGGAACTAAGCTGCAGATGGGTGACCACAGCTTGCTGGGCAGGCACAAGTAGCACGGAAACAAAAGGATAATATAACAAAAGGACACAATGGCAGGGAATTTACTAGAGTGAACGGGAGGGGGTGATGACATTAAACTCTTAGATCAGACAAACAAAGGAATTCGTAAATCGCTTGCATGTAGGGAAGATCACGCATTCCCAAAACATCTCTTACTTCGCGGAAGGGTTGTCTACCTCGGGCCACAAGGGTATCCAATAGTCGTGCTCTGGAGGCATCATTACCCGGGCAATGCCAAACTGCGTGAGCGATGTCATCATAACCGGTTCCGCACCTATATACATTGCTATCGACGAGGTTAATTCTGTAGAGATGTGCGTCTAGCGAGTAGTGGTTGGACATAAGTCTTGACATCACACGAATGAAACCGCGACTTACATCCAGACCTTTGAACCACGATCTCGACGAAACATTTGGAATAATGGAATGTAACCACCGCCCAAGAGAATTACTTGTCCAGTCATTTTGCCAACTTTGAAGAGAACTCTGACGTACTAATGGGAAAAATTCATCATGTCAATTCATCATCAATTCTTCTTTCAAAAATCTCGCCTTCTTGTGCGCCCACCTTTGCTAGAGAGTCCGCCTTCTCATTGCCTGGAATTGAGCAATGTGAGGGGACCCATGCAAAGGTAATTCTAAATGATCTTTCGACCAACGCACACATCTGCTCCCTTATTTTTGAAAGAAAGTAAGATTAGTGCCTCACTGTTTTCATCGACTGGAGGGCCTCAATAGAACTGAGACTATCCGAGAAGATGAAATAATGGTCTATGGGCATGTCGGAAATTATCCCCAATGCAAAATTGATTGCTGCCAGCTCAGCAACATATACGGAACAAGGTTCCTGAAGTTTCCGGAAGGCAGATGAGTATTCATTGTAAACACCGAAACCAGTGGATCCATCAATGCGTGACCCATCAGTGAAAATTCTTCTATTGCAACTGACATGTTGGTACTTTTCGATGAAAATATGAGGAATTAAAATACGTCGAAGTTGATCTGGAACTCCTTGAATAGAAAAAAAAAAAGAAAAAAAAAGAAAAAAAGAAAACAAAAAAGGAAAATAGCAAGAAAGACAAATAAAAAAAAACATACATATAAATAAAAAAAAACAACACACTCCCCCCAATAAAAAAAATAAATAAAATATAAAAAAATAAATTAAACGTACTCACACAAAAAAAAGAAAAAAAAAAAAAAAAAAAAAAAAAAAAAAAAGAAAGGGAAAAAACAACAAAAAATAATGACGTTCGCAAAAAACCCACAAAAAAAAAAAATTATAATTTGTGGAACCCCCCCAACCACACAACACCACACATTTTGGGCCCAGGGGAGGAGGCGACCCCCGAGCTTTCCTCGTAATTATCAAAGTAACCGGAACCAAGGCCGTAGAGGTGGTCGAGGTTATAACAATAACAGCAATCGAGGTTATCGCGGTAATAGCAACGATAAACAATTACATACTTGTGTGCTTTTCAGAAATCGCAAACGTAATTTGTGATTGACCCTCGGTCCCTTTCATTTCATGTATCGTAATTTTTGAACACATCTTGAATTGTCAAGATTGACAAAGAGAAACGTCAGTGTGATGTCTGTTTCCAACGTATATAAAGTACAAGGTATTATAGTCGCTGCAATGTTTATGTAGTGGTACAAAAAAGACAAAAGCAACAAAAAAATTATGAAATGTCTTCAGAAATGCATGAAATTTAAGCATTTTCGATTCAAAAGCCAGCCAAACGCAAGTTTCTTGCTTGAATTTCTGCATGTAGGTATTAAGTAACTCTTGTACATTGATTGGAGGAATACGTTATTACTGAGTATTTTTGAGTCAATTAGCGCTGATATTTAAGGTGTTCGAAAACGCGATGATGATTGTTTCCCAATTTCGAGTATCACACTTATTCAGGATTTTTTTCTGAATAATTTAAAAAAAAAGCTTATATTATTTGAATAAAGTTAAAGTAGACCAATTTTATTATTTTAATGAAATCTGCATGCGTACGCAAAAACTTGAGAATTTAATTTTTATGATTATGATTATCGTTAGAACATATTGTTCAATTTCACTTTAAGCCTAGCTAAAATCACTGTTTCAGGAAGATCCACAACGATTTAAACTCAAAAATTAGATTAAATTTATACAACTAGGAGGAACTTCGCGGTTTTTCATTACAAACATGGATGTTTGTTTGCCATCTGGTTTCACTCACATATCAGTAACATTAACTCAAAAACTATAAAACCGAACATACCCTAAATTGAGTTTCATTGCCACAACTCAATTTGCGTAACCCCCCCATTTTTTTTTTATTCTGGCATGAAAACGAGTGCCGGGCCCATTGGCATTACTCGAAAAAAAGAAAGCTTTAAAAGAATTAACGAACAAGAAAATATTTTTTTCATAATTTTCCATAATTCATAATATGTTTTTTTTCCGGCTTATAGCCCAGTATAGAGCTGGCAAGTAAAGACCAGAAGTAATTTTACCATTTTTACCGAAAGTAATTTTGACAACTGCTCCAGTAAGGGTGATATGTCAATCTTCCTTGCAAAATAATCGAACGGAATATTATTCCACGAGAAAGAGAGACAGCCCCATTTAGTTTACATGAGCAGACGTTCCTGACGTTATTAAACCGTCCCTACGAGTGTTTTCCCTATTTTTCAACTGCATACAATGTAAGAAATTTACTAAAAAAGTTCAATTAAGTGGACGCAGTGGTTCTTCACCCCAACAACAAAAAAAGAAATCTCGACAGTAAAAGCATTTCTTGACCATTACTTGTCCTATGCTAATAAACCGTACTTTTGAGCTGAATACTGGCCTTATCCATGGATTTTTTTTCCACTGTGGAAAATTTTGCAGGATTTTTTTTTATGATTATATATTCCGAATTATTGAGCAAACTTCATTCAAGATTGGAAAAAAAATTGTTCTACGATGAAGCGTTCTTGAGTTATGAATATTTGAATTTATTGAGGTTCTTGAAAATCGGAAAACTTCAATTTGCGTTTTTCGGACCAAACCTGTACGATGATAAAAAATCCCCTTATCCTGAAATTTATTTTGTTTCGAGTTGAACTTACTCTTAAACATTAAAACAATAATATATGAAAATGAGTTTTTTTTATTTCGTCTTTTTTATTTCGCCGTCGATCCTCAGTAATGCCCGAGTATGCTCTGTAATATGTAAGTATAATATGTATATTATGTTTTAATAGTAAAGAGTTGGTGGATCGATTTTTACATTTGTAAAATCAATCGCCAAGGCAAGAGTGATGAAATGCTTGCGTACCATTTTCAAAACCACCCAAGTAACCACAAGCATTATATTATTGCTCTTATTGAACACAAAATCAACATCATTAATGCAGGATTGCATCAATTCAACAGTTGTCAAGTAATGAAGCGTTAGATTAGCTTTCAGAATGTTATAATGCATTACCAATGCAATGATGCATTACCAATGCAATAATGCTACTTTAGCAATGTCTTATGGCATTACAAAAGATATAGCATTAGTTCAATCTTAGTGGGGCCCTTTTCAGCTTTAATCCAACTTCAATGATGCACTAGACGTAATGCATATGCCCTATATATGCAAGCGATTATAGCCTCGTGGTTTCTTGGGCAAGAAATTTAACCACATTGTATAAAAGCCATCTTGCCAATAAGTCTGGTTTCGATTCATACGCCAGAAAGAGTTTCGAAAATGTTTGGTGTATCTGTAATGTAATATATGTACTAATAAAAATCAACGAATTCAAGTCAAGATAAAACAGCAAAGCTTTTTTAAGATACGTTTCCGCATCTACAGTGGCTGCTATCTGCTCCATGTCGCGGCTGGTTATTAATTTTCGAATACGAATTAGATTTTAAATTAACTTCCGAAGCGCAAATTGACAAAGACGTTATCCGACCCATTTTATTTTAATGAAAAAAATAATATGTAGCTATCTCAAAATTGAGTTTGGCGAAGTTTTCTTGCGTTTTGAATAACAATAAATCCAATTCATAAAAAACGACTACTCAGCGTCTGACGTTTTAGATATTTTTATAAAATTGATTAAAAGTTACTCAACATTGACTAAGCTTGAATGAGCGTGTATGTGAGAATAATATGACAGCTGGCAATATGCTTTACCTTGTTCTCAAGGTACTTTGGTCTTTGTTTGCAGAACTAGGGAACGGCATGAGCGTGACAAGATTTGTCAACCCGTTTACTGGGGAGTGCTCATTCGAAAGGGACCGATTTTAATTTTTGAAGAGGACACTGAAATGAAAAAATATTTGTACTGTTAACTGGTCAATAGGTAACAATCACAATTGTTTCACTTTGTTTTCTCTTCTTATTTTATTTTACCTATTTTCTTAATTTTTATTTTGTAAATATATTTCCCTAATTCAGGGTAATATTCTTATTCCTTTTGTTAATTAATTTTTCATAAATATTCCTTTGAATTTTATTATACGTTAGTAAATTAGTAAATTGTTGTATATAAACATTCTGAACTACGCTGGAAATATACGATAACACTAGATTAATAAAAATAGATTAATTTGAAAATTTGAATTTAAAATAATGAATTTATCCTACACTATTTGAATACCCCTTGTACTATCCTATCCAAACCTATCCTTTTCCCATACGCACGACCAAACGCAATAAGCAGAAAATGTCATGTATGCTGCACTGATATCCCATGAGCTGTCAAGCCCATCAACCGAAATTCTGCTGAGTCACGGAATGCAATAAAAGGGAATGTTGGAGAAGGTTTCGACCTCTTTTCGGTACCAAAGTCTAACCTGTTCAAATCGTCCGTTGTTTTTAACCGTGACTTTTTTACGCTCCAGGAACAAAGTGAGTTCAGTGTGAACCGCGAGTGTTGGACGTCGTCAAAACCTCGCCGAAGTTAAATAAGACTGGTGGGGAAAACCGAATACTGGCTGTGAGTGTCCGAGCCGCGAACCAGTGTGCGACGAAAGTATCAAGTTCACCCTGTGTGGTAAAGCCCTGCTAGCGAAGCTAAATATTGCAGCCTCACCACCGACGCATCGAAAACAGCACCGAACACATCCGCACCGACCACCGTTATCCCGAGGTCGCCACCGAAGAGTCGACATCTTATCGAAGATCATCACCCGGTAACCACCACCAGGTGACGTGTAGTACCATTTATTATCCTAACCCTCCACTTTCCCATAAAATTCTGTCCTGATCCTATACTTTTCTCCAAATTCACCCAACATTGAAAAATAAATCTATTAAAGATAACCAAATCATGTGAATAGTGTTATTCTTTGCCAAGATTCCCTATTGTGCTTTTCTTTCCCTGTCTTCTTTTTCTCTCTGACGTATATTCTACAAATCGAAGCAATTGTGTTGAAAATCGATCCACCCGGACAGACCCTGAGATTCAAATTTTTATTTGAAGTTTTTTTTGTATAATTAAATTTTAATTTGAAATTATTAGTGTTTGTGTTGAATTAGTGAGTTAAAAGAGTTGAATCGTTTCAACTGTCTAACAAATGGCGCCCAACGTGAATTATTGAAAAAAAAGTTTCTTATTTGGTTTAGAACTTTTTTTGCAAAGTGCTCCGGGTGTGATCGAAATTCATAAAATTTCAATTTTTTTTCCAATTTTTGCTCAAAATTAGTAAAACCTAAAGGTGCTATAAATGCGTAAAAAGTGCTACAGCTGAAATAAATACGTGCGGATGATGATATAAGCGTTCTTTGTGAAATAGTTATTCTCCATTTTGGAAAACCCATTGTTGCTTCAACATTACTTGAATTATTTCATAGTGCATTGTGTGAATTTATTATATAGCTATTGAATTGAATTATTTTTTTTACTCTCTTTTGTTGATAAAATCAATCTACAATGGCCGTAGAGCGTCCAAGTTTTAAGCAGGCTAGAGACATGATTCTAGGGTGGTACCATGACATTAGGGTGGACCATTTGGAAAATGAGGAACTTTTGTGTGAAGTGTCAATGCGTGCTATTGTCATAACAGATGACCGGACGCTATCACGTAATCGAAGAAGCTTACGAGAATTGTTCAAAGCCGAAAGGGAGCAGAATAAATTTTTCGATGCAATTGTAGATGAAAACTAGATGGAGGAAATGAGCAGATGTGAAAAGAAATTTTTAGAGGTTTGTGATATGGTGAAACAAAAGGATCGCACCATAAGAGCCAAATGTAAAACCAGGTTTTTGCATTACGGTCATAGGGTGCACCAATTATTAAATCAGGAAGGGATTAGCAGAGAAGATAGTGAATTTTTAAAATCTCTGCTTGTCGATATTGCAGAGATTTTACGAAGAGAATTTTACACAGAAGATTTAAACCTCGAAAACAACCAGCAAGAAGTTGATAAAGAACCAGCATTAACCAACTTATTCGACAGCAACCAAGAACCACTTGATACTTCTGAAGCTCAAAGCAGTGTTAGGAGGGTAGACAGAGATTTGAATAATCAGCCACAATCAGCTTTGCAAGAGTCGGTACCGCATCCTAGTCCGATATCAAACCTGAGTGCTGAAGGTAAGGCTTGGATTGTTTCGTTACAAACTCGTTTCAAAGAGCTTGAGAGTGAGCTGACTGAAAAAAATAATTTACTCTCGATTGCTGCACAGGCTTCTGCGGTAGATTTAAGTAGGCCGAGGGCTCAACTACCAAAATCCGTTGATGCAAATACGACCAATAATCCCAGTGAACATTTCGATACAAATCAACATTCGATAAGTTTCAACATTCCTCCCCACACTTTCCAGTCGAACATGACCAAAAATGTGCCTTACCGTATACCGGCTCAACCAATTCCTCAAATAACATCAGCTTCCTCCAGTAATTACATACCTAACCTGCAGTATTCGTCGCCATCTTGGCTCAACCATAATTCATCAAATCCAGGGCAACAAACAACTACGCCATATCCTAATCAGCATCCAGCATATTCATATCAGCCTCCATTTTCGATCCCATGCTCGCCTTATCCCCATTCTTATTCAATGCCACAGCCTTCAAATCCGTCACGGCATACTTTACCTGTTTCGCAATGGAAAATTACCAAATACGATGGAACAGATCAAGGGCTCAAACTCAACGAATTCTTAGAAATCGTTCAAACCCTCTCAATGGCCGAGCATGTGTCCGACGTTGAGCTGTTTGAATCAGCGGTGCACCTTTTTGTAGGACCAGCACTAAAGTGGTATATGACCATGCGCACCACCGGTCGTTTGCTGAATTGGCAACATTTGGTGCTTGAACTTAAGCGAACATTCATGCACCCAGATATGGACGCGTTGATAAAAATGAAAATTTACCAGCGACGTCAGCAGAGACATGAATCGTTCCACGAATTCTATTATGAAATGGAACGATTATTTCGAACTATGTGTGCACAAATACCTGAGCATGAAAAGGTTCAAATTTTACTCCAAAATATCAGGATGGATTACAGGATCGACGCTTTAAACTTTTCAGCCTATAATAAAGTTTTTGGGGCAGAAAAAGCAGTAAATGCAGTCAGTCAGACTAAACCAAAGACTAGTTCGTCGGAAAGTTATCAAAATTCATTAGTACAAACACCATCTAATCCTCAAAATTCCAACAAGGGGTCTCAACAATCTCAAACTCGGAAGCAGGCTCAACAGAAAACACGACTGACTCTTGAAAGCCTCATTGATTCGTATCAACCGCCTCCTGACAACACCTGTTTTAATTGTGGCAACTATGGCCATTCAATAAGAAATTGCCGTCTCCCTAGGGCAGTGTTATGCGAAAATTGTGGATTCCGAGGGTACCCCTTTAACAATTGCCCATACTGCACAAAAAACGCCATGTCAGCGAGCGAAAAACGCGCCTCGCTGAACCCCTAAATGCGTTCCATTCTCAACATGCACACTTTTCTATTTTTTTTTTTTGAAAAGGCTTCAGAAGACATGTACTTAAGGGAGCCAATATCGTGTCTGATTACATACCCGTATCTTAATAACAATCGCCCATACACAACCATTTTTATTTTTGGCCAGAAAATTCGCGCTTTACTGGATAGTGGTAGTAACCTTACCCTGATCAATAAGGATAAATATTCTAGCCTCAACTGCCGTAAAATAACTTCCCTAAAAATTCCCATTACGTTGCGTACCGCGGGAGGAGAACAATTGGAAATCCTTGGCCAACTTTATTTACCATTTACTTTCAATGAGGTTACTAAAATTGTCCCCACTCTAGTGGTGCCAAGTTTAGCCATTCATTGTATCTGTGGAATGGATTTTTGGACAAAATTCCACATCCAACCAACTATCGGAGAATGTGCTCTCATAGAGGACTCTAGAGAAGACGAAATCCCTCAACTAATATCCTCATGCATCCTTACTGCCGAGGAGAAACAAGAAATTGAAGGAATAAAATCCTTGTTTATACCAGCCCGACTGGGACAGTTATCACAAACCCCGCTGGCTGAGCATCGAGTCGAGATTCAGGAGGAATGGCGGAATAAACCACCAGTACGCCAATTCCCCTACGTGATGTCACCAAAAACGCAGGGTTCCGTGGCTGTCTAATTGCAAAGACTGCCAGACATTGGAATCATTGAACGCAGTAATTCATCGTGGTCATTGAACTGTGTCCCGGTGATAAAACCTAATAAAGTTCGCCTTTGCTTAGATGCGCGCAAAATAAATGAACGAACTGTACGGGATGCTTACCCCTTACCGCACCCTCATCGCATACTCAGCCAACTTCCAAAAGCGAACTATCTATCGACGATAGACCTTTCAGAAGCCTTCCTCCAAGTCCCTCTACATCCCGCTTCGAGGAAGTATACCGCATTCAGCGTGCAAGGCAAGGGGTTATTTCAATTCACCCGAATGCCTTTCGGTCTAGTCAATAGCCCAGCTACTTTGGCCAGACTCATGGATCGAGTTCTAGGCCAAGGTGAATTGGAGCCGTATGTCTTCGTGTACCTCGATGACATCGTCGTGGTAACGGAGACATTCGGGCATCACGTGCAGCTGTTGCGAGAAATTGCGCGCAGACTTAGAGAAGCAAACTTGTCGATCAATCTGGAAAAGTCGCAGTTTGGCGTTTCAGAGATACCATTCCTAGGATATCTTCTTAGTACAAATGGGCTCCGTGCCAATCCAGAAAAAACTCGTCCCATAGTTGAGTACGAGAGGCCGTGTTCCATTACAAAGCTTATAAGATTCCAAGGAATGGTTAATTATTACCGCCGTTTCATTGGCGATTTTAGTAAGATCACAGCGGCGCTAAACGATCTCATGAAAACAAAATCGAAGATCATAAAATGGAACGACGAAGCGGAGAAATCGTTTTGTACCATAAAAGAGCGGCTAGTTAGTGCTCCGATACTAGGTAGTCCCGATTTTACGAGAGAATTCACTATTCAAACAGACGCCAGCGACGTCGCTGTAGCTGGTGTCTTGACACAGCAGCAAGATGATGGTGAAAAGGTAATCTCTTACTACTCCCATAAACTAACCACACCCCAACGAAACTATCACGCCGCCGAAAAGGAAGCTTTAGCGGCGCTGCTTGCCATTGAAGCCTTTCGCGGTTATATTGAGGGCTATCATTTTAAGCTAATCTTAGATTCATCTGCGTTGACACATATCCTCAACACCAAGTGGAAGGTAGGCTCAAGATGCAGTAGGTGGAGCTTGGACCTACAGCAATTTGATATGTCTGTGGTACACCGGAAGGGTAAAGAGAACGTTGTTCCAGACGCGCTCTCGCGAAGCGTTGCGATAATTCAAGATCCTCCTACTGCATCCTGGCACTCCTCTCTGGTAGAAAAGGTTACGTGTCATCCAGATGACTTTGCTGATTTCCGTATTGAAGATGGGAAGTTGATGAAATATATCGTGGCAAAGAGTGAGCCGTACGACAGTCGTTTTGTGTGGAAATTGGTACCACCGCCTGATGAAATTCCTCACATACTTCAACAAAATCACGACAACAACTTCCATCAAGGCTATGAGAAAACTGTCGCTCGCATTAAGAAACGATATTATTGGCCTAAAATGGGCCCAAACATTCGTGCTTATATTCAAAACTGTACGACATGCAAGGAAATTAAAGCACCGTACGTAACCACTACTCCTGAAATGGGCAAAATGCGTCAGGCATCTCGTCCATGGCAAATAATATCCGTCGATTTCGTGGGACCTCTTCCCCGAAGTCGAAAGGGGAATCAACACCTCTTGGTGATCACCGACTATTTCTCCAAGTGGGTTATGATACACCCAGTCCGCAAATTAGAAAGCATATCCATGTGTGCAATTCTGAAGGACCAGTGGTTCTACCGAAACTCCGTCCCTGAAATAATCATCACGGATAACGGTAGCACTTTTGTCTCCAAAGTGTTCAAGGACTTGCTTGACCGATTTAAAATCACCCACTGGCTGAATTCGCGATATCATTCGCAAGCTAACCCAGTCGAGTGATTGAATCGCACAATAAACACCGCAATTAGGACACACACATACAAACCCCCACACACAAAAACCCCCCCCCCCCCCACCACCCCCCCCCCCACTTCCCCCCCTTTTTTTTTCCCCCCCCCCCCTTTCCCCAAAAAGGAACACCTCCTCTCCCCCCACACCACAAACCTTTCCGATACGAACGGGAAGAGCAACGCAAACAAAACTTCTCTAATATTTATGAAATTGTTAAAAACAACCTGCTAAAGGGCGATACGGTCAAAATTTGGTCAATATCAACTTGACGTATTTCTTTCAATTTTGCATTTAAAAAACCTGAACACCCCTCATTTTGAAGGTGTGTGTGTGTAGAATGTTGCTCCTATTTTGATTTTGGAATTCAGTCTTTAGTTGTCAAAATGCCGTCCAAGCAAGAAGAGCAGCGTATCAAAATTTTGCTCGCGCATCGCGAAAATCCGAGCTACTCGCACGCAAAGTTAGCCAAATCGCTAAAAGTTGCCAAATCAACCGTTACAAATGTAATTAAAGTGTTTGGGGAACGTTTGTCGACAGCCAGGAAGTCTGGATCGGGGGGAAATCGAAAACCGGAAGCCGCTGAGACGACAAAGAGAGTTGCCGGTAGTTTCAAGCGAAACCCTAACCTATCTCTCCGAGATGCCGCAAATAAGCTGGGTGTATCGTCTACAACCGTGCATCAAGCCAAAAAACGAGCCGGACTATCGACTTACAAAAAGGTAGTGACTCCAAATCGCGATGATAAACAAAATACGGCGGCCAAAGCGCGATCCCGGAGGCTGTACACGACGATGCTGACGAAGTTTGACTGCGTGGTAATGGACGACGAAACCTACGTCAAAGCCGACTACAAGCAGCTTCCGGGACAGGAGTTTTATACGGCAAAAGGAAGGGGAAAGGTAGCAGATATTTTCAAGCACACGAAACTGTCAAAGTTCGCAAAGAAATATCTGGTTTGGCAAGCCATCTGTACCTGTGGCGTGAAAAGCAGCATTTTCATAGCTTCCGGGACTGTCAACCAAGAAATTTACGTGAAAGAGTGTTTGAATAAACGTCTGCTGCCTTTCCTGAAGAAACACGGTTGTTCCGTACTGTTTTGGCCGGATTTGGCATCTTGCCATTACGGTAAAAAGGCCATGGAGTGGTACGCCGCCAACAACGTGCAGGTGGTTCCCAAGGACAAGAACCCTCCCAACACGCCAGAGCTCCGCCCAATTGAGAAATACTGGGCTATTGTCAAGCGGAACCTAAAGAAGACCAAAAAAACTGCTAAGGACGAGCAGCAGTTCAAGGCAAACTCCCCCCGACGGAGAAGAAAAAAAAGGAAGCAACAAAACTGAATGCGGGCGAGCGGCAGACCGCCCGGCCAGGCATATCGGATTAGGAAAAACAAAACCAAAATAAATTTTTTTAATTTAATATTAAAATAAAAAAAAAAAAAAAAATAATTTGATTTTTTAAATAAACGATTTCACCGATTTACAAGCGTTTTCCCCTGACCAAATTTTGACCGTATCACCCCTTAAAAACCCCCCAAACCCCCCCCAAACCCCCAAACCCCCCCACCCCCCAATTTCCCAAAACTTTTCTCTCCCGGCCATTGGGTAAACGGGAAAAAAAAAAGGCTTCCAGGGCCCCGGAGAACAATAATTCCAAAAAAGGCCCCCCGTACATTCCGTGCAAGGTCAAGGCCAAAATCGGATCATCATCATATGACCCTGAGGATCTGATGGGTACACTGAGGCAAATGCACATAAGAAATTCAATAAAACCCCTTATGAAGTTCAGTCACAAGTTATTTTCATGAATTTCAATGCGGTACCTTATGAAACAGATTTTCTGGATGAAATCATAACGTAAGCTTTTCACTAGGCATTGGAAAAGAAATCAAAACAATGTAGAACATAATTCATATGGGTGCCTTATGAATTTTTAAATTAAGAAATCCGCACTATGAATTTTAGTAGGCACGCTTATGGAAAACAAAAAGCATAATTATAACATTTATATATTTTTGCATGAAATTGAAAACGTATTTTTATGGAATACAATAGGGCAAATGACGGATTCGGCAGGACTTATCGTTTGTCTTAGCCTATTATCGTCAGGGGGGTAAATGACGTCCTTGAGCACTGAGTTTTTGTATGAAGGTACATCATGTTCCAGAGCAACGTTTTGCAAAAATATAGCTCTCTACGACTTTATTTACCCCCTGACGATAATAGGCTAAGATAAACGATAAGTCCTGCCGAATCCGTCATTTGCCTAATGTAGTTTTTAAAATATTAAACTAGATCTCAATGCATTTTTAAAAGATCGCTGCCGATTTTTTGAACAATAGGAGATCAAAGGCGGCCCTCTGTGATGAGTGGCGGAACTAGCATGTTGAAGCAGATTTCAAATTTCTCCATGGTGCGCAATGGGGGGTTTCATTAAAATGCTTGTAATAAATTATCCAATTCTTTAAATTAGATTTGGTTTCCACAACAGTGGTCAAAAGCTAAAGTCTATCAATTTAAGCAAAAATTCATAAAAAAAACAAAAAAAATAAATGTTTGCTTTAATTGATAGATTTTAACTTTTTAACCTCCGGTGTGCAAACCAAATTTAATTAAAATGATTGGATAATTTACTAAAAGCATTTTAATGAAACTCCCCCATTGCTCATTATGGAGAAATTTTAAATCTGTTTCAACATACGAGTTCCGCCACTCACCACAGAGGGCCGCCTTTGATCTCCTATGACGTCAGCCGTAGATTTACAGTGACCCCTCAATTGCGAATCACTTCGGTTGAATTAACGTGGATGAACAATTGATAATTGAAGTCTATGTCCAAAAAATCGATAATGATCTCTTAATCAATTTCCCGTTTTCAGATTAAAGACAAGAACAATAAATACTTGGTGTTTATCAGTAAAGTAATAACAAATTTAGAGTATCATTTATTTTTTCTCAATCTTACATAAACTAGCTTATAATCTATATAATCATATAAACAAAGTTTTTTTTAGGTTTTCCTACAAAAAATTCTTATTAATTTTAAAGAAAAATATATTGTTCATATCGTGAATATTAAATGCAGATCCAGCAACAGTGCTAAGATCAATCATGCTCATTACTGTCCCTCTCTCTTGAGCTTCATGAGCTAAGTAATGGTCAGAAAACAGCCCAACAGTCCAATTCCGGCAAACAACAACGACGGGACGAAGTTTGCGGGGTCGTCTATAGTTATTAATATTACTTACCGTTCAGAAACGTCAAACAGTCGGCGGGAATTTCGGTAAGGAAATCCTGTAGCAACGCTTGCTCTTCGATGATGACTTCCATCTTGCTTTTTTAGCGCAGGCGCAGAAATGATGATGTTGATTTTTTTTTTCAAATAAACACTGTCGATTTTCAAAACTAGCCTTATGAATTTCAAATTCGTGACTCATGAATGGCTTACGTCCAAATAGTGAAAACCAAGGCGTCTAATATGAAACGCATAAGTGACTTATGAAACAAAAAATTCCTTCGGTTTTGGGTTTTCATAAGTTTATCATTTTGAATTTCTTAAGTGCATTTGCCTGAGTTTACACTTAAGTGCATTTGCCTGAGTTTACGCTCTAAGAATTTGGCCTGCGGCACACTTGAAGCCCGGTTAGGGTTCATCCAACCAACTTTCGTCTCGAGTCAATGCTTGTTTGCTCAATGCCTTCCAGTTGCACCAAAAACAAACCAAAAATAAATAATACTTACCCTCGTTCATGCCATTGAGCGAAGGCGATTCGTGTCACGATAGCTGTTTAGCTAAGCATTCTCTCCTAATCATGAAAATTTTAATTAAAGCATATTGGAACAATGTTTTGTGCATTGATTCCTCGTCGGAGCAAAGCAAAAACAAAGATTGACACTTCACACCCACACAAGTGCCGTTTTCATTCAGTCGACATACGCAGGGTTGGGCAAAAAGCTTAGTGACACCCATGTGGTCGACTTCATAGCTGTGAAAAGGCCTCTCATGCTGCTTGCAATATGTACAACAATATGTTCTTGCGTGCGAGAAGAGGATTAAGCAGCATTGAGATAGGTTCATTAAATTTAAGTTTCGCAGTATGGTTACCAGTTCTATTTTAAATAATAGATACTAGCGTAACCATCGTAACAACCATAATATTAGGGCGCCCTAGAATCATACGTTTTTAGAAGTAAGTTATGCAAATAATGAATGATTGGAGAGGATAACTGAATGAATGAATGAGCGCGTAAAAGAAAGAATGAATGACGTGGAGTAAATGTGTTAGAATAATAAAAGTTTGTCCGAGAAAATACTTGTGACGGTGTAGTAAGTAGAAGAGAGGTAATGATAATTCTGTTCTCTTAGACATAATAAATGAGCAGTGGTGTATTTAGTCAACAAATGTTGACAGTTAAATAATGTTTTTTGGCATTTATTTCAGTGGGTGCAGTGAATATCTTCATTGGAACTTTATTCTGACGAAACCAAGTATAACAGCATGCAGTGAACAAATTGCGCTTTGTAGTAGATCATTTTTGTTCTACCCCTTACGGGACCAATCACCTGTTCTGTTCCTGGCAACATAAATGTATGTGTTCGGTTGGTAGTAAGCTTCTCTGTTTGAAATTCTCATAGTTTCGAGGAACAGAAATTGCCATCCTGGATCAATCATTGCTCGAAATTAAATTGAATTTCAAATAGTAGAAATCTATTAACTAAGCACATCGTTATACTTGACCAAATCTCAACAGGCAGATCCCACTTAATTACTGAGCCATGGGACCAATCACCGGTTCTGATCCTGGAAACACAGTAGCATGTGCTTAACTGGCAGTGAGCCTCATAATTTGAAATCCACATAATTTCAGGGAACAGAAATTGCCGTTTAGGATCAATCATTGCCTCAAATTAAATTGGATTTCAAATTACAGAGAACTACCAGTTAAGTAGATACTCATTGTTAAACAAATCTCAACAGGCAGATCCCGATTAAGGAATTTTTTTGAAGCCATGGAACGGTTCGTTTCATGCAACCGGAAACGAAGGCTAGATTTCTTTTCATAGCAGACTCACTCTTCTAAATTCAAGTGATTTGAAGGAACAGAAATTGCCATCTAGGGTCAATCATTGCTCCAAATCAAACTGAATCTTGAATAGAAGAGAACTATGGGGGAAAAAACTCACAGCCTTCGAATCCAACAGGTAGCCTGACGAAAGGATCCATTCTTTTTGAATTTCGATTTTTGCCAGAAGCAGTGGACTCTGCGACAGTCAGGCTCACTCTTCCAATTTTATATGATTCCTCGAAACAGAAATTGCCGTCTAGGAACAATCATTGCGAAGTATCAACTAAAATTGGAAGAGCAGAGAACTGTGGATATTCTAGTTGGATGCCAAGGAAGACCCATTTCCGAGTCAGAAATCATAAATAGTGACTCACTCAAAAGCAGGCTCACTCTTCCAGATTTAAGTGATTTGAAGGAACAGAAATTGCCGTCTAGGAACAATCATTGCTTAAAATCAAGCTAAATCTTGAAGCGAAGAGAACTTTTGCTTGAATCTGTTTGGGTTCTCTAAGATCTCGGCAGTAGTTGTTCTAGACGAAAAAAAAAACTTTCAGTTTTTTTTACACCTTCTGCGGGCTAATTGTTACCTGTTCAATAGGTAACAATCACAATTGCTTCACTTTGTTTTCTTTTTTTATATTATTTTTCCTATTTTCTTAATTTTTATTTTGTAAATATATTTCCCTAATTCAGGTAAAAACTTAATATTCTAATTCCTTTTGTTTACTAATTTTTTGTAAATATTCCTTTGAATTTTATTATACGTTAGTAAATTAGTAAATTTTTGTATATAAACATTCTGAATTACGCCTGAAATATACGATAACACTAGATAAATAAAAATAGATTTAATTTGAAAATTTGAATTTAAATAATGAATTTATCCTACCCTATTTGAATACCCCTTGTACCATCCTATCCAAACCTATCCTTTTCCCATACGCACGACCAAACGCAATAAGCAGAAAATGTCATGTATGCTGCGCTGATATCCCATGAGCTGTCAAGCCCATCAACCGAAATTCTGCTGAGTCACGGAATGCAATAAAAGGGAATGTTGGAGAAGGTTTCGACCTCTTTTCGGTACCAAAGTCTAACCTGTTCAAATCGTCCGTTGTTTTTAACCGTGACTTTTTTACGCTCCAGGAACAAAGTGAGTTCAGTGTGAACCGCGAGTGTTGGACGTCGTCATAACCTCGCCGAAGTTAAATAAGACTGGTGGGAAAAACCGAATACTGGCTGTGAGTGTCCGAGCCGCGAACCAGTGTGCGACGAAAGTATCAAGTTCACCCTGTGTGGTAAAGCCCTGCTAGCGAAGCTAAATATCGCAGCCTCACCGCCGACGCATCGAAAACAGCACCGACCACATCCGCACCGACCACCGTTATCCCGAGGTCGCCACCGAAGAGTCGACATCTTATCGAAGATCATCACCCGGTAACCACCACCAGGTGACGTGTAGTGCCATTTATTACCCTAACCCTCCACTTTCCCATAAAATTCTGTCCTGATCCTATACTTTTCTCCAAATTCACCCAAAATTGAAAAATAAATCTATTAAAGTTATCCAAATCTTGTGAATAGTGTTATTCTTTGCAAAGATTCCCTATTGTGCTTTTCTTTCCCTGTCTTCTTTTTCTCTCTGACGTATATTCTACAAATCGAAGCAATTGTGTTGAAAATCGATCCACCCGGACAGACCCTGAGAGGGCCGAAGTGTAAATAGTTATTGAATTAGGTGTTGTAGTTTAAGTGAATTTTTATTTGAAGTTTTTTTTGAATAATTAAATTTTGATTTGAAATTATTAGTGTTTGTGTTGAATTAGTGAATTAAAAGAGTTGGATCTTTTCAACTGTCTAACAGTACCAACTGTTCCATCTTAGCATTCTTCTTTGGTAATAGCCATAACCAGAGGGGCAACAACCACGGGTACAATAACAACAACTCTGGTTACAATAGTAACAATCATGGTTATTATAACAATAACAATAGTTATCACAATAACAACCGTAACAATCGACTTAATCAAACAACAATCCCAACAATAACAATCCTAACAACAACTACAACAACAATAACGGAAACAATGCTAACCGAAACAACAACCACAGCAACAACCCGAATAATAACAACAACTACCAACGACGAAATGCAAATGTGGCAGAAGAACCACAAGAGCAACAGCCCCGAGAGGAGGTTAACATTGGAGAGCTTTTTCGTGAATAATTTAAATAGCGAGAGGGCTCTCAGATTAAATTTTAAAACACAGACCATAGAGGTACGTGGTGTAAATGGAGTGACCACCACCCTGGGGACAGTGAGCACTTTTGCAGAATATAATGGTTTTATGTATCCACGTTATGGATAACATCCACGTTATGGATAACATCCACGTTATGGATAAGATGCCATCAGGCGTAATAAAGGGTTGGCACTAATTTTTTGAAAAAAATTGGAGCGAAAATTGATTTCGAGACATCAAAAATGATGTTAAGAACACCCAGATTCGAGGAGAATTTCATAATCCCTCCACGAACGGAAACAATCACTTTTGTTGAGACTAATTTTGAAGAGGCAATGGTAATTCTGAATCAAGAGATAAAGCCCAATGTCTACATTGCAAGAGCAGTCGTAAAACCTGAAAAAGGAAAAACTTCTGTCAGGATGGTAATTGTGAAAAACAAATCAGTAAAAATTGAAAATTTTAAACCTCTTACAAAACCCTTTCAAGATTACGAGATCATTGAAATTGGGAGCGCATCTAAATATGATGTTGCTAGAACAAAGGAACTTTTGTCAGAATTAAACCTGGCTGGAATTAATGCTAGAGACAGGCCAGGAATAGAAAAATTATGCGTGAAATATAACGACATTTTTTGTCTGAAAAATTACAAGTTGACAGTAACGAAGATTTATCAACCCTCGTTAACTATTAAGCCGAATACACATCCTGTGTATACTAGGCCTTATAAATTGCCACAAGCTCATAAGGAAGAAGTCCAAAAACAAGCGGATAAAATGTTGAGCGAAAATATTATTGAAAACGCCGTTTCGGAGTGGAGTAGCCCTTTATTGCTAGTCCCAAAGAAATCGGCTGAGGACAACAAAAAATGGAGGTTAGTCATAAACTACCGTAAATTGAATAATGCACTGCAAGACGATAAATTTCCACTTCCTAACATAGAAGAAGTGATTGAATCGTTGGCAGGAGCAAAATACTTCTCTCACTTGGATCTTTCACAAGGATATTACCTATGTGAGTTGAAAGAAAAGGATAGGCCAATAACCGCTTTTAGTACCAAATGACGCGTCTCCCTATGGGGTTAAAAGTAAATCCTTCGACGTTCTCCAGATTGATGACCGTAGCTATGTCAGGTCTTAATATGGAGATATATCTTGTTTATTTAGATGATATTATCATCCTGGAAAGACTTTGGAAGAGCACAACAAAAATCTTTCAGTTGTTTTTAAAAGGTTGCGCGAGACAAATTTGAAGCTCAACCCACCAAAATGTAGTTTTCTCAAGACTGAATTGTTATATTTAGGGCATTTAGTCTCTGCGGAAGGAATCAAGCCTGATCCTTCGAAAATTGAAATTATAAAACACTGGAGTAGTCCGCAAACCGCTGACGAAGTTAAAAGATTCGTAGCATTTGCTAACTATTACCGGAAACATACAAGGAATTTTGCAAGGCTTGCAGGCCATTGAATAAATTAACTAGAAAAGATGAAGAATTTAATTGGACGGGGGAGTGTGAGCATTCGTTACAGCATTTGAAGAAATGTTTCATGGATCCACCAGTCCTTGATTATCCAGATTTTTCGGTAAATAATATTTTTACCTTGCATACAGATGCATCAGGGAAGGCATTGGGAGCAGTATTAAGCAACCAAAACACTAGACCCATTGCATTCGCAATTAAAGCTTTGAACAAAGCTGAACTTAATTACAGCACTATCGAAAAGGAATTATTGGGTTTGGTATGGGCTATACGCCACTTTAGGCCATATTTGTATGGTAAAAAGTTTGAAGTGTTCACGGACCACCGCCCATTAGTTTATCTATTTACTTTGAATAACCAAGTTCCGTCTGGCTCTCGAGGAATATAAATTTGACGTTTTATACAAAAAAGGATCGGAAAACGTAGTAGCGGACGCGTTATCACGTATTTCGATCGAAGATCTTAAAGCTCATACGCCACAAACATCTTTCGTGTGTACCAGAGCTCAAACTAGAAATCAAAACGTACAATCTAAAACATCCGAAAAGATTGATACTGTACCTTTAAGCTACATTAAAATTACGATAGGATCCGTAGAAAAGGATACAGCGCTAGAAGCTCAGCTAGAGCAAGGTATACTTTGCATTGACCCTAACACGACATTGACTCACCTACGGGGGGTAATGAATCGGTTGGTGGATTTCACCAAAGGAACCATGATTAAAGGCCTGAACGTTGAAAACACGATCGAAAATAAAAAACTGAAGGAGAAAATAGAGATCCTCAATATAAAAGGCATGCCGCCTATAATTGTCTTAAGCAAAAATATTCGTCAAATAGACAATGAGAATGAACGACAAATTATTATAAATGACTACCACGTATTGCCAACTGCAGGGCATGCGGGAATCAGAAGAACAGCAAATACTATAAAACAGCGATATCACTGGAAAACCATAGACAGTGATGTTGGTTCATTTATAAAAAAATGTACACAGTGCCAGAAAAACAAAAGCTTTAGCACTAAGCAACCGATGCAAATGACAAGCACAGCTAGTCGTGCTTTTGAAAAAAAAAAATCTTGGACATAGTTGGTCCATTATTACCAGACGTCAGGGGAAATCAGTAAATACTGACTACCCAATGTGATGTAACCAAATTTGTAACAGCAACACCTATTTTGGACAGATCAACAGATGCTGTGGCCAAAGCGTTTGTTAAGAATGTCAACCTAAACTATGGTGTACCAACACAGATTTTAACAGATAAAGGAACAGAATTTATGTCTGCTCTATTTGGAAGAATATGTAATTTACTACAGGTGGAGAAGCTGAATTCCACAGCCTACCATCATCAGATGATCAGAGCGTTAGAAAACTCACATGAGGTACTAGGGAATTTTCTACGCATACAAACAAACAACTCGTATGGAAATTGGTCCACTTGGGTACCGTTTTATAAGTTTGGCTGACAAACACAAACAACGGTGCACAGTGCAACAGGCAGGACTCCGTTTGAGTTACTTTTAGGAAGACTTTGCACTCTTCCCTCAAACCTAACTAGACAAGATGAAGTAGACCTGATCTACAACATGGATGATTATGCGAGCATTTTGAAGTTCCAGTTGCAGATATCTCAAAGAGAGGCTAGGGAAAGCCTTCTAAAGATAAAGGCACATAGGACTTCAAAATGTAACGAAAATATCAAAGCCAAAAGTTTTAGGAAAGGACAATTAGTCCTCGTAAGAAAAGAAAAGGGATCCAAATTAGAGGCCAAGTACGAGGGACCATATGAAATCCTTGAAGATTTGGGTTCCAATTTAAAAATATCGATTAAAAATAACAAGGACACAGACATAGTGCATAACGATAGAGTTAAAGAATTTTTAACATAAAAAAAACAAAAAAAAAGGAAGTAGAGGGAATGCCAAAATATAAACATTATAAAAAAAAAAAACAGGAGGAAACGAAACACACTTGTAATAATTTCTATCAATATATTTTTTTATTAAATTTTACAATAATAATATTTTATGAAAAACATGTAACAATTTCTATCCATTTTTAAACACCAATATTCTTATAGAAACATTATTAGTATAGCCATTACAGGCTATTTTAAACATTTACTAAACATGAATATTTTAGATTTAAAAATTAGAACTTTAGGCTAATTTTTAAATTCATTAAGGAAGGGCGTGTGGTGGATACGGGCCTTCTTAGTAACACGAGCAGCGCAATATATTAATGTAAGCACGTTGCTCAGCATAAGCCGCATTCAAGCCACCCAGACGATGAACGGGCGACAGCGATTATGCTGAGCAATGCAAAAACGGTCACGTAGCCACCGCACGGACGGAGGCCTCGATAGGTTAAGTCAGATAAAATAAAATTGATTCTCAATCTGATCGTTCAACGTGTATGTGCTATGCACTGAATATCACAGTCACGCCAGCGTATAGCTGCCCCCCCCCCCCCCCCCCCGTAGTCGTCTGGGGAATATTAATACAAATTACAAAATAGTAAATTTGATAGTGAATATTAATACAAACAAGAAAAATAATAAAAGTTAATATAATTCACATAAAAAACACAAGCACCCAATCGTAAGTCAACAAATTCGAAGGATCTACGGAAGACGCGTGTGTGATATAATTTCAGGATTAGGAATCTTGAAGTAGAACTGTGTAATAAAACTCTATCTTTTAGAATAGATTTGTTCGTAAAGATATTGATGTTTTATTATTTTTCTTAATCTGTTGTAAGCTCGGTCATGTTTTTTTTATCATTTATAATTACACAACTTCCGTCAACAGATAATAATTTATAACAAGAGAAAGTTACGAAAACAAGTAAGTTTTGCATTCTTTTAAATTCTAATTAGACAGGCCCAAAGTTTCGGTTTTAATAGACCTTTCTCGTCAGACCTAACCCCCATTTTTTATATTTTTCCTTTGAAGGTAATGAACTTCTTATAACGTTAGCGTTAAGAACTTATTTTTCTATGCAATCCTCATTTTGTTACAAAGCTCCAATTTGTGCCACATTTTATGGTGATTATAACCATGTGGAACAAATGTGAGGCGTTTTTGCAACTCTGCAAAGTTGTGAAGTTACTTTCACCATGAAATTTAAAATTTGTTCTGGCAACATTGCCGTACTTTGTTTATGTGCAACGGAACGTCAAACAAAAAAAGAGATTCGTTTTTCATATGTGGATACTCGTAATTCCGCAGGTGAGAACAAGCGCTTCATTTTCTGTCCATAAATTTGTCCGGCTTGTGTGCCCTTGCGCTGAACTGGCCGGCTTGACGTGCCGCAAGGGCTCAGTAGGGATCAAGACCCGAAGCTAAGAGTCAGTTCCTTTGTGGTTATATCACATTTATTAGCAGAGCAGCACATCGAAATTTTAGGTTCATTATATGCTTTATATCCCATGATTCGTTATATACTATACAATTTCAGATCATCCATGGATATCCCATGTTTTGTAAAATAATTTTAAATCAATTTTTTTTTCTCGTGGCTATGATACATTGTCTTAGCTTTCAGGTTCATGGTACAATTGCAGCAGGACCACAATCTGGAGACATTTAAATAAAAATGAAATTATTATCATTTTATATTATAACAACCATGCATTACATTTTGTATGCTTTTTTATAAGTCATTTTCAGCTTCGCATATATGCATCCTTGTCAGTTATAGCTCATCTAACCTATGTTATGTATTTGAAAAGATAGAAAGGTTTTTGATGTTTTTTTATTTTTTAGAAAAAATCATATTTGAAAAATTCTATTTAAAAAAAGCTCTTTCCTTCTTCATCAAAAATATATATTAATTTAAAACCTAGCAGTTTACAATCATTCATTTCCTATTTTACAGAAATAAAGTATCATTTATGGGTCCAGATGAACAAGAGCTATCGAAGAATTCAATTTTTTATCTTTTTGTATGTTTGTTTTATTAAGATTCAGTTTTTGGATTCATACTCATATGAAATTTATTTCGCCTTATCATTAGCTGTTTTCAGTTTTTTTCCAATATTATTATGATATTAATACACATCAAATTTTAATTTTCAGTAACATACCAGTAGATGTCAGATACATCTTGTACCTACGTTTATTATGTTCTCTGACTATTATTGTGAAAACAAATTCTAATCTTAGTAGATCTTAATCCAATAGAAACTGCAAAAGTGGAAGTCTTTCGATGAGTGGATGTTCAGCTTAGTTACGGATATATGTATTCTACTATAGTTTACTGGCCAGCTGGTATTATTATTTTATATTATAACGTCAGTTTATTATTTTATGTTATGATATTAAATGATGTGACATAATTGCATTTAAATTCATTTCATTAAAATCACTATTTCCGATGAGACTCGCTACATAAATTATTGCAAGGAAACGGAACAGCACATCGAAATTTTAGGTTTACTTTTCTATTGCTATTTAATTTCAGATCATTCATAGGTATCCCAAGTTTTATGAGATAATTTAATATCAATTTTTTTTTCTCGTAGCTACATTGTCTAACTTTCAGGTTCACAAATGGAAGTGCTATTATCATTCTTATATTCATTCACTATATTATTTGTCATTATAATATTCATTCACTATAATTTTATAATTATAATATTAATTCACAAGATTTTAAATATTACTATATGACACTGAATATATATTGGGAAGGGGGGAGCATCAGGGTATCACTCAAGCTGGAATTGGACAATGGAGTGGTATGACAACCGGCGTCTAGGAGGGAACAAACAGTATCATTTTCTTTATCCTACCGATTCGATTGTGATGCTGTGAATTCTACTCCAACAGTTTCAGTGAGAGTGACGCGCCCTTCTTAACAAGCCATCCTGTAGAAAGCTTAATAAGTATTGCGAATTGGGTTATTCGATTTGTTGGATCGTATCGTTGGAAGGAGAATCTCATGTTCCCGCGGGTTTCGCGTAAGTGTCTCTGCTTACGGGTCCGCCCCACCGTTTTTGGCCCTTCATACAGTGTTACTGTGAATACAACCCGGCAACTCAATTTGATCTTGCTATTAAGTGGAGCTGCATACATGACAAGGTCTTAGAAGGGATGGTGGCTACCTTACATACATACATACATACATAAATTTGTCCGGCTTGTGTGGCAATCTGGCGTGCTGAATTTATGCCGTGAAGTTTAAGGTATTCGAAAATTCTATGGAGGACGCATCTGCTGCTAAGATTATTTGCAATTTTGAGTCGTGTGTGAGAGTCAGCACCAAATCGGACTGCAAATCTTGCTTAAAGTTGAAACACACATTTACCATTCGGTCTGGAATCAACTGCATTTCTACATCTTGCGGTGGAACCATTATTCCTACAGATGATGCAGTAGTTTCACTAACGATACCTTGTGATTTTTGGGAGTGCAAGACTCACAAAGCAATTTTGCAGTCGCGCACTAAACGCCAGTTAGGAAACAATACACGTTCCCGACCAGCTACTACCCATTCTGCAGCTGTCAACAACGATCAGCAAAACCCAAGTTCCTACCAAACCATCGGTAGAAACAGCGGACAGATTTTTCCATCCGCATCTGTTACTTCAAACGCTCAACGAGGAGCTACTTCGATACCTGCAGGCACCAACAGGGTTCAATCTGCAAACCCTACATTCTTACCTAACCATGTTGTTAACAATGTTCAACATGTAAATGGACCTACCTACGCTGCCGTTGCAACGGGTAGAAACCAAAACCAAAATTCCCACGGGACTTCTGATGAATTTGATTAAGGTAACATATCCGCTCCTAAATTAGAATTTTTACAGCAATCGTTGATCGATATGATAACCGATATGCTAAAAACTAATTCCATGTTTAAAGCTATCCAAACTGGCATTAAATTTTCCAATAATATTGTCATGACATTGAAGTTCAGTAATGGATTTTAAGTCATTGAATATTTTGGATGAGCTATTTATTTTTTTAAGAGTTCATAACGAGCATATTGCTGTTATAACTGAGACTTATCTCAAACCCCCCCTAAAAACAAAAAAAAACAAAATTTTTTTTTCCCCCCAAAAAATCCCCCAAAAAGAGCTGGTGGTGGCTTCCCTCCTTTCCATAAGCGTATCAAACATCACATTCTTTCTTCATTTGAAACCAAAGTTTTTGAAAGTTTGGGGGTTTCAGTTGAAACAAAATTTGGCCAATTTACTTTTAGGGCATCTTCAACGGCGATCCAAATCGTGGATTGGATTTAATTTTTAGACCAAACGCAAAAACATCGCTGCACCGGTGTTGTAAATTTTGTTTTATACTGGATCTATTTTGCATCATTTTAAAACTGGTATATGTTTTGTTCTATTCTTGCAGCAATTTGGAACAAGAAAAATACGGTTCCAAAACACTACACGCTACTTGATAATACCAATTATTGAGTAAAATTTCAGCTTTTATTAAACGATAACTCAATTGTATTGAGTATATTCTGAGGTATATTTGTGAGCCGAAAAGTAACCGTGTTCGCTGCGTGTGATGCTGGCGGCGGACAAAAAGTTGTGTTGCTCGCCTCGGATGCTGATAATTATCTCAAGTTGCTCCCAGCGCTAGTGAATTGCCTTTTCGTTTCATCCCTAAATAACGAATGCTTGTCTTAGTTTTTTTATAGCCACTGCATTATCCGGAAAACGCTGACTAGATCGAAATGCGAAAGTTCCAAGATTCCGAATAGTATTTCGATTGCTCGGAAATAAAAAGTAATGAAGTCTTCAAAGTAAAAAAATCTGTTTATTGATAGATTGGTCATGATTCGCGACGTTGGGCGTCATCCAGGGCGTGACCCTTTCCGTTTCGACTCTTGTTTATCCGCTGCCAAACTACAAGTCAGCATTATCTAATATCGTTTTAATGAAATGTATGCATTCACACACTCACGTTCAGCCAAACGAAAGAACAAGCATTCCTTGTCGTCAGCTTACGACGACTACTGGCATTAAAAATTATTTGGTCAAACCAATCAATGGCAAAATGTTTGTGAAAAATCTGCGATCTCTGATAAAAAAAACTTCTGATCTCTGATGTTTAATGATCGACAGGATGACAGGTGTTGGCGGGTTAAACAACAAGAAATACAAAACCGGTGCGGGGAACGCAAAGTTGATCTATTTTAGCTAGTTCTATTCAAGTTTCGCTGATGCAAATCAAGTATAAAGTTGATCTAAAAATAGACCGCCGCTGAAGATGCCCAGCAATCAATTAAATTTTTATTTTTGCCTCTCCCCCACCCATTTTTTTTTTTAAATAAATAAAAAAAAACCCTAACCCCACCCCCCACCACCCCCCCCCGCACAACCAAATAAAACTTTTAGTAAAAATTTATAATTTTATAAAAAAAATCCCGTTTTCGGAAAATTTTTCCCAAAAACCCTAAAATTGATTACGGAACGTTCAGCTGTTGAGAATTCGGTAAACTTTTACAGATTTCTGTAAAAAAATCTAAGTGTGTACTCATGAATTCCTCGAGAACTTAAGTTCTTGCAAGCAAAACTTGAATCCATGGACAAACTACGAGGCAAGTAATCCTTAATTGATTATGTATATAGTTTAAGTTATGTTTATAGTTTTCACGTCAAACCGGATGTGCGCCAAATTTTCGGAGTCAATGAAAGCTGATTCAGATTCAGATTGATCATTTAGATTAATCAGCTTGGCCATTTAAATGAAATGTATTTTTAAGTTTGTATTTTTAGAGCCATTTTCTAAGACCAGTTCAGTGTCAACATTTCAAAAGGTAGGATCTGCTGTAAACAATTACTATAACCGTCGCTTGCTCGGAAATGAAAACTTTTTCCAGCAAATTAACAATCCCAACTGCAAGAAGAAACATTTTCATAACTTATGATGTATTTTATTTGCATCGTGGATTCCAATAAAAAAGCAAATATATTGGCGCTGAGTTTTTAATCTCATCTTCATTTCATAAAATGACTAGTTTCTACACACAAACACATTCTAAAAATGCATAGTTTCTAATATCTTTCACATGCTGCAAAATTCCTAGAATTTATTCACTCTATGACGTATAACTTTTTATGCATTTTTGCATAATACCTTTTTAGGCATTTTATGCATAATTCCAGTCTTCAAGCAAAGTGCCTACTTTGAAGTCATTATTGCATACTTCAGATTTACCGCCTGCCATGGCAGATTGGTTTTTGCAGGATTTATTCTTTTGCTCAAATGATAAGCAGTTGAACTGCCCGCATATTCACAAACCATTCCTGGACCTTATTTCTAATTGTTGACGACCATTTACGTTATTGTTACGACATTTACCCTTATAATTGACAACTCTTAACTAACAATAACCTATATAGTTTTAACAATATTCCAGATGGTAAAAGCATAGACTAACTCTAAGACCAGTAGGTCCCGATCAAATACGATTTTTTTTTCTTGGCTCAGTCAGTACTAGCACATCGGTCCCAAGCCTAATAATACGCCCCTCATAATGAACTCACACGAACACACTCTCAAATATTCTGTCAAAATAACACAGCAAATCAAAACAAAGGCGCAAACATGTAAAGTTAGGTGCTGGCTTCAAGGTGTACTTCGGACCAAGGGGTTCTATAACAGTGAACCAGTTTCAAATCGCTAGTTGCATATTGATTGTTGGTAAAAGGCCAAATAACTATATGCTGAATAGGCGGTTAAGTTAGGTTACCATATAAAATTGGTTATTTTCACGAACAACATTTTTGCTGTACTCTATGCCAAAAAGTTGGTATATAATCCAGACCACGTGCAGACAATAAGAAACCTTTCAATGACAATATGGCAAACATTAACAATATGTGTTAATGTAGAGGTTGTATGGGGAAAGCGAGATTAAACTATTGGATAACCATAACATAAAATGTGATAATATATCTTACATTCGAAATATAGTTTTGACTATATAGCAAATTGTTTTTCGTTATGCGGGTGTTTCATGCTTCCGCTCTTTCGAATACAATACAGATAATGTTCCAAATGATAGCATTTATTTATGCGTTATGGGAAATTCGTATAGAAAGATTGTTGAAATGAGTATATATGTTCTTCTAGTTCAGCGAGCATGTAGTCCGATACAATAGGGGACATTACAATTCTGACGATGTTTATCAACCGTCTTATCAAATACATAAACTAACAATCGTTAGGAACCTAATGTCCAAAAAGAAATGGAAATGATCTGAGAAGCAATATATTTTGTTTAGCTGTTTGTTTAAGCTGATACGCTTTTGGTTTATTCAACATTTCTTCGCTAAAATTGGAAGAAGGTTTCCCCACCAAACCCAATTCTAAAAAAATTTTTTTTCAAACAAATTTGGAGAAGTTGTTCAGCTCTTTCTTCTAGAAAAATGAATAACTTCTCCAAATTTGTTTGAACAACCGGTTATTCGACACTGATGTTTGTTGGGAATTTTCTTATCTACATATCCATAAGCAAATGAATTAATACGATAATTAATGTATGATTCATCGATCTAGATATGATTGTTTTTGCCGTAATGACTTAACACCATTTTTTTTAAAAGGCAAAATTCAACCCCCCCCCCCCCCCCTTCCCCCCCAACACATACAAAAAAATTTTCCCCTTCTTTTCCATTCACCTCCCCCCCCAAAACCCACAAACATAATATTTTTACACTTATTCAACCCAAAACCAACACCGATAACGCGGGAGCGCACAAACCCAACATTTACCAAATAATGAAGCGTTAGATTAGCTTAAGAATATAGTGATGAATTACCAATGCAATAATGCTACTTTAGCAATGTATTTCCCCCCAATTCCCTCCCCCCCCCTTATTATTCTTTCCCAACCCGGGGGTCCTCCCTGTCGTATGCGTTGTTGCTTGAGTGTGTGATTCCTGCTTCTCTTTAGCAATGTATTGTAACATGAGACCATGTCCCATTAAATTAAATGTCCTAAAAATTGTATTTGTTTGCATGTTAGGAGTTAGGAATAGAAATTATATTATTTATAAAAATTCGCCCATTCACGCGCCGTCCGCTACCAAACTGCTCGACTGCACTCGAGCAACCTCTTCCACCCATTCTCATGGGTTGGTCACCGTGGGTAAGAGGAAATGCTCTCGGTCGATAGCGAGAGAGCGAGAGGATAAATAGGCCGCCTGCCTCATGGTAGGGGCTCTTTAGTATGTGAGAATTAAAAGTGTTCGGACGCGCGGAAAACAAGTCGAGTGTTAAGAAAAAAAATAAAGATTAGCTTCGCGAGTGAAGTGTGGCCAGTGGAAGAGGCTAATCGACCAGCCGGCCAGAAGGAAAATCCGGGTTCGGAAGTGCGGGAATCGGAGTTCAGGGACCATCATCCCGAATCCCACACGCGGCGCTAGTGTCAATTGCCGTCGAACCGGTCCCCAATCCCCTCCGATAGATAGTGTGTCTCGACCGCGTGGGATTGGTGGTTTGCGCGTGTCCGACGGTCGTGTGGTAGCCGAAGGAGTGAAGTTGTGCCTCCTTCGTGCTCCTAGCGTGTGGCCGTGAATACCGGCCCTGAACCGGCCGCCAGAACGGCCCCGCTAGTGCGAATTGCTAAAGTGAAACCCGAAAAGTGTGCTCCGACCAAAAAACAACCTATTCCGCGTGTGGCGGAATCGAAATCCCGAAGGAAGCCTAAAACCCTCCGTGCTAACCTCAACCCCAGCGACGACGCTGCATCCAGTTAGCGACGGCGCGGGCCAACGTAACTCCCGAGACGACAGAGCAGGCAGCCCCTGTGGGTCTTTTAAGGTAAGTTGCATTACCCTCATTGTTATATATATTTAAAAAAATATAAAAAAATATATATCTTTTAGTGGCGCCTTGCCCCTCTTTCATCCACCCCACAACACCCACAACACAAAACGCATAACCCATATATAATATATCTATTATCCTCCCGCGTCCTCGGGCCAAGAACCCCGGTACCCACAAACATCTTTAAAAAAAAACAAATTTTCCATTAAAATAATAATAACAATATAAATTAATGTGAAAAAAAAGCTCAATTTTCCCTCCCCCCCAAAAAAAAAAAAAAAAAAAAAAAAGGCCCCCCTCCCGTCAAATAAAACCTAGCCCACATGCTTTATTAAAGCCCGAAAACAAGTATATTTAGGGCATAGTTACTTCTTCAGCAGTTGGATTACTGCTTCTACTGAAATGTTTTATTGCATTTTAAAAAGTACATATAGAGCTTGGGATATTTAAAAAAAACATAAAAATTGTATTTAATTTTCTTCTATTTGAATTCATTTCCTCTGTTACGTTTTATTTAGAGATATTATTTCATATTATTTTATGGCATCTTCGCGTAACATTGATGGGATATATATTTTGACGTAGGACTTACGTCTCTCTTTTCTATTCCTGTATAGGGGCGCCGTTCTAAAATTTCTGAAATCGCAAGCGTTACGCGGGTTTGGAGACTTTGAACGATAATATCTCCTCTCTTGCCCACAGACATTTTACGATAAGTATTTCATTCGCAAGGTAGAACATCAACGTTGAATCCCTGTTGCAAACTTAATTCATAATGTTTGTTTAAACTAATTAAAATGTACTTAAAAAAAAATGTCTAAACGCACAACGCTATTGCTCGAAAATGACATCATGTTTGCGCCTCGCTCTGATTGGTTCATACTGCCACAGTTACCGTGCCAGCGAATTTCAAACATGTGGGGACGACCGACCAATCATCAGTTCTCGCTGTGCATTCGTATGCGACAGACTTGTCTGCGGAGCACGGTGGTAGAAAACGCCACCCGTGAAAACAAGAAGACCAGAATCATCCCACGTCACCTGCAGCTAGCCATCCGCAACGACGAGGAGCTGAACAAACTTTTCTCCGGTGTGACCATTTCACAGAGTGGTGTCCTGCAGCCCAAGAAGACTGAAGAAAATTTCAATCGCGAACCATGTTATCAACTAAAATCCGTCCTTTTCAGGACGATCAAATCAAGTTGCCAACTAAAGAGTATGTTTGATAGAAATTTCTCTTGAGCTCATAGAAATGTTCATTACCACGCACCGGCTCAATATGGCGTTGAAAAAGCCGCGTCTCGGAGAAAACGGCCAGATCAATCGCCCACATCATCTTCGTGGTCAAGTGGTAAGCGGCGTCGCCCGTCGTTCATTACCATGAAGTGAGGGTTCGATTCCCGCTCCAGCCGGTGGAACTTTTTTGCAAAGCGAAAATGTCCAGTTTAATCCACTGGGTGTTAGGTTAAGTTGTTCGTTGTAATTCGCTCTATGGTCAATGTTCAGTCTGTACACTCTCGAGTGAAAGACGTTGCAAATGTCAATTTTTATCGTAGTATTACGTGCTGCCAAACACTCAGGCCATCCTGCTGCCCAGGAAGACCGAGAAGAAAATTTCAATCGCGAACCATGTTCCCTCCGTTAACAACTAAAACCCTGTATTTTCAGGACGAACAAATAAATTTGCCAACTAAAGAGTATGTTTGATTGAAATTTCTCTTGAGCTCATTGAAATTTTCATTACCACGCACCGGCTCAACATGGCGTTGCTTGAAAAGCCACGTTCTGGAGAAAATGAGCAACATTTTTTATTAGTATCCGTATATAAATCTCTATTTGCCATGTTAAAACTAGCCAGCACGTTGTACATTCAACAAGCGAAATATTAACAGTTAATTTGAGCGGAACTGCAGCACGGCAGACCAATTATGTGTTTCACATATTCAGTGTAGGGGGTAGGTTAGCTTCATTGTAGTTCTTGTTGTACATAGGTTCATAGTGGATTAGGTGCAGATAATAGATTAGGTTAGTTGCAGGTAGTTTTAAAATGTGAGTTATAATTTTTCTGGCCAATATTTACAAACTATTGTTTGTATTGTTAATATTGTTATGCAGTTTCAGAAGCAAGTGTGTCTAAATCTCAACTCTCTTGGGATAGGGTTCTGAGGCCCTGACAAGGGCCGTTTTTCTGTTGCCTGAGTAGAAAAGATGCGAATTTAACCTCCGAAACCCCTGTCGCTCTAATGAAAACTAATGATTTTTATTTCCACGCTGCTGTCTGGCGTAACAGCTGAGGCCCGTCCCCTTTTGTAAAATTTGATTTGCATTGCCTTCGTTGAGAACCCCCTTCTTGTCATGTTATGATATATGCCATTATATAAAAAAGGCCTGGCATTCCCGTTAAAACAATCAAGAAGAAGAATAGTAATCATTCGTTATTGGATCATCGACACGTTCAGACGTGTGTATCCCGCTTTCGTGATAAAAAAGCGCTTTTCCGAGATGTTCCGAGTTTTTGGCCCTGATGCTGGAAATCGAGTAGACGCTGATGTGGCGCCTGACGTGGCTGGCACGTCCGCTAGACGAGGCAAGCGGAAGAAGCCCGACGTCGACGCTGACGTAAATCATCCCTCCGTAAACAACTAAAATCTGTCCTTTTCAGGACGACCAAATCAATTTACCGATTAAAGAGTATGTTTGATTGAAATTTCTCTTGAGCTCATCGAAATGTTCATTACCACGCACCGGCTCAACATGGCGTTGCTTAAACTGCCGCGTCCCGGAGAAAATGGCCAAATCAATCGCCCGCATCATCTTCGTGGTCAAGTGGTTAGCGGCGTTGCCCGTCGTTCAAGCGGTTGTTGTCATGAAGTTGAGGGTTCGATTCCCGCTCCAGCCAGTGGAACTTTTTGCAAAACGAAAATGTCTAAACTGGTCTACTTGGTGTTAGGTTAAGTTCTTCGTAATTCGCTCTACACCCGAACTAAAAAAGTAAGATTGTTATATAATTTCGCTTGATTTTGTTCCATTTTTGCTATTGATCGTAAGTTGGATGAAAAATCTAACTTTAGTTGTGGGCAAAACAGCAACAGCAATTCGCAATGAAAAATTGAACGTGTGCGTGAGATTGTTCGCAGTGATATTTAGTTGATGAGTAAGAGATGAGTGTTCGAAAGTCAGATGGCTCACAAAAATAAAATGTGCACATCAAGATTGAGATACAGACCAGGACCGCTAGCGCGGCGGCTCTTGATGGCAACCAATTAGTCACTTTGACAAGGTAAGAATGTGGGAATATAAACCCAACAGTTAGTTCACTTGGCGAGGAATTCAGGGTGCAGCAATGAAGCAAATGGACATATTTTCCACCAAGCTATGTGCAACCTGTCGCTAACAAACTTGCACGGCATGGCATTGTTTATTTCATAAAACGCTTTGTCGATGATCAGTGAGAACAAACATAGAACACTTGACGGCGGCAATACAACAGTGGCCAATAGCGTTGCGGCATTTTGTGATATCGACTCATCCATATTGTATATTGTTGGTGTATGTTGGTGATGATTGAATATGGAGCCTACAGCGATAAAATTGTTTCGAGCTATTTTTGCTTGCCAGTCGCTTGCACACATTTGCATGGCTTCATTTGTACCATAAAACGCTTTGTGAATCAAAATGGGCGAAATTGCATTTTCTGAATCATGCGGATTTCTCAAGATATCATAGTATAAACTGCAATTGCATTTTTTACCACCTTTTCAACTTTTGGGTATATGTTCAATCCTCAGTCTGTACAATCTCGAGTTATAAACGGTGTAAATGCCTATTTTTATCATAGTATCACGTGCCGCCAAACACTCAGGCTGTCCCCCCAAAAAAAAAGAAAAAAAAAATCCCAACCCCCACCCATTTCCCCCCCCAAAAACACGCACCACCCCCCCCCCACAAACACCCCGGACAATTTTGCCCCCACAATTGTTTGGGGGGAATCTGTTTTTTTAAACAAACACTTTTTCTGATAATTTATCGGAAGTTGAATACAATCCCTTCAAATTGAATATATCAGCGGATAGAAATAAAGCTCATCTTCCTTAAAGAGTGCTTAATTTGTATTTATTTATTTGACGTCAATCATGTGTAGACTTTTAGTAATAGTTATTTACATGTTTTGTCACTCTTAAATCTATATAAATATATTTGTTACAGTATTAACGTATTAAGCTTACATTCTAGTACATTTATGAGCAGCTTTTTATCAAATATCATTAAAGTATTGCTTCAATTTATATTTTGTCGTTGTGAAGTCAACGTTTTCGCAATGCATATTGTATGTTGCCATCATCCGATTTAAAGGCCCAAATTTAGCATAATTTGTACGATAGTGGCTTGTAGTAAAAACATTTCGATTTCGTAGTTGTCGACTTGGAATATAAAAATTAAGTTTTGATAAAAGTTCTTCAGAATCAATACGATGCGAAACGATATCGTTTACAACTGAGACCATTGCGAATTCTCGACGCTCTTTTAATGTTTTTATGCTGATGAGCATACAACGAGCTTTATAAGATGGTAAAGGAAATCTTGTCCAACCTAATTTTCGAAGAGCAAACAGTATAAATTGCTTTTGAACTGATTCTATTCGTTGTTCGTGCGTGACTGAAAAAGGTGACCATACTACGCTACAATACTCAAGTATTGACCTCACATATGCAACGTATAATGTTTTTATTGTGTATGGGTCATGAAAGTTGTAACTAAATCGTTTTATAAATCCTAGCATGCTACTTGCTTTACTGATTATTGTGTTATAGTGGTCAATGAATGTTAGTTTCTTATCTAAAATAACACCTAAATCCTTAATTCTTCCGCACTTTTCAACTGCCTGATTTCCTAGCGAGATTGTACAGTCTAGGGTATTCCGCTTTCTACTAAATGATATTGATTTACATTTTTGGACGTTTAGCTGCAAAAGGCTTTTTTTGCACCAATTATAAAATAGGAGTACGTCGTTTTTGAATAGTCTTATATCTTCCTTGTTTTTTATTTCTAAAAATATCTTTAAATCGTCGGCATAAATAAGAATTTTTACGTTTTTTAAAATGAGGGAAATATCGTTTACAAATAGTATAAACAAAAGAGGGCCGAGATGGGAGCCTTGAGGAACTCCTGAAGTAACTCGAATAGGATTTGAGGTCTTGCCTTTAAATCTGACTATTTGTTGTCGGTCAGTGAGATAAGACTCGAGCCATTTAAGAAAATTTAGCTCAATACCCATTTTTTGCAGTTTGAATAGAAGCATGGGTATATCAATGCGATCAAATGCCTTGCTGAAGTCTGTGTATAAAGCTTCAACATGGTTTCCATTGTCCATTGCAACCAGCGAATAGTTGACGAATTCGAGTAAATTTGTATTAGTTGAGCGTCCTTTGAAGAATCCATGTTGCAAGGTAGAGATTCTATTTTTAATTTGACAAAATAGTTTTTCATTAATGATCGCTTCAAAAAGTTTTGGAATGCAAGAGATAATAGCAATACCGCGATAATTTCGTATGTCAGATTTTTTGCCACATTTAAAAATAGGAACTAGATAGGAACTTTTCCACGAGTTGGGAAAAATACCGGATTTGATCGACTTATTGAAAAGCCAAAACAAGGGAGTTGTAAGCTCCGAAGCTAAGTTTTTCAGAAAAATAGGGGGAATCCCATCGGGCCCACATCCTTTGGAGATATCTAGTTTTTTCAATGCTTCTTTTATGTCATGCACATTTATATTGTTTACACTAATATCTCCACTAAATTCTGGAAAGAAACCGAAATATTTGCGATCACGATCTGCTTCAGAAAATGTGGTATATATATCTTGGAAGAAAGTTGCAAATAGATTGCAAATTTCTGGCGAGGTAGAACCCACATTTTCATCTAGGTACATTTTTGATGGAAAATTGTCAGATTTTAATTTAGTTTTTACATAGTTAAAGAATTTTTTTGGATTGGATTTAATCTCTAACTCGGTTTTTGAGTTATACTCATCAAAGGCAATATTAACGGCTTGATTTAGCTGGTCGCAAATATTCAAATAATTTACCAGATTCTCGTTGCTACTATTTCTTTTGTATACTTTATGTGCTTTTTGCTTTTGGTTTTTTAATTTTTTAATTTGTTCATTATACCAAACTGGGTTTTTTGAATAACTTTTTCTCCTTATTCTTTTCAATGGTACATGTTCTACTATAATTTCGAATAATAATTTGTAAAATGCATCAACAGAAGATTCGACATTTTCCTCGTTTCTAAAAATCGTGACCTTTTGTTCAAGAGCAAATGACTATGAAAGGCAATCTAATTTTGGCGATGATTTAACAAACAAAATATCATTAACAGTCAATTCGAGGCGAACTTCAGTTTCTATAAATTTTCGTGAAGAACCAATAGCGGAAGAAGAACCGGAGCCTCACACACCAACAGCACAGGGTTTCATGGTTCTTTAGACTGAATAAAATATAGTAGAAATTCATGAATTCGATGACATCAATTTCTTCACATCAACAAGCAGTCCTACGTCAACTTTGCAGTTATGTCACTGACATAACTCATCCTTTCGTTTTTTATAAGCTCAAATGTGTTTCACACTACATCGGGATTCGAACCAAGGCTTCTCACAACTGATCGATGAATGCTGGTTGCGTTAACGCTCTTAGCCAAGAGAGCAACGGAATTATATAAGACAACTGCATAATATTAAGGAAGCATACTGTTGCGAAGACAACGAGACCTTACCGTAAATTTAACCTCTTTGTTTCCGTAGTTGTAGATATGTAGGCTAAGGGTTAGAATCTTCCTGCCAAAGATAATTTTGCACGACATTTTAGGTAATATTTATAATTTTAGGATTAATTTCTCTGTTGTTTTGTTATTTCTAGTTCGGGTACTCACGTTTAGTGTCTTTTTTTGTAATTCATCGACTAATTTTAGAATATTTTCTGTTTACACGTGTGTGCTGCAATAGCATGTAAGTTGGATGGAGTAAGATTCACAATATTACCATTTAGTATATCATTTACCTGTCGTAGCGATAACAATTCAGTTTAGGTCTTAACTTTAAGTAAACCTTAGGTACAGTAGAAGTAACCCAAGTAACCACAAGCATTATATCATAACACTAATTCGACCGACTATCAGCAACAGTAATGCCATATCAAATTTTTCAACATCTCCCATGCTATCTTGCATTACCTTTACAATAAAAATGTTATAAGGCATTACTATATTTCTACAAACAACTTATCGTTAAATACGCATTAAATGATGCATTATTGCATTATCTCAATAAATGCTTCATTGCTAGCTGAAAAGTAGCATTGGTGCAGTATCATCTGGATGACATTTTCCAATTTGACTTTGGAACTGAGAAACATATGATCGAGCTGAGCTGCCTGTCAGATCCAGAATCGTCATCTTCATTCTCCTTAACCTCGGACTTAGCAGCAGAAAGCTTGGTTCCTACAATTTCAGCAAAAATATGGCTGCATTATGGGAAGCCGCAGGTTTTTCTGGTTGTTGATATTCAGAGGACAGCTGTTTTTTAAATGAGGAATCTTCATTCTCATATATCTGATATATCATTTTCTTTTATGATCCAGTTTCAACCTACACCGGGTATCAAAATTGTTTCGGCTTGTTGTGTGATGAACGGCGGTGGGTATGATTTCATTTGTAGCTCGTATCGGGTTGAGGTTTGCACTGATAAAAAGTTTGGGTATCGCAGTCTCAATGACGTATTTAGCAAGAAAAATCTAAAAATAGCTGCTTGAAATATGTTTTTATAGAATGACAGAGAGGGTATGCTTAGGGTATGCTTCTTTAATGCAGTTGTCTTATAAAATTCCATTGCTCTCTTGGCTTAGAGCGTTAACGCAACCGGCATTTATCGATCAGTCGTGAGAAGCATTGGTTCAAATCCCGATGTAGGAATCACATTTGAGCTTATAAAAAATATATCCCATCAATGTAACGCGAAGATGCCATAAAATAATATGAAATAATATCCCCAAAAAAAACGTTACAGAGGAAATGAATTCAAATAGAAGAAAATTAAATACATTTTTTATGTTTTTTTTCCCTCCAAAATATCCCAAACTCTATATATGCTTTTTAAAATGCAATAAAACATTTCAGTAGAAGCAGTACTTCAACTGCAAAAAAAGTAACTATGCTCTAAATATACTTGTTCTCGGGCTTCAACAAAGCATGTGCGCTGGCTTTAATTTGACAGGAATGGGGCCCTTTTCGACTTTAGTTCTACTTTAAGGACGCATGTAAGATTAGACTGCTTTATACCATAACTTAAATCGTAATATAATGCAAAATTGATGTATCTATATAGAGCTTCATGGTTACTTGCACACAAAGAATAATGATTGTTTGAATTAAAAAAAACATCGCTAAAATTGAAAAGTTGCGTTGGTTCTTTTTCGTAGAAAGCAATTAGCTTTCACAACAAAAACGTTCAAATTGTCAAATCAAAATTTTCCTGCTTGGTGCATTTAAAATTTGAAACTTTTACAACGAATTGTGGAACTGTCAAATCGAAACCGTGGCATCGTTAAAAATAAAAGCAAATTATTTTTATTTCAAAATGAACTTTCAACCAGAAAGTGCCGTGGAATTCAAATAAAAGTGAGCTGTTTAGATTGAAATAAAAAATAGTTTTTATATAAATTGTTTTTTTTTATGAATCAATATAAATTTTATTAAGATAGCTATTTGTTTGAAAATCATTGATTTAAATAAAAGTCGGATATAATTAAGAAAACATTATTTTACTTGTTACTGGTTTATGTAGTAAGGAACGGATATCTAACTAAAGCATAATCCTCACTCAAAATCTGCATTTGGATGATATTAATCATCTAAATATACTATGTTGGAGTCGTTTTTCGCTCGTCGTTAGGATACAACAGCATTCCCAAACACACATATAAAAAAACAATCGATAAACTTATACTGCCCGACGGATCTCACAATAGGGGGTTTTAATTTAAAAAAAACATGGTTTTTTCCATCCTTATCGATGATGGGCATTTTTCCTAGCACAAAAATATTGTTTATGAATCTCAACTATTTTTTCTCGAAAAAATCAACTATTTTTTAGAAAAATCTAATCATTTTTATTTTCACAAACTGACTTGCAGTTTCACAAAGTGACATTTATACAAAGTGACAGCACTTAATTTTCAGTAACGGGGGCTCCCATTATGACATATATGTCAACTTATGTATGCTAAAAATCAATGGTTGGTTCGTTGGTTTTGGTAGTCTGTTTTTTTGTAGCGTGTTTCATGGTGAAATAGGATGGTGCTGTCTTGCAATCATTATTTTTTGAAATTGTTTTTTTCAATAGTTTCGCTTGACAAAATTAAAAAATAAATTAAATGCCGGTATATTATTATATTTATTATCGAACAATGTTATAATACACACACCCCTATAATACCCTATTGGCATGAAAAAATCAGACTTGAAAATAATCACCGACGCCAGTCGTTGTCGTGGCGGTTGCCTCGTGCACACCTGGCGCCGCGTAGGAATTGGACTTCGAGAGCGAATCGTTGGACGATGGACCGGTCGTCGACGGGGTTTGCTGCGTGTGAGAGATTCGTAATTGGAAGAAAGTCGACTGTTGCTATTGTTCGTTGGGGTGTTATGCTGCTTCATGTAGCGTATTAGGTTGTCCGGCGAGCTGGTGCAATCGGTGGAAGGAGTACCCAACAAACATCGGTGTTGAATTAGAGCTTGTTCAAACAAATTTGGAGAAGCTATTCAGCTATTCTAGAAGAAACAGCTGAATCGCTTCTCCAAATTTGCTTGAACAAGCTCTAATTCAACACCGATGTTTGTTGGGTACTCTGTCAGAGGGTATTACTATAAGGCTAAAACATCAAATGCAATCTGCATAGAAAATACACCACCGAGTCTCTCCTTAAAATCCTTGACAAATTCTTTCGCTAAGAAAGCGTAAAACGAATAATATCCGTGAACAGCTTAAATGTTTTCGTGGACGGATGAAAAGAACAGGATGACTTTGACAGGTAGACCCGATGCCTTTTTTTCTTGCTTTTTGTGTTGGTGGATTCGACAGTTCTACAAGTTTCATGGTAAAAGAAATCACTTTTAAATTTACACACTGAACCGAAACATAACACTTTCAAATCAAACAAAGAACTTTCATTGTAGATTTTTTTTTTTTTTTTAATCAGTTCGTTTATTTATTAGGCTCAGGCGTGTGTAACACTTTGCGGAGCCGATATTCAATATTGTAATTAACAATTTTTCTATTTCGATTTTAGTAAAGAGGGGTGCCAATTACTCGTGGCTAGCTCGAGGTTAATGGGTCACATTATTGTTTGGAAGGGACTAGGCAGGTAACTTATTTCAGGTATTTGATGCTGCTCATGGTTGCGACATCTTCCAAATCCTCGTTCTCTGTAGTCCCTTTCAGGAACTAAGCCGCAGATGGGTGACCACTGCTTGCTGGGCAGGCACAAGTAGCACGGAAACAAAAGGATTATATAACTGGGACACAATGGCAGGGAATTTACTAGACTGGCGGGGAGGGGGTGATGACATTACACTTTAAGATCAGACAAACAAAGAAATTCGTAAATCGCTTGCATGTAGGGGAGATCACGCATTCCCAAAACATCTCTTACTTCGCGGAAGGGTTGTCTACCTCGGGCCACAAGGGTATCCAATAGTCGTGCTCTGGAGGCATCATTACCCGGGCAATGCCAAACTGCGTGAGCGATGTCATCATAACCGGTTCCGCACCTATATACATTGCTATCGACGAGGTTAATTCTGTAGAGATGTGCGTCTAGCGAGTAGTGGTTGGACATAAGTCTTGACATCACACGAATGAAACCGCGACTTACATCCAGACCTTTGAACCACGATCTCGACGAAACATTTGGAATAATGGAATGTAACCACCGCCCAAGAGAATTACTTGTCCAGTCGTTTTGCCAACTTTGAAGAGAACTCTGACGTACTAATGGGAAAAATTCATCATGTGAAATTCTTCTTTCAAAAATCTCGCCTTCTTGTGCGCCCACCTTTGCTAGAGAGTCCGCCTTCTCATTTCCTGGAATTGAGCAATGTGAGGGGACCCATGCAAAGGTAATTCTAAATGATCTTTCGACCAACGCACACATCTGCTCCTTCATTTTTGAAAGAAAGTAAGATGAGTGCTTAACTGTTTTCATCGACTGGAGGGCCTCAATAGAACTGAGACTATCCGAGAAGATGAAATAATGGTCTATGGGCATGTCGAAAATTATCCCCAATGCGAAATTGATTGCTGCCAGCTCAGCAACATATACGGAACAAGGTTCCTGAAGTTTCCGGAAGGCAGATGAGTATTCATTGTAAACACCGAAACCAGTGGATCCATCAATGCGCGACCCATCAGTGAAAATTCTTCTATTGCAATTGACGTGTTGATACTTTTTAATAAAAATATGGGGAATTAAAATAAGTCGAAGTTGATCTGGAACTCCTTGAATAACCTGTTTCATGGAGAGATCATAGTCAATGGAGGAGCTATGATAAAGGAAGCGTACACTAGGAGAATTATAGCATGGAAGACTAATATCGGATGACCTATAGTCAATATAGATTCGTAAGAATCTAGACTGGGTGCTCAATTCGAGCATTTCTTCGAAGTTTTCAATCACAAGGTTGTTACTGATTCCACACTTGATCAGTATTCTAGATGAGAGCTCCCAGAAGCGGTTCTGTAAGGGTTTTACTCCTGCCAGAACCTCCAGGCTTATATTATGAGTGCATAAAGCCAAGGGCAATACGTAGACAAGGATATTGAATGCGTTCCAATTTGATGAGGTGGCTATTTCTTGCCGAGAGGAAACAAAAAGAGCCATATTCGAGAACTGAAAGAATAGTTGTTTTATAGAGTTTAATGAGGTCTTCCGGGTGAGCACCCCACCATGTCCCGGAAATTGATCTTAGAAAATTGATCCTTTGTTGACATTTCTGTTTCAAATACGCAATGTGAGTACTCCAAGTGCATTTCGAATCAAACATGACTCCAAGGTATTTGAAGGTCAAAGATTGGGTAATGTCTCTTCCCAAAAGCTTGAGACGCAGTTGGGCAGGGAACCGCTTTCTAGTAAACACTACCAATTCGGTTTTATGCGGTGAAAACTCGATCTCCAAATTACTGGCCCAGATGGACAGATTATCTAGGGAGTTTTGCAATGGTCTTTGCAAGATTTCCGCACGTGGACCTCTAAAGGAGATCACAGCATCGTCTGCAAGTTGTCTTAGCGTGCATCTATTTTCCAAGCAGTTATCAATATCTTTAACATAAAAATTATAAAGCAAGGGACTTAAACATGAGCCTTGTGGTTAGCCCATGTAGCTAGTTCTGAAAGTTGTCAGTTGACCTAGATTGAAGGTCATTTGTTTTTCTGACAGTAAATTATACAAAAAAATTATTTAAAATTCCTGGTTAACCCCTACTGTGCAGACTATCTGCCAGTATATCTATGGAAACTGAATCAAATGCGCCCTTAATATCCAGAAATACTGAAGCCAATTGCTCCTTGTGTGCAAAGGCCAGTTGAATATCAGATGAAAGCAATGCTTAACAATCGTTTGTTCCTTTGCTCTTTCGGAAACCAAATTGCGTATTTGATAGCAGGTTGTTTGATTCAACCCAACGGTCAAGTCTTGATAGGATCATTTTTTCTAACAATTTCCTTAAACATTATAGCACAGAGATCGGACGGTAAGAATTGTAATCAGACGCTGGTTTCCCAGGCTTTTGAATAGCTATTACTTTAACCGGCCTCCATGCGGGTGGAACTATATTTAATTCCATGAGAGTGTTATACAGGTTAAGTAATCGTCTTTTAGCGATATCAGGAAGATTTTTTAGAAGGTTGAATTTAATCATATTGCTTCCCGGAGCAGAGTTATTCGATGAAAGAAGTGCCATTGAAAATTCCAATATTGTGAATGGTTCGGCCAGAAAACCGTTATTTCGGGTAGTATCCCGTAAATTCGGTTGTGTTGGGACAGAGTCTGGACAAACCTTTTTAGCGAAGTCGAATATCCATTGCATGGAGTATTCTTCACTCTCATTGGAGGATGAGCGGTTTCGCATGTAACGAGGCTTTCTCCAAAGCGTTGTCATCAAGGATTCTCTAGATAGTCTCTCTACAAACGAACGCCAGTAATTGCGTTTCTTTGCTTTGAGTAAGTTTTTAAGCTTTTTTTCAAGCATGAGGTACTTATCAAAAAGCTCACATGTTTCATGTCTACGATAATCTTTAAACGCATCGGATTTCTCAAGATACAACTTAGTGCATTCGTCATCCCACCCAGGGGTGGCGGGTCTTCTTTTGAGGGATGCACTTGGAACACGTCGTTTCTGAGCTTCTAATGCACTTTTGTACATCAGTTCGGAAAGGAAACGATACTCTTCTAATGGTGGAAGAGGATCGGTAGAATCAATACCAAGGGTTACCGCCGATGCAAAATGTTGCCAGTCGATATGCCTCGTGAGGTCATAAGGAACATGGATTGACTGGTCTGTTTTTTGAAAACTATTTGTGATTGAGATAATTATTGGTAAGTGATCACTACCATGGGGATCATTGATTACCTTCCACAGACAATCTAATGATAGTGAATTAGAACACAAAGATATGTCAAGTCGACTCTCCCTGGCAGGAGGTTTTGCTATTCGTGTCGCTTCCCCAGTGTTCAAGATGGTCAAGTTGAAATCGTCGCATAAGTCATAGAAAATACCCGCTCTATTGTCATCGTATTGTTCGCCCCAAGCAGTACCGTGGGAGTTCAGATCGCCCAGAATAAGAACTGGAGATGGAAGTAATGTAATTGAACTCCAAAGTTTACGGCGGTTTATTGATGCCCTCGGAGGGACATAGACGGAAGCTATGCAAAGATCTTTATTCTTTACATTTATTTGGCAAGCGCCAAGCGCCTCAATGCCTGAGATTATTGGGAGTGATATTTTATAGAAAGGGTAGCACTTTTTGATCCCCAAAAGTACGCCACCATATGAATCATCTCGATCCAGGCGAATAATGTTAAAATCGTGGAAGTTTAATTCATCTTCAGAAGAAAGCCATGTTTCACAGAGAGCAAATATATCACAATCAGAATTGTGAATCAAATACTTGAACGAGTCTAATTTAGGTATTATCATATCTTGATCCTCACTCGACGAATTATTCATCGAAAGATATGAATTCACCAATGAGGGGCCATGATACAGTCAATTGCTTGAAGTAGTTTCCAACTATAGGAATAAGCAGGTCAATAATTCCTCGGAGCGGTGAAGCATCCGAAAGGCCAAGAGCATTTAAAATGTTATCCACAATGTCCCTAAAATTAATCTTACCTCGCTTGGACGGGATATTCTTAGAATTGCGAGAAGACGTCGTTTTTGGTTTTGGCAACCTCTTACGGTTACTGTTATTAGGTAGTGGCGGGTTGGTATAGCTACAGCTAGGAACGGATGCATCAGCTATTACCGGTTTATTCGGTTTTTTTAATTGACCCCCGCTACCTCCATTTTTTTGCAAGCTTTTGAGAGTAGGTTTTATTTGTTTCCGGCGCCCACCCGGAGAACTAGTAGGCTTTCTTTTACCGGGGGCGTGTACCTCCGGAAATCCACTCTCATCGGCTTCGTCAGAGTCCAGTTCGTCGGAAGACAAAATCAAAAAGGGATTTTCATTTTGAACGGCTGATACAGACGATGCAGACGCTCCGTTTTGCGACTTCAACATTTCTGCATACGTCTGCTTGGAGCGTTCTTGTATAGAACGTCTCACGTTACCAGTGCGCTTCTTGTACACGGGGCAGTTCTGCAAATCGTGGAGAGGCTCTTTGCCACAGTAAGCACACTTTGTTGCTTCCTGTTGACAAGCATCCTCTAGATGCCTTTGGCCGCATTTGCCACAACGGGGCTGGTTGTCGCAAAAAGTAGCCGTATGACCCAACTGTTTGCACTTGGTACAATTAAATACCCTTGGTACAAAAAGGCGCACTGGGAAAAAAACTTTATCAATTTCAACAAATTTTGGGAGAACTGATCCGGCGAAGGTCACTTGTAGTGAGTCCGACGGTGAATACGTCTTTTTTCCATCTACCATTGATCCTGCATGCAATTGTTTGCATTCCAGAATCTCAATGGTAGACGAAGCGGAATCTGGAAGTCGCCCCTTACCTTCCATAACGTCTTCACACGTCAGGCTCGCTGCAGAAACCACACCGTCTATCTCCACATCTCGAGATGGGATGTAGACGTAGTACTCGACATTATAACCTGCGTCACTGGCAATTTCATTTGCAATTTTATACGTAGGTGCAGTAACACGCAGTTTGTTTCGGTTGACCTGATGAAATTCGGTCCCCGGATAACGACGCGTCAAATTTCTTTTAATGCCCAAAAAATCTAGGGCTTTCACTTTCTGCCGAAAGTAGACAACCCAAGGAGAGGCAGAAGACGGCTGATAACAGCGCGCCCTAAAAACATCTTTGGGAGGCAAGTCGCCCCCCGTAGAATCATCCATGCAAGAACAAATTCAGCGAACAGAGAAAAAAAAAAAATTAATAAATTAATAAAAATCAGATGATTTTTTTGGACCACCCTATGCAGAACGATTTACTATATGGGAGAGAGATACACAACACACTAGCAGATGACGAAACAAAAAACAAATGTGCTACTTGCCGTTTGCCGGTATGGCAGCTTCTGCTGTTGTTCGCAAACAAAGCACCGCTTGCTGACCGGCAGTGGATGGAGCGATGACCTTCCTTGCTGCGATGGTGCTTATGGGGTTACACTTTTTCCCCTCGGGTGTTTGACTATGGTACAGGCTGGACAGATCATCCGTCGGGCTCGGCCGGGAATGTCTGCTTCCCTAATGGAACGCTCGGCTGGATATCGGTGGTTTAAACAGTGCACTACTTTTAATCACCGCGTGAATGATAGCGGGTTGAAAAAAAAAATGCAAAAGAGGTAATGCGGAGTGCGAAAAAAACTAAACCGAAGCTCTTCAGCGTTCGATGCGGAATGAAAGCGCCGAATTTTGAAATAGCTAACAAGATTGCTGACCACGAAGTGTTCAATATTGAATACTGTGTATATGTCCCTTCGCGAGATGTGGAGATCGATGGCGTCGTCTCCGATGCGAGTCTGACGGACGAGGACTTGAAACGAGCTTCTGGTTGTTTTAAGAACTCGAAAGTCGCTCGTGAGCTTGTAACTATACTGGATGTAAAACAACTACATTCAGCATCGTTGCAAGACGAAAAGAAAGTTTATCAACTTTCCGACTCGTATCGGGTGACATTCGCCGGTTCTGTTCTCCCAAACTATGTTAAATTGGATGGAGCTTTTTTACCGGTGCGCCTTTATATACCGAGGGTATATAATTGTACCAACTGTAAGCGGCTGGGGCATTCGGCCAGCCATTGTGGCAACAAGTTTCGTTGCGGCAAGTGTGGTGAAAACTACACCGAGGATTTTTGCACACAAGCTGTGCAAAAATGTGTTTATTGTGGTGAGAATCCTCACCCTCTACAGGAGTGCCCAAGGTACAAAAGGCAATCCGATAACGTGCAGCGTTCCATTACTGGACGCTCCAGGCAGACATATGCAGAAATGCTTAAGTCTGCAACAGTCGTCCAAGATGAAAACCAATTTTCGATTTTGTCAGCGGAAGAATCGGACTCTGACTCATCTGATGAAGGTGATTCTACGGTGGTACACGCACCCGGATCTTCAAAAAGAAAACGTTCCTCTCCGAAAGTGCGCCGTAAGATAACAAAAGTCACCTCCAAAAGATTGCAACATTTTCAGGCAAATGGGGAAGAAATTGTAAAACCGAGGGTTCCTATTGCACCAACTCCTGGATGCAGTAAAGACTTTCCGCCATTGCCTAAAAAGAATAATAACAATAAAAATGCTACTCCTCAATCTTTTCAAAAGGAATCCAAGTCCGATCGAGGATTGATAGCTTTTTCGGACATTGTGGCATTCATTTTAGACATGTTCAATATACAAGACCCTCTCAGAAGCTTAGTTTCTGCCTTGCTTCCGACATTGGAATCATACCTTAAGCAATTGACTGTTTCATGGCCCCTCCTAGCATCGATCATATCTTTCGATGGATAACTCATCGAACCAGGTCGGAGATATGATCACTGTACTACAGTGGAACTGCCTAAACTAGACTCGTTCAAGTTTTTAGTTCACAATTCCGATTGTGATATATTTGCTCTTTGTGAAACATAGCTTTCCTCAGAAAATGAACTCAATTTCCACGATTTTAACATTATACGCCTGGATAGAGACGATTCTTACGGAGGAGTGCTTTTAGGGATCAAAAAGTGCTACCCTTTCTACAAAATTTCTCTACCAGCTCTTTCAGGCGTCGAAATCGTCGCTTGTCAAATAACTGCAAAGAATAAAGACCTTTGCATAGCTTCAGTTTACGTTCCTCCTCGAACTTCCATTAGCCGCAGTCAACTCTGGAATTTAGTTTCTATTTTACCGTCCCCTGTATTGATTCTGGGTGACATGAATTCCCATGGTACTTGGTGGGGGGACCTATATGATGACAATAGAGCGGCTATTTTTTACGATTTATGTGACGATTTCAACTTATCAATTTTGAACACTGGTGAAGCGACACGCATACCTAAACCTCCTGCTCAAGAAAGCAGACTCGACCTATCTTTCTGTTCAAGATCGCTTTCATTGGACTGTCTGTGGGAAGTCCTTAATGATCCCCATGTTAGCGATCATTTACCAATCATCATTTCAATTAAGTGTGGCCCCCAACCTTCAGAACCATCTCGAGTTCCGTTCGACCTCACAAGGAACATCGATTGGCAAAAATATGCAACGGCGGTGGCAATCGGTACTGAATCCGTCGATACGCTTCCACCGTTGGAAGAATATCGATTCCTTGCCGATCTGATCTACAAAAGCTCATTTGAAGCACAAAAAAGAAAAGTTCCAAGTGCACCCTTCAAAAGGAGACCAGCCACACCTGGCTGGGACGATGAATGCACAAAATTGTATTTACAAAAATCTGACGCTTTCAAAGCTTTTCGTAGACACATGACTTCCACTTACTTCGAGGAATATTCAAAGCTTGAAACACAGCTGAAACAACTTGTCAAAGCAAAAAAAAACGCGGTTATTGGCGAATTTTGTCGAGGGACTCACACGAGAAACCTCAATGACCACCTTGTGGAGGGTGGCTCGCAACATGCGTAACCGCTCATCTACTAATGAGAATGATGAATACTCCCACCGATGGATATTCGATTTCGCGAAAAAGGTCTGTCCGGATTCCGTTCCAGCAAAACATATTTTTCAAGAAACGTCTCCAAACGGTGGCTCTCTGGACAGACCATTCACAATGCTGGAATTCTCTACGGCTCTTCTTTCATCAAATAACTCCTCACCCGGATGCGATATGATAAAATTCAATCTTCTGAAAAATCTCCCAGATATCGCAAAAAGACGCTTGCTTGACCTATTTAACTCCTTTCTACAAAACAACATAGTACCGCCAGAGTGGAGACAGGTCAAAGTAATAGTTGTTCAAAAGCCTGGTAAACCAGCGTCTGATCATAACTCATACCGTCCGATTGCTATGCTTTCGTGCATTAGGAAATTGTTGGAGAAAATGATCCTTCGAAGGCTCGATCACTGGGTCGAATCGAATAACTTGCTATCAAATACACAGTTTGGGTTCCGTAAGAGCAAAGGAACAAATGATTGTCTAGCGCTGCTTTCCTCAGATATTCAACTGGCCTTTGCGCGCAAGGAGCAACTGGCGTCAGTATTCCTGGACATTAAGGGGGCTTTTGATTCAGTTTCCATTGAAATCCTTTCAGATAATCTGCAGAGATGTGGACTTCCCGGAATTTTAAATAATTTTTTGCACAATTTGTTGTCAGAAAAGAAAATGATCTTCTCACTTGGAGAACTGACAACTTCCAGAACTAGTTACACGGGCTTGCCACTGGTAGTGTTTACTCGAAAGCGGTATCCAGCCCAATTGCAACTTAATCTTTTGGGCAGAAACATTATCCAATCGATATTCTTCAAATACCTTGGGGTCTGGTTTGATTCAAAGTGCACTTGAAATGCCCACATTACGTATTTGAAGCAAAAATGCCAAAAAAGGATCAACTTTCTTCGTTCAATTTGTGGCACATCGTGGGGTGCTCATCCGGGAGACCTCATTACCCTTTATAAAACAACCATTCTCTCTGTTCTTGAGTACGGCTCTTTTTGCTTTCTCTCGGCAAGAAAAAGTCACCTTCTAAAATTGGAACGAATTCAATATCGTTGTCTGCGTATTGCTCTTGGCTGTATGCACTCAACGCATAACATGAGTCTCGAAGTTCTGGCAGGTGTAAAACCCCTCCAGAATCGGTTCTGGGAACTCTCGCTCAGAATATTAATCAAATGTGGAGTGAAAAACGCATTTGTAATAGAAAATTTTGAAGAAATGTTAGGGTGTGTGTTCTCGATTATGAGAATTTACCACCAAAATATATCGTCGGATATGGGCCTTCCGTGCTATACTCCAGACCGTGCTGACTTCACCTTTGGCAGTTCCTCAATCCATTATGATCTTTCCATGAAACAAGCATCTCATGGGATTCCGGATCAACTTCGTTCTATTATTATCCCACGTATTTTTACTGAAAAGTACCAACACGTCAATTCTGAAAAAAGGTTTTTCACTGATGGGTCTCGCCTCAATGGATCCACTGGCTTCGGTGTCTTCAATGAAAACTCTAGCGCCTTCCACAAACTTCAGGAACCTTGTTGCAGCCTCAGTTCGATTGAGGCCCTTCGGTCGATGAAACCTAGTAAACGCTCATCTTATTTCCTTTCAAAACTAAGGGAACAGATGAGTGTGCTGGTCGAAAGATCATATTTGATCACCTTTGTATGGGTCCCTTCACATTGCTCAATCCCAGGCAATGAGAAAGCGGACTCGCTCGCAAAGGTGGGCGCCCAGGAAGGCGATTTGTATGATAGGCAAATTTCACACGATGAATTTTACCATTTAGTACGTCAGAGTACCCTTTCGAGTTGGCAAATCGATTGGGACACCGGAAATCTAGGACGGCTGTTACATTCCATCATTCCTATTGACCTGCACGTTAGCCGTGATTTCATCCGTGTGATGAGTAGACTTATGTCCAACCACTACCAGTTAGATGCACACCTCTATCGCATCAACCTCGTGGACAGCAATCTTTGCCGATGTGGAAACGGTTATGATGACATCGATCACGCAGTCTGGCAATGCACGGATAATTACGCCACCAGAACACGACTTTTGAATACCCTAGAGGCCCAAGGAAGACAACCTTATGTTTCTATGAGAGATGTGTTGGGATCTCGCGATCTGTGCTATATGCAATCGATTTATGTGTTTCTCCAAATGTCTAGTATAAGAATTTAATCTGCTTGTGTTTTTGTTTTTCTTTATTCATTAGTTTATGTTTGTTTTGTTCCGACATCTTGAGGAGTTTCATCGTCGCCCAATGGTAACCACAACCGGCCGACCACAAAAATGGAGCCCTGGCCATTCCGCACCAAGTCATTGTGCTGGCGACAATTATCTGATGAGACTACAGAATCCTATTTCCATGTTCCTTTGTCCAACCCATCCCCAAAAAATGTCACCTTTTTTAACCTCGGGTAAACCGCGAGTAAACGGCCCAAGTCCTACTAATCCTAGTATTAAGTCATTACATTATACAAAAAAACAATGAATTATCGGCTCCGTAAAGCTAACGCAATTGAGCCTCCCAAATAAATGAACTAGATAAAAAAAAACAAGAAAACACATAACACGTATAAAATTTAGTTGTTTTTTGTATTGATTTATTAATTTTGTTGTTTATAAATCCATTAACTCCATTAACGTGTAATTTTTATTTATTTTTATATAGTACTGCTGAACTAGTCTTCTATTCCTGATTCCGATTCCGCTTCACTTCCTTCATATTTATAAATTTCTTCTGCCTTTTCTTTTAGCTTTTTTTTGTCTTTTGCCAACTCTATCCAATTTTCTTCTATTAGTCCTGATATCTTATTTTTATCTTCTTCGATACAATCATTTCAGGTCTTTGATGGTCTACCTATCTTTTTTTTGTCACACTTCATTTCTTGAGCGACTCTTAATGGATGTCCAATTTGCCTTCTTTGAATATGACCCCAATAGCTAATCCTCATCACTCTAATCTTTTTAACAGCTGTTTTTCCGTCTTGTAGCTTTGATAATTTGATTCTTCCTCTGGGTTTGTCCCTACAACATCTTAACATTTCCTTTAATATTTGCATTTCATATTTACTGATAGATTTTCTATTTCGTTTTATAAGAGCTGCAGATTTTAGTCCGTAAGTTATTGATGGTGAAATGACTGTCTTATAAATTAGTTTTGCTAATTCCCATGTTATATCTTTTAAGAAACTTGTGGCATGTGCTTCACACATGTCATCGAACCATGCCTAAATTCAACAGAACTCACACGTTGCTTCATGCTGAGTTAAATTCTAGAGAATTCCAGTCAGCAACCCGTCGAGTCGTTGGCCCTTGCATTGCATAAGCACTTTCAATAAGAAAGTGTCATTTTACAGAGTTATTACTTTATGACTGTTCCCATGCAAGGCCGTTTCCATGCCGCATGCGGCCTCTCTCTAACATATTCCCTCTCTCCCGATTAGTGCATCGATCACTGATTGGTTACAGAATATATATACATTTCAGATACCTCCAGTAAATAAGAGCTAGGTTAAATCAAGAATTTCAATAAATATTCATTGTGGTTTTAACCACCAAGCTGGGAGTGTCTTAATATAATCACGAAAGTCCATAGTACAACATGGCATACCGTGACAAAGTTTAAACAATCAAGAAAATTTTTGGAACTGCAGTGCCTGCGCTGATAGAAAAAACAGCCGAAGCGTTCAAGTGATAAACGTGTGACATGAGAAGATTCCTTTGACAGGAAATAAAGTGACCTTAACAGGGAATGGAATAAGTGCTTGTGAACCAAATATCCGTACTCACAATGGGCAAAACGCAGTCAAAATCAGAATCAGCGGCGGGTCACAATGCGGACCCGCAGATCCAGATCTTCAATGCACAGATCCAGCATGGAGAACAGCGTGGTATGCGGACCCGCAGATCCAGATCTTCAATGCACAGATCCAGCATGGAGAACAGCTCGCCCATCATGAAGTGCTAATCTATGTAATTCTAGTAGTAGTGGTGGCTCACCTAGCCATTACTCTATACACACTTCAAAAGAAGCGAGAGAAACGCATGGCGTTTAAAATCGCAAGAAGTATGGAAAGTGTTAATATCCAAAAGTGAAATGACAATTAAGTAAATAATAAGCGAAAAACGAGAACCAACAAGATTGAAACAGTGTCCATAAAAAACAATGACATTTTAGTGAATAGTTTTTGATGAAAAGGAAGCAATCGTCAGCATCGCCGAATGGAAAGCAAAACGTGCATCGCAGAAACCCGCGATCAAACAAAATGTAAGTTTTGGAAAATTTTAACTTTTAACTTCCAAATGATCGAGGTATACAGCAGTTTAAAACAAATTTATTTAGATTTTAATGCCAAAACGGAGGTTAGGTCGACTCGTAGACTATTAACTAAACAATATGAAAAAGCAAAAAGTTTATTCTGGACCATTACTGAAATAAATCGGGAATCGAAAAGTGAAGAAAATCAATTAATACATGCTAGGGCTTCAAAAGTCTTTCAAACAATTAAGCTACTATTCGAGCAAAAAAGGAAGTCGGAGTCCTTTTCATTTAAAGCTACGGCTAGTGCCATTAAAGGGCGATACGGTCAAAATTTGGTCAATATCAACTTGACGTATTTCTTTCAATTTTGCATTTAAAAAACCTGAACACCCCTCATTTTGAAGGTGTGTGTGTGTAGAATGTTGCTTCTATTTTGATTTTGGAATTCACTCTTCAGTTGTCAAAATGCCGTCCAAGCAAGAAGAGCAGCGTATCAAAATTTTGCTCGCGCATCGCGAAAATCCGAGCTACTCGCACGCAAAGTTGGCAAAATCGCTAAAAGTTGCCAAATCAAATTACAAATGTAATTAAAGTGTTTGAGGAACGTTTGTCGACAGCCAGGAAGTCTGGATCGGGGGAAAATCGAAAACCGGAAGCCGCTGAGACGACAAAGAGAGTTGCCGGTAGTTTCAAGCGAAACCCTAACCTATCTCTCCGAGATGCCGCAAATAAGCTGGGTGTATCGTCTACAACCGTGCATCGAGCCAAAAAACGAGCCGGACTATCGACTTACAAGAAGGTAGTGACTCCAAATCACGATGATAAACAAAATACGACGGCCAAAGCGCGATCCCGGAGGCTGTACACGACGATGCTGACGAAGTTTGACTGCGTGGTAATGGACGACGAAACCTACGTCAAAGCCGACTACAAGCAGCTTCCGGGACAGGAGTTTTATACGGCAAAAGGAAGGGGAAAGGTAGCAGATATTTTCAAGCACACGAAACTGTCAAAGTTCGCAAAGAAATATCTGGTTTGACAAGCCATCTGTACCTGTGGCTTGAAAAGCAGCATTTTCATAGCTTCCGGGACTGTCAACCAAGAAATTTACGTGAAAGAGTGTTTGAATAAACGTCTGCTGCCTTTCCTGAAGAAACACGGTTGTTCCGTACTGTTTTGGCCGGATTTGGCATCTTGCCAGTACGGTAAAAAGGCCATGGAGTGGTACGCCGCCAACAACGTGCAGGTGGTTCCCAAGGACAAGAACCCTCCCAACACGCCAGAGCTCCGCCCAATTGAGAAATACTGGGCTATTGTCAAGCGGAACCTAAAGAAGACCAAAAAAACTGCTAAGGACGAGCAGCAGTTCAAGGCAAACTGGCTTTCTGCGGCGAAGAAGGTGGACAAGGTGGCTGTACAAAATCTGATGGCAGGGGTCAAGCGTAAGGCCCGGCAATTCGAATTGGGAAAAGCGGAAGCCTAACTGAATATTTTTCCTGAATTTTATACTAATTGAACTTGAAAAAGAAATTTAATTTGATTTTTTAAATAAACGATTTCACCGATTTACACGCGTTTTCCCTTGACCAAATTTTGACCGTATCACCCTTTATATTCGCGAAAAGGTTGAAAGAAAGTGCCGCGATGACATCTATATTAGAGATCGTCAAAACCGTGCCGTTACTGATTCCACAGTACAGTGGTGACGGTGAAAAATTAAATAGCGTAATTGCAGCCCTTAAGGCATGTAAGGTTTTGATTAATAACGAAAATAAAGCGGTAGCGATTCAAGTTATACTTTCGCGGTTCGAGGGCAAGGCTAGGTCGGCAGTGGGCAATAACCCACAAGAGGTCGACGAAATTATAAAAAAATTAACAGAAAAATGTGCACTGACAATCGCTCCTGACACGATTGTCTCAAAATTAAATTCAATCAGACAAAACGGCGAAATTAATAAATTCACCGAACAAATTGAGAAGCTCTCCCTAGACCTCGAGAGAGCTTATATTCACAAAAAAATACCGGTCGAAACAGCATCGAAAATGGCCGTTAGAGCTGGAGTTAATGCATTAGCTAACGGACTCAGAAACAAAGAAACCCAGCTGATTATTAAAGCTGGTAAATTTGACACGCTTACCGAGGCAATCGGCAAGGCAAGCGAAAATGAGAATACCACAACGAATACCGCAGTATTCTATAACAGAGGCCAATCACACAACAACGCCAGAGGTGGTCAGCGTGGACGTAACTCACGAGGTTACACACCTCGCGGTGGTTATGCAAGTCGTGGGCGACATAGTGCGGATCAGAGTAATTATTTCCCGTCCCGCGATCGAGGTGGATACGGTTTCCCGCCCCGCGATCGAGGTGGATATGGTTTTCGCAATGGGTCCGGAAACAGGGGTGGAAACAACTATAGAGGAGGAAATTTTCACCACCAAAATCGCGTTTACTATGCGCAACAGGGAAACGTGCACGCCCCCCAACATTCGAACGTTGGGGGCATGACGGGCATGACGGGCATGAACGACATGACGAGCACGACGGGAATGACAGTAAATTCGGTACAATCAGGCCAACAGTGGAACCAACAAGTCCCTTTACAAAATCAACAGATAGCGCTAGCGAATATTGTGAGACGTTAAAATGTTACAACATCAACACGTCTTGCACCAATTTAATTAATATCCGATTAACTGCCTCCGATAGAGTGTGCACCCTTCTAATGGACACTGGAGCAGATATTTCCTTAATAAAATCAAACGTAATTAATCAAACCGAACATAAACGAAACATGCAAAATTACAGGTATAACTCAACAAAAATTAAAAACAATAGGAACGATTTCAACAGATATCATCTGCCCTGATAATGTTCTTATTAATCAAAAATTTCAGCTAATTTCGAATGAATTTCCAATACCAACTGACGGAATTTTAGGAAGAGATTTCCTAACTAAATTCCGCTGAAACATCAACTATGACTCATGGATACTGACAGCATTCCATGATAATACCGAGATTGAATTTACCATTCAGGATAATCTAGATGAACATTTTGTAATACCACCCAGATGTGAAGTGTTGAGAGTTATTGACTCTGGTTTACTTCACGGAAACTACTTTATGGACTCAACAGAAATCATCCCAGGTGTTTTTTGTGCGAAATCCCTTGTAAACACTAGAAATCACCTCATAAAAATCATAAATACGAAACCTGAAATAATTAAAATTAGTAAAACCTTCAATAGAACGTACGAACCATTGGAAAATTTTGATATTTTCACTTTTAACGAAATTGATACACATCGTAGACAGGAACGTCTACTGACAGAACTGAAACTGGAAGGAATCCCAAATGAAGCTAAGCATAGTCTTACAAGTTTATGCTCGAAGTTTAGTGACATTTTTGCACTCCAAGACGACAGCTTAACATGCAATAATTTTTATAAGCAAGAAATATTGCTAAGCGACCAAACACCAGTCTACACTAAAAATTACAGGATTCCTGAAGTCCATCGTAAAGAGATAAACGAACAGGTGGAAAAATTACTTAACGACATCATTATTCGTCCTTCGGTATCACCCTACAACTCCCCAATTTTACTCGTACCAAGGAAATCAAATGAAGGTACAAATAAAAATTGGAGACTTGTAGTTGATTTTAGGCGATTAAACAAAAATATCATAGCCGAGAAATTCCCACTCCCCAGAATCGATGATATTCTCGATCAACTGGGAAAAGCTAAATATTTCACTACCTTAGACCTAATGTCTGGTTTTCACCAGATAGAACTAAACGATTCGTCCAAAAAGTATACTGCCTTCTCCACTTCAAACGGTCATTACGAAATCAATAGACTCCCATTTGGACTCAATATTTCACCGAACAGCTTCCAACGGATGATGACCATAGCGTTAAGCGGTCTTACTCCAGAATGCGCTTTTCTATACATTGACGATATTATTATCGTCGGGTATTCAATTAAACATCATCTATTGAACCTTGAAAAAGTTTTCTTAAAACTTCGAGAATTCAATCTTAAGTTAAATCCATCGAAGTGTATGTTTTTCCGTAGTGATGTAACTTACCTTGGACATCACATATCCAGTGAGGGAATTCAACCTGATAAATCGAAATTTTCAGCAATACTTAATTACCCCAACCACAAAATGCGGATGATGTAAGACGATTCACTGCTTTCTGTAATTACTACAGAAGGTTCATTCCTTATTTTTCTGAAATTACTGCACCCTTAAACAAACTTTTGAGAAAAGGTGTAAAATTTGAATGGAACGAAAACTGCAAAAAGGCATTTGACTATTTGAAACAGAAACTTTTGTCGCCAACAATTTTAAAATTTCCAGATTACGATGAAACATTTATTTTGAGCACAGATGCATCTAAAATTGCATGTGGTGCTGTTTTAGCTCAACTTCATGGTGACATTGAATTACCAATAGCTTATGCGAGCAAAACTTTCACAAAAGGCGAAAGTAATAAATCCACAATTGAGCAAGAGTTGACTGCTATTCATTGGGCAATCAACTATTTTAGACCATACTTGTATGGCAGACGTTTTACGGTGAAAACAGATCACCGCCCACTTGTGTACTTATTCTCAATGAAAAATCCAAATTCAAAACTGACCAGAATGAGGGTAGATTTAGAAGAGTTTACATTTGACGTCAAACATATTAGTGGAAAACAGAACGTTTGCGCCGACGCCCTATCCCGCGTTATGATTGACTCTGAAGAACTCAAAAATCTCACCGTACTGCCAATTCAAACTAGATCCATGACAAGGCAGCAAAACAATCAGAACAATAACGACACACAAACTTATTCATCTGCTAACGAGATTGATCACCTCAAAGCTTATGAATCGGTTAATAACCTTGACGTATATAACATGCCGAAAGTAATATTTGATATTAACGAAAACACTCTGAATTTACGAATCTTGACGAAAACACTGAAAAGGGTTCTTGCTCGAGAGCAATTATCCTACAATAGTGGAAATATTAATTTACAAAAGTGTCTGCAGACACTAGATGAAATGGCCGCCAAACTAAAATTCAAAACGCTAGCATTGAAAAACGATGATGAAATATTTACTATGATTTCTAAAGAATCATTTAAAGAAGCATGCAATAAAATATTGAAAAATTCGATGATTATCATCTACCAACCTGCGCTCATTATAAACGATGACGAAACTATACAAAAAATAATCTCTGAAAACCATGACACGCCTACGGGAGGTCACATTGGTACTAGCAGATTACTCAACCGACTAAGATCAAAATATTACTGGCATAACATGAAAAACACTATAGCAAATTTTATTAAACTATGTGTGAAATGTAGCCATAATAAACATAAACCAAAAACAAGTGAAACGTTCGTTAAAACGACGACGCCAGCCAAATGCTTTGACCTAATAGATACGCATTAACAATTCAATGCGATCTATCGAAATATATTATTGTCACTGCAATACCTGACAAACAAGCAAACACGTTGGCAAAGGCCTTAGTAGAAAATTGCATTCTCATATACGGCTGTCCAAACACAATTATATCAGATTTGGGTACCGAGTATAAGAACGAAATTTTTGAAAACGTTTGCAAACTACTATCCATTCAACAAAAATTTTCAACAGCCTACCATCCCGAAACAATAGGAAGTCTTGAAAGAAACCATCGTTGCCTCAACGAATATCTCAGAAGCTTTATTAACCAAAACCAAGATGATTGGGATTCATGGCTCAATTATTATACATTTTGTTATAACACTACGCCGCACAGAGACCATACATATAGTCCATTGGAATTAGTTTTCGGTAAACTAGCAACCTTACCGAGTGAACTTTCTAATGTAACAGCAGTTGACCCAGTCTATAACCATGAATCATACTTATATGAACTGAAATACAAAATACAACAAGCATCCAGCAAACCAAATCCTTATTAGAAAAAGCTAAAACAGTAAGAATTCAAAAGCAAACACCAACAACAAACCCAATACGTGTAGCGATAGGAGATCGAGTATGGCTGAAGAAGGAAAAAAGGAGAAAACTGGACCCAGTATATTCAGGTCCATTTGAAATTGTAAAAATAATACACCCTAACGTAAAAATAAAAAATATCATTAACCAAGACGAGCAAATCGTTCATAAAAACCGCTTAATCCAACATCAAATATAATTCACATTAAACCTTTATATAATTATTCAAATTAAACAATAACGAAAATTTAATGAATGACTCTACTACATAACATCATTCTCCTCAAAAGGAGAAGATGAGCCTAGAATGTAAGAAAATGAAATCTAGAACATAAATAGCATAAAAGCATAAAATATTGAGAGAGGTATTTGAAAAAACAAAACAACAAAAACAATGATCTTCAATCATTTTTCTCCAAAGGGTGGTGGTGTGGCATGTGCTTCACACATGTCATCGAACCATGCCTAAATTCAACAGAACTCGCACGTTGCTTCATGCTGAGTTAAATTCTAGAGAATTCCAGTCAGCAACCCGTCGAGTCGTTGGCCCTTGCATTGCATAAGCACTTTCAATAAGAAAGTGTCATTTTACAGAGTTATTACTTTATGACTGTTCCCATGCAAGGCCGTTTCCATGCCGCATGCGGCGCAACAGCGCCGGCTATGCGGCCTCTCTCTAACATATTCCCTCTCTCCCGATTAGTGCATCGATCACTGATTAGTTACAGATACCTCCAGTAAATCAGAGCTAGGTTAAGTCAAGAATTTCAATAAATATTCATTGTGGTTTTAACCACCAAGCTGGGAGTGTCTTAATATAATCACGAAGTCCATAGTACAACAAACTCAATAATCACCTTGCTACTACCTACAGCTTGCAAGCACCTTTTTCTTGTAGTTTGTGGTCTATCTAACGTCTCTGTTAAATATGTTCCTAGATATTTCATATTCTTAACTATATTATATTCTTCTCCATCTATTTTCACTGTTTTTGGAATGTTTCTATCGTTCTGTGGCTCTCTGACTAAAACCTGGCTTTTATTAACGTTAATTTCTAGTCCTACCTTTATCAATTCATTCGTCAATAACTTTATTATTTTTTCTATTTCTTCTATTTTCTCTGCTATTATTAGTAAGTCATCTGTTCCCTTGCGCTGAACTGGCCGGCTTGACGTGCCGCAAGGGCTCAGTAGGGATCAAGACCCGAAGCTAAGAGTCAGTTCCTTTGTGGTTATATCACATTTATTAGCAGAGCAGCACATCGACATTTTAGGTTCATTATATGCTTTATATCCCATGATTCGTTATATACTATACAATTTCAGATCATCCATGGATATCCCATGTTTTGTAAAATAATTTTAAATCAATTTTTTTTTCTCGTGGCTATGATACATTGTCTTAGCTTTCAGGTTCATGGTACAATTGCAGCAGGACCACAATCCGCAGACATTTAAATAAAAATGAAATTATTATCATTTTATATGCATTACATTTTGTATGCTTTTTTATAAGTCATTTTCAGCTTCGCATATATGCATCCTTGTCAGTTATAGCTCATCTAACCTACGTTATGTATTTGAAAAGATAGAAAGGTTTTTGATGTTTTTTTTTTATTTTAAAAAAAAATCATATTCGAAAAATTCTACTTAAAAAAGGTCTTTCCTTCTTCATCAAAAATATATATTAATTTAAAACCTAGCAGTTTACAATCATTCATTTCCTATTTCACAGAAATAAAGTATCATTTATGGGTCCAGATGAACAAGAGATATCGAAAAATTCAATTTTTTATCTTTTTGTATGTTTGTTTTATTAAGATTCAGTTTTTGGATTCATACTCATATGAAATTTATTTCGCCTTATTATTAGCTGTTTTCAGTTTTTTTCCAATATTATTATGATATTAATACACATCTAATTTTAATTTTCAGTAACATACCAGAAGATGGCAGATACATCTTGTACCTACGCCTATTATGTTCTCTGACCATTATTGTGAAAACTAATTCTAATCTTAGTAGATCTTAATCCAATAGAAACTGCAACAGTGAAAGTCTTTCGATGAGTGGATGTTCAGCTTAGTTACGGATTTATGTATTCTTCTATAGTTTACTGGCCTGCTGGTATTATTATTTTATATTATAACGTCAGTTTATTATTTTATGTTATGATATTAAATGATGTGACATAATTGCATTTAAATTCATTTCATTAAAATCACTATTTCCGATGAGAATCACTACATAAATTATTGCAAGGAAACGGAACAGCACATCGAAATTTTAGGTTTACTATTCTATTGCTATATAATTTCAGATAATTCATAGGTATCCCAAGTTTTATGAGATAATTTAATATCAATTTTTTTTTCTCGCAGCTACATTGTCTAACTTTCAGGTCCACAAATGGAAGTGTTATTATCATTCTTATATTCATTCACTATATTATTTGTCATTATAATATTCATTCTCTATATTTTTATAATTATAATATTAATTCACAAGATTTTAAATATTACTATATGACACTGAATATATATTGGGAAAGGAGGGAGCATCAGGGTATCACTCAAGCTGGTATTGGACAATGGAGTGGTATGACAACCGGCGTCTAAGAGGGAACAAACAGTATCATTTTCTTTATCCTACCGATTCGATTGTGATGCTGTGAATTCTACTCCAACAGTTTCAGTGAGAGTGACGCGCCCTTCTTAACAAGCCATCCCGTAGAAAGCTTAATAAGTATTGCGAATTGGGTTATTCGATTTGTTGGATCGTATCGTTGGAAGGAGAATCTCATGTTCCCGCGGGTTTCACGTAAGTGTCTCTGCTTACGGGTCCGCCCCACCGTTTTTGGCCCTTCATACAGCGTTACTGTGAATACAACCCGGCAACTCAATTTGATCTTGCTATTAAGTGGAGCTGCATACATGACAAGGTCTTAGAAGGGATGGTGGCTACCTTACATACATACATACATACATACATTATTAGTAAGTCATCTGCAAATGCCAGAATGACCGGTAGTTTTCCATTACTTATTTCTAATAAATTAATATCCGGATAATGCTTCTTCATTTCCCAAAGCACTTTCTGGATTATTATGTGAAGACGTGCGGAGATAATGGGCATCCTTGTTTGATCCCTTTTGCTTTTGTCCGTTCTTCTGTTCTTACTCCTTCCCATAGCACACTTGTGCGTTCTGCAGACAACGCTTGAAGGACTCTATTTGTTATATGCCTTGGTACATTGAATTCATTTAATATTTGTTCAACCTGTGTTATTAAGTTTCTTCTGTTAGAGTAATGTCCTTGCCAAAATGGATTTTTGTAACGAAATACTACTTACCGAAGATATATCCACGAAATCAAATGCTTTTTTGATGTCCACCGACATTAGAATAATTGTGTTTCCACTATTCCAGTTCTCTTCCATGCATCTTCTTGCGAAAAATATTTAGTCGTCCGTTGATCTGTTTTGCGTAAACGCTGTTTGGTGAAATCCTGGTTCACCTGCATATTCTCTAAGTCTTTGCACTAACCATCTTGCGTATATTTTGTATCCTATATTACTTAGTGAGATTCTCCTGAAGTCTGATGTATATTTTGCTCCTTTCTTCTTTGGTATCGGTATTTGCACTGACTGTTTCCATTGATCTGGCATTTTGTTGGTTATCCATACCATTTTTATCAGTTGGTATAGTTCTTCTATGCTACCTTCATCACAATATTTGATATACTCGTTTTTAATTTTGTCCAATCCTGCAGCTTTACAGTTTACTAATTCACTAATTAAATTTCTAAGTTCTTCGTTATCATCACTGATTGTTACTGATTCACCAATCCCTAACTCTAGTTCTTCTAACCATTTATCCATTGCTATTAATGGTTTCTTCGGTCCTTTTCTGCTAATAAACTGTTTTAAATATTTATACGACCTCTTTATTCTTTCTCCTACTTCATAATCTTGCAATTCGTTATAAAACCTGAACACTTCCTTTTCCTTATGCTCTCTAATTGCCATATAATAATCTTGTCTTTTAATGTTTATATTTTCTCTGAACCATGTTGTATCTATACCTCTAGTCTTTGCAATCTTCATTCTCTTCCTCGCTCTTAAGAGCGATTCGATTGCTTTTTTCCTCTTTGGCGTCAAAGGATTCTTAACATGTTCTAACGCTTTCCTAGCACTAGTAGTAATTTTTTCAGTAAATTTCTCATAGGCTTCTGTTATTTCAATATTTTCAACATCTATCTGTTCATATTTCTTCAATTCTTCGTGAAATTTTGTTTTTGGTGCATTTTGTTGTAAAACATTTGGTAGTAGTTTTTTTTTGCTTTTTTCTGTTTTACTTCTGCCTTCCATTGTTGGCTTTCTATGCCAACAATGATAATTTTGTGATCTGTTTGAATCACTGTCCAGTTTGCTCTTATGAACTTGGTCTTGATTGTTGTATTCTCTGCAACTAAAACATGTTCTATTTGAGATGTACTTAATACAGATTTATCGAACCGCATAGATATTACATTGATGTGATGCATTTTTAAAAATATTTTCATAAATTCACCATTTTCGTTCGTTTTAGTGTGCCCTATATACTTTCCCAATCTATTCATATCATCTTCATCAGAGTCCTCTATTCCTAGCTGTGAATTGAAATCTCCTAATAATATCATTTTATCTTTTTTTGGATGGCTATTCACATATGCTCCTAAATTTGCAAAGAATGAATTTGCATTTGTATTTGGTGCGTGAACATTCACTATGATCCAACTTTCTTCTCCTCCATCACACTGGATTATTGCTGACATATCATTTTTGTTAATATTTCTAACTGCTCTAATCCTAAGTTTTCCATTTTTCTTGTTCAAAATTGCCAATCCTCTCATATTATTTGTATTTTTTCTATCCGACATTCACCATTCATAGTTTTTTGTGTTGACTTTTGTTCCCAGTACGTTTGCCTCCTATAGTACTGCTATTTCCACTCCTGATTGGTGTAATTCTTCATCTATTTTCTCCCGCTTACTTTTTTGACAGCATCCTCTAACATTCAAACTTGCAATTTTAATTGACCCTGATCCTGTTTTCATTCGTTCGCGTTCTTCACTCGTCCTTTGTTCTTTCGTGTTTACTTTTTGGTTGTAGTTCGCTTCTTTTTCTTTGAGATACACCTTCTCAACACTATCTATTTGTATGTTGTCATTGATCTTTGTCACTACTAATGCTATCTCTTCGATTCCTGCTCGATTAGTTTCCGTTTCGAATATTTTTGAATCAGAATGTTTCTGGTATATTTTTAAATTCATTCCTGTAATATTGGCTATTGCTTTCCAAATTAAATCTACTGGATGTATGCTTTCCGTTTGTACACTTGTGACTCTTCTTATATCTGCTTCTAATGCTTTCGGTAGTTCAGAAAACGCTATTGATTCCGGCTTAATTCTGCTCACTTGATAGCAGACAGTCCAAATCAGGCTTTCTATTCCCTCAACGATTCTTCTCACCTTTATCCGTCCTTCTTTTACCGTCATCCATAATATATCGTTGATAACTTTTATTTTCTCAATTTCTTCATTTTAAATTTTCGTTTTTCGAGATAATCCTTCTTCTTCATTTCCATTCCTTTTTTCCATATCCTTCTGTTCCTGATCAACATCTGTGGTCTCATTCTCCTCTTCATTTTCCTCTCTTCTGTACACACTGTCATAGTGATTTACACCATTGTAGTATATTTCGATCGTCTTATTTGAGCCATTGCCATACTGAAATAACAGTGGATCGTAATTCGGATTGAATATGCGAAAATTTGATTTTAAAATTTCTTTCATGGCCATGATACTTTCCGCTCCTCCCCATGCACCATCTTGGGATAGTTTGTTGATGTAGTGCGTCACTGTTTCCATGCATTTGTTGTCGTCGTATCCTTCAACCTGTCCATCCATCGCCTCTGCCATAATGACTTCTTTCATTTCACTCATATGATCCCACAGATACTCCACCGTTTGTTTCCTGAGTTCATTAGCCTTTTCCTTAAATTTGCTGTTGAACTCCTTCCATCCTGTTATCTGCTGCACAATTGCGTAAAACAAGCAATTACCATCACCGGGTACGCTGATAACTTTTATTTTTCCGTTTTGAAAAACTTTTCCTTCGAAATATTCCATTTTTATTTAGATCACTTTTTATCCTTAGGTAACTTGAGAACTTGTCGATTTGGTCAACTTTCGGCGGTTTTTTTTTCTTTAACACATAAATCACTACCACTACCACTATCACGACCACTACCACCACATGAAGTTTGACGGTGCTCACATTTACTTGACTTTTTGCGCTCCCACAACATCTTAAGTATGTACATTTGATTTTCGCCGAGACATGCATTGCCAGGTTCATAATATGTTTCCCATTAAATTCATGAACCACTTTGCATCACCCAGAACCAGTGTAAACCCTAGCCACGTGACTCATTCCGGATTGCAATTGTGATTGTAATATACATTATTTAGTATTTTTTCCAATTATTTCCTTCTTTCGTATATTTTATCACCCACATATTAAAACAATTTCCACCCGTATTTGTCTACAATCTGGCAACATTGTCTTTCTGTTTCATATTTTCATTTACAACCATAACGGTAGTTGGCATGGCAACTGTTTATGAATCGCCTCCTATGTTCCCTAAACTGATATATATGTTAGTGTTCTGAAAGAGAATGGAAGCCCGAATGCAAGTGCAAGGCAACACACACACACATGTTGCTTTTATCTGGCTACGAATTTTGAGTTCGACCAGAATCGCGCCCATGCCGGCACGTCATGAACAACAGAATTGAATCAGATAATGGTATAAGTGATTCAAGGTTTTTTTTTAATTTTACCGCTTTTTCACTTCATCTCCCGCATACCACAATATGTTTCTGCTTCATTCATCCCCACTCATCATCATGCATTCATAATATATTTTATATTTTCCAATCCAATGTATAGTACAGGACAAGTTGGAGCAAATCGTCTATTTCTTTTGCATTAGTAAACCTAAAAATGCAGCACCCCTTAGTTATATCGAAAAATAACAGGCCGAATACTAGACCCTACACCTGTAGTAGAGGCATCTCTTGCATTTTACTGTGTTGTCACTCCCACAACTGAACCTTCTGGTCTACCACGGAACCCGTTCATTATCTTGAATCCTGTTTGTCCAATGATTTCCAATATGAAATTCCTCACCCAAACCAATGTTTTTTTGTTTCTTATTTCCATCTACAACCTCCACAACGCCAATGACCTCCATATAAGGTCTGGCCCAGTAGCCAAAACAATATTAGTGAAATGAGCAAAATTCGCTCATAACACTAATACAACCGCACTCCTTGCGCACGCTACAAGCACAAGAGTTCCTCGGAAAGTGCTACGTCATACTATTTTTTTGATTCATTCGCTCCGAGATGGTTTATTGTGTGCGCTATAAAACTTAATTTTTCAAACTGATTCCAGTCTATCGATGACGGAAAATTGGCTCTTTATCTCCACTTCTGATTGTCAAGTTCAAGCGTTGGAAAGTGAATGAGGCAAAAATTCAATTACCTCAGTTAAATTCACTATAAATGACCCATGTTATTGAGAGGAAAATGCGCAAGCTTCTGCTCAATAAATGGCATTTGTATCATGATAATTTCCACAATTCAGCATTTATATAAAAATGTTTTTTAAACCGATTTTTTTATCTGTACCTATACACGCCCATAGAGAGTTGAATAGTGTTACGTCATCACTCGTTGGCTCAGCAATGTTTACATTATTTTTGCTTCCAATACAAGCAAGGAGTGCGTTGTCCCAGACCTTATATAGATGTCATTGAAATTTCCCACTTGTTCGTGGAATCGCTCATCTTAAAATCAGAAAACATAAAATGAAAACAAATATCTTAAAATTTTGAGATTAAAAAATTTAATAATCATAAAGTATCAAAACCTTAAAATCTGTATATTCAAAATATCAAAATTGCTTTAAAATTCATATATTAAGGAGCTTAAAGATCAAAAATTATATCAATCATAAAAAAGTTCAAATTAAGAGTACGGAAATAGACCGAACTGTCAATATTTTTACAACAATACTACAATCACGTATAAAAAAGAATCCATTGTTAAATCAGTGGTTAGCCAAGTTATTTGGTTCGACATTTGCCACGTATAAATAAAAGCAATGTATTCCCGACGATGGTTTTATTCGGCAAATGTTTTGCCAATAAGTTCATTCGGTGATGTCAGTGTCGATATAAATTAAATTTAATGAACACCCCTTATTTATACAGTCTTGACTATTCAATGCAAAAATCTGGTTTGTCCAATCACTGTTTATTTACACTCATCGTTATAGATGGTTTTTGAACTTTCTCACGCCTGACAAAATGCTATCAAGTTGTGGAAATAAACTCTATTTGTTTCAGACCCCGTTCAGACTAGGAGCTATATTACTTGATATAACACATCTTGATAAGAGACGTCAGATGCAGTGAAAATTAGATGTACGAACATTGATATCAAGCTACTTTATATCAAGTAATATAGCTCGTAGTCTGGACGGCACATTGTATTTGCTATTATTTTTGACAAACTTATGAAATACCATTCATCAAATTTACCGATTCGTTAAACATGACGAAAATATGAAAGTTTGAAGGTAACCTTTGCCCTACCATATTTAATAGATTACTTAAGCATAGATAGATAGTTGTTTTTTATTCGCCAGTATTCACAACAATTGTAGTTTATTTCTCAATTAATGGTAGTCTCATATCCGGAATGTTTTTCGCTGGATTTTAATCCCAGTACTTTTCCGTGTCGAAATTCCGTCAATCTCACCCCTTTAAAATCACATGAGAACAAAATCCTTCCACAAGATTCCCGAGGGGGTATGCCACTTTAACCATTTTTAATTTCAGGACAATCGTAGTTTTGAATAAGAAAAAAAATACATAGGCATGCAACCTGACGTTTCTTTGTTTACCTAAGAAATTCTAAGAAAAATTCATCAATTTCATTATTAATAAAACTTACTTGCCGAATGTTAACGACCTATCGATTGCAGGATCGTTCTCAATATCTCGATCCCTGTCTTCCTGCATATTAAGACCAGCCTTTTGTTTTGCATCGATTAGACATGCATTGCAAAACACTTTGTCAGGAAGCAGATGATGAGTAAAACCATTTTTGACATATTGTAGTGCATCAAATGTTTTCCACACATCGCTGGTTCGATTATCATAAATTGAGGTATCAATATGTACACTCGCGATGGAAATTTTCTCGACATTTAAGGCGGACATTTTATTATATTTAAATTCAAACTCACTCGCGAAATTGCTAAAAGTCGAAACACGAAAATGTAGACTGCAGTTGCTAGAACGAAACGACAAAGCTGATCACCGTTTCACACGCACCCCTCTGGATGGCATATCGCATCAAGACGTCATCATTTGTAATAAAAGCAGATTTCTAAAGGGCTAATGAACATAACAGAAGGGATGCATACACGGTGAAAAATTTCATCGGCGCGCCTCAAATTGCCCGGTGGCGCGCCGGTCGAAAATAGTGGCGGCGGCGCACAGATCTATTATGAAGGAGTACTTCCTAAAACGACCTAAAGCGGTAAAGAATGTAGAAGAAATGAAGAAAACATGGAATGAATAATGCCAACACTAATTTTTACTGTTTCTTTTTACGCCCTGAAAATTTGGCGGTATTCGGATAAAAACTCGAATTTTGAGAATGAATTTTGTGTGTGCGGATTTTAAACGGTACACCCTTTAACTCAGCATAATTCTCCCGGCAGCAGCATCCAAACGGCTGTTTGAACTTCCCGCGATGATTTGGTTTGATTTGGGCCAATTGGGAACCTACTTCAGCATCCGGAAGATATAGGTGCTGTACGTTTCCTTCTTCCGAGCGCGTCCGCGAGCGGACCGCTTCTGCATCTTTGGCAATGGCCTTCTGGGCTTTGCCAACCTTCTTCGACGCAGCAGCTGCTGCTGTTGCCTTCTCGCTGGTGGATCTGCTTGGTTTTGGGCTTTTGGGAGCAATCGTTGCACTATGAACGGTGTGCCCCGCACGCAAATAAAACTGAGATTTCCGGCAGAAACAAGATGGAACATGTCATAAACGCGGTCAGACGTAGAATGATGATGATGTAAGTGTCCCTTTTCTCTTTTTATGCCTTATACGACGACAATGCACAGTCATCTAATAAGACTTGTTCGCGAAAATATCTGAACTCTTAAGATGTCGCCTCACGGCGGCTATTTCTAGTATATAGTGAGTTATATGCTAGAAAACTATGTAAAACTCCATAGGAACACCTAATCTATGTGGTGATAGCTCATACTTTTGGCTTGCAAGCGATAATTTTACGCTTTGATATAGAGCCGTGCCCGTTGTCGTGTGTACACTCTAGCGATAGTTTCTATGTTATAGTAGTAGGCTATGAACTATTCCATCCGAACGGAATAGTTCATAGTTCGTTGGTCGAAGTTTTTTGACAGTTCGTTTGAATTTGTGCTAGTTTTTGTGTTTACGGTTTTTTTAAAGCAAAAATGGACCAGGAAAAGAAATTTTACTTGGTTGAGCTGTGGGAGTAACATCCGGTTTTGTGGGACTCAATTAATCCCGATCACCTGTGAAAGTACATACTTCAAAGGGAGTGTTTTATTCTGCTTTGAGGTTCCTCATCCTAAAAAAGTCTAGACCAGGGGATATTGATACCTAGCTAAGTACTAAGCATTTTCAAGATGATAACGTTGAGAGGCAGATTACGATTCTACCAGTTTCGAAGTTCAACCATTGATTTCAATCTCTGACTCCAAAGTACAATCACCCCTTTTTGAAACCTGAAAATCCGAGTGGATCGAAACCAAAGCCAGCAGTGCGCAATTTGAAGCGTAAAAAGTCAGCATATGATGAGATGGCACTTCTCTCGAACTGCGTCAAAATCGTGTCCAAGCCCACGGAACCAACCGACCAACCGACCAATACGTTTCTGAAGATGTTATGTGCCGAAGACTGCCTTGTATAACAAATATTCGATGGCTTTAAGGAACTTGAATAACAAAATAACAGGCATCTCAGGAGCTAAAGATCCTGCATCGGATTCCCCAACAGCAATCGGCAAATATCTCTCCATCACTGATTCTTCCTTTTGCTCCTACGTTGACATATGTAAACTTATATTCAGCATCCACCACACCCATTAGAACGATGCTGAACTGCTTTTTACAATTTAAATAATCACTGACGCTCCTTGCGGGGGCTTTTATACTAACGTAATTTCCGTCTAACGATCCTACACAATTGGAAAATTGCCATATTTCTTCAAAATCACGTGAAATTGACAGCCAATCCTCTTGTGAATAAAATACGAGTTTTGGCTAAAGCTATCATTTCAATTTCATTTAACTTTGCCTTAGAACCGGTACGAATAATTTTAAAGCAATGAATTTAACCGCTTTCTCTGAACTTCTCTTTGTAGGAACATCCCTGAAATTCCAGACGAACTTCCCAACCTTCTCAGAAGAACTTCTCAGAAGAACATCTGCAAAGATCTTTCCTGATGTTCTCTGAAGAACTTCCCCGAAGTTTTGTGTAGAATTCCATCAAAGTTCTCTGAACAACTTCCCTGAACTTCTCTAAAGGACTTCTCTGAATTTCTGTGAAGAACTTTCCTGAAATTCCTCTCAAGAACTTCTCTGAAAGTACTTTCCTGAAATTCCCTGAATAACTTTGCGAATTTCTCTGCAAAATTATCTGAAGCTCTCTAAAGAACTTTCCTGAAGTTTTCTGAAGAACTTCCCCGAAGTTCTCAGCAGAACTTCATCGCAGTTTTCAGAAGAACTTCCCCAAAGTTCTCTGAAGAACACCCCCGAACTTCTCTGAAGAACTTCCCTCAACTTCCATAAAGAACTGCACTAAATTTCTGTGAAGAACTTCCCCGAAGTTCTTTGAAGAACTTTCCTGAGCTTCTCAATAGAACTTCCTTAATTTTCGATGAAGAACTTCCCGGAAGTTCCTCTGAAAAACTTCCCTGAAATTCCTCTGAAGAACTTCCCTGAAATTTCTTTCCTAAAATTCACTGAAGAATCTCCCTGAACTTTTCTGAAAAATAATCTGAAATTCTCTGAAGAACTTCCCTGAATTTCTCCGAAGAATTTTTTTGAATTTCTCTCAAGAACTTCCCTGAAATTTCTTTGAAGAACCTTCTCGAAGTTTCTCTGAAGCACTTCCCTGTAGTTTCTCTGAAGAACTTCCCTGAAATTACTTTCCTGAAATTCTCTGAAGAAATTTCCCAAACTTCTCAAAAGAATTATCTGAAGTTCTCTGAAAAACTTCCCTGAACTCTTCTGAAGAAATTTCCCGAACTTCTCTGAAGAACTTCTCTATATTTCTCTGAAGAACTTCTCTATATTTCTCTGAAGAACTTCCCTGAACTTCTCGTATGAACCTCCCCGAATTTCTGTAAAGAACTTCCATTAACATCTCTGAAGAACTCTTCTAAACTTCTCTAAAAAATTTCTGTGAACTAGTGACCCGAATCTTCACTGAAGAATCTCCCTGAACTTTTCTGAAAAATAATCTGAAGTTCTCTAAAGAACTTCCCTGAAATTCCTTTGAAGAACCTTCTTGAAGTTTCTCTGAAGCACTTCCCTGTAGTTCCGCTGAAGAACTTCCCTAAAATTACTTTCCTGAAATTCTCTGAAGAAATTTCCCAAACTTCTCAAAAGAATTATCTGAAGTTCTCTGAAAAACTTCCCTGAACTCCTCTGAAGAAATTTCCCGAACTTCTCTGAAGAACTTCCCTATATTTCTCTGAAGAACTTCCCTGAACTTCTCGTATGAACCTCTCCGAATTTCTGTAAAGAACTTCCATTAACATCTCTGAAGAACTCTTTTAAATTTCTCTAAAAATTCCCTGAACTAGTGACCCGAATCTTCCTAACTCAGCTCCTTCAGCAGATTAGCTTAAATTCCCTAGCCTTCAAGACGAGCAATCCACGATTTTGTCCAGATTTTGCGAATTTTTCGTTTTATCCGCCTTTTCAATATGATGTACGCAGCAACTGCAGTAATTTTTTATTCTCTGTCCATAGCTACCGAATGTGCCCATGATTACTTCCCAAATGTATTTTTTTAAAAGCTCGCAACTGAATATTTGTGACCACAAAAACAATCAATCGTGTGTACACCATAAAAAGTTAAGTGATAGAGCTGCGGCAAAGATTTCTACTACATGGCTTCTATTACTTCATTGCTCATATTTTTGCAAAACCGTTTCTCGAATCTCATAGAACTATGAAATATGTAGATATCTGAACTATAGCATAGATTTCAAGCGCCGTGTGGTGACACCTTTAAGTTCTCTACAATATTCTGCAAAAGTTTTTTTTTTATCCAGTTCATTTATTTGGGAGGCCCAATTGCGTTAGCTTTATGGAGCCGTTCTGCAACAATTCAACGTGACATTTCCTAAATCCATTTAATTGTACGCCTAAGAGCGGATTTTTGATCTAACACTTCTCATTAGCTACAGCGCAGACTGTTTTTTCAATAATTTTTGATACTTTTTCCAGTCTCTTTCGAAAGTTTTGATGCAACCCGCTTCCTTTACATGCTTGCGCACATATGCCTAAAAAGTTTCAATTGGTCTTGCCTGGGAACAGTTTATTATTTACATGGCATAACGTCACAATACTATAACATAGCCTGATACACAATATCCCTCCATAATGCCCGATTCGTGGCTGCTCTTCTCCAATCTCTTGGGCACCTTGTACCCCCTAGGTCTTGCTGCACCTGATCTGGCCATCTTGCTCGTTGTGCCCCACGTCGTCTTGTACCAACCGGATTCCCGTCGAACACCATTTTTGCAGGATAGTTGCCCGGCATTCTCGCAACATGTCCTGCCCAGCGTATCCTTCCAGTTTTTGCCACCTTACGAATACTGGGTTCGCCGGCGAGTTGCACGAGCTCATGGTTCATCCTTTGCCTCCTTAGTCCGTCCTCCTGTACTCCACCAAAAATGGTTCCTAACACCCGTCGCTCAAAAACTCCGAGTGCTCGCAGGTCCTCTTCAAGCGTTGTCCACGTCTCATGCCCGTAGAGAACAACCGGTCTTATTAGCGTTTTGTACAGGATGCACTTCGTACGGGAGCTAAGCCTGTTTAACCGTAGTTGCTTGTGGAGCCCATAGTAGGCACGACTTCCACTGATAATCCGCCTCCGGATCTCACGGCTGTTATCGTTGTCCGCAGTAACTAGTGAGCCGAGATAGACAAATTCATCGACTACCTCGAACTCATCGCCGTTGATCGTTACACTGTTGTTTATTGTGTTAAATCATTTTTTGGTGAAACTACAAGCTCTTAAATCGAAGATGGCGTCAAACGAAGAGCAAGTGCGAAAAGCAATTGTGTGCGGTCGTAATGAAAATTCGGATCTGTAAGTAAGAATAGTTGCAAAAAAGTTTGGTTTTCCTGCAAGCACTGTCCATAACGTTCTTAAATCTTTCGATACACGTTTGACAACATCCAGGAAGGCTGGGAGCGGAACAACAACGGATCTCAGGAACCACCAGAAGGACGCGAAGGTGCAGCAAATATTGCAGAAGAGACCAGATCTTTCGGTACGTTCTGTGGCTAGAAAAATAAAAATGTCCCCAACTTTCGTGCACACTTCCAAGCACCAAGCATGAGGTATGAAGTCGTTCAAGGTGAAAACTGTACCAAACCGTAATGATAAACAGAATGTGACGGCTAAAAACCGGGCTCGCAAGTTGTATCGCGAATATTTGACGAAGTTTTCCTGCGTGATGATGTACGATGAAAATTATGTGCTGGAAGACTTTAAGCAGCTTCCCGAAATGTCTTATTATACTGCTATGCAACGGAACGGCGTAGAGGAGCATTTCAGGACGAAGAAAAAGGCCAAGTTTCCCAAAAAAATATATGGTTTGGCAGGCAATATACAGCTGTGGTCGAGCAAGCCAAAGCTTCATCGCTAGCGGAACGGTAAACAAGGAAGTATACCGTGAAGAATGCCTAAGGAAGCGATTGTTACCATTCCTACACAGCCATGACGTTCCCTTGCTATTCTGGCCTGATTTGGCATCTTGTCACTACGCCAAAGATGTTTTGGAATGGTATAAAGCGAATGGAGTCCATGTTGTACCGAAAGAGGCGAATCCACCTTACTGCCCGGAGTTGCGACCTATCGAGCGGTATTGGCCTCTCGTGAAGAGAGAACTCTCTCAATATAAACAACAAGCTACAACTATAGAAACATTTCGAAAATCTTGGACAAAAGCAGCTAAATTGGTTGCAGAGAAGTCTGCACAGACCCTAATGGCTGGAGTAAACTCAAAAGTTCGTAGTTTTTTTCATGCAGCCTAATTAAGTAACTGTAATTAGTTTTAAAATGACTAATAATGCACAATAAAATGAATAAAAAAATACATCTTGGATTGAACTAACAGAAAACTTGTTTTAGTCCAAATTTAATCTGTCCAGAATTTGTCGCGAACAAAACTTATACACACATACACACCAAACCGTTTAGTCTATGACTCTTTCGTCCGTGATAGGGAACACACGTTCAGATGCACTTGGTTAGTAGATTCTTGTTTTGACGCCACTGAACATTTATAATTTTTCAATAGTAAAATGTTTTAAATTAATAGTTTCAAACATTGAAATCAACGCGTAGTGGATGTTTCAATCAATTGGTTCAAACATTTTGGAAACCGATCGTTAAATGACTGAGTGATTAACGTACAAAATCTAACCATATTTCGTGACTCTATAACTGTTTGCACTCGCAAGGTGTACCCCAGTATTGAATTACAGAAACTGCGGATAATCGAGTGTGACCTGTACTGTTTATGGATGAAATCATAATTTTAATATAGACGGTTGCAATATCAGAAAAAAACAACAGACGTAACACAGAATCTCAAAAGACTTATAAGACCATCCATAAATTGCATTGCTTCCTGCTGAAAAAACCTTAAATATACGCAATTGAACAGCAACTTTATTTGTTCCGATCCAACTTGCACAAACTCGTTTGCACCTTTGTGTAGATTGAAACGCAGTTCATAAGTGAAGTTGGATGATATAAAAAATAGTGGGGCATTGGTATTTTGACGAACCTATAAAGTTTAGCTATTTAATATCTTCTACATTGGCCTGGGTAGCCTCTGCTGTATACTGAAGTGTTCTCCATTCTATACGGTCCTTGGCTGCACACCTTCTTCGCAGTCAGCGAGGGATTCGCAAGTCACCTTCTACTTGATGGGCCTTGCTCGCTGCACGCCTCTTTTTCTTGTGCCCGTCGATTCGTTTTCGAGAATAATTTTAACTGGGCTGTCGTCCGACATTCTTACGACATGCTCAACGCTTCCTTCCGTGGCGGAAGGAAGGTCAAGATTTGTTACAGAATCTGTAAAAGGTATGGAAAATAATTGTGATAGAGGGGGGCTGATAAATCTAAAAAATAGCATATTTGAGTCGTTTTTAAATGGTTGATGCATATCCATTTAAAGACGATTCAAATATGAAGTTATATGAATTTTCGAAATACTGTTTATGTCAATGAAAATTCATAGGTTTATTGGTAAGGGTTTTATTTTATTTATTTTTTATATGTACATCTTCACGTATTAGTATTAAACATAACTTCAGATACTAAATTCATAACTCTTTCACATACAAAGTGATTTTGTTTGGATTATCCTTTGAATCAGAAAACTTTTTAGTTGAAATTTGATTTTCTGAAATAGGTACAAAGCAATGAACCTGTGTTACAGGTATTGTCTTTACGAGGCTATAGAACTCCTCAATTCTTCTGACATTTTTATGATGTGATAGATGATATATGAATATGATTATGATTTTATGAAATGAAGCAGAAATTCAGTTTTGTAATACTTTTATTTATTACCAAAAACTTCAACTGCCCAGTCATATAGTTCTCGAGGAGTTTTGATTATGTTTCCATAATCTTGAGCAAGGCTTGCTCTCTTTGCCAGTCGCTTGAGATTATCACCAATAGCATTACAGGGACCTTTCCCATGAGACGTTCCAATCCATACATGGACTTGAAGTTACTCACGCTGGCAAAGTTCTTTTTGTTCTTATAATGGGCCGCTGCTTCATCTGACATGAAAATAATTTTTGAGCAATATATTGAATTTTGTTTAATGAAATCTAGCAGTTTTGATATAAACAATTGCTATTGAGTCATGAATCAATACTTCAGATACTATGATAAAGCTTTTGTTTTCCAATTTATTGTCCTTCTTGTAATATACTTCAAAGGTTTGATAATAAACAGGATCAACCACCTGATTTTATTGTATTATCACTAAAATTTAAAATTAATAATAATTTAAAAATAAGCCCTTTCCAAATAGTTTCTTGATTTTTCAAACATTCAAAGACGCTTAAAAATCCAAATTGTCATTAAAATTAAATTTAATTGGCTTCTGTGAGGTTTTAGGACCAAATTATAAGACGAATTGGCGTGATACACGGTAAAAATTGGACATGAAATTTTTTTTGTTAGAAATTTTTTTTCCTTAAAAATGCCGATCTCGATGTATGGCCAACTTTTAGACTATTATATCGCCTGAAAAAAAATTCGTCCAATTCTAAGATACCCAAATTTTGCAAATTGACTATAAATTTTAAAATATTATTTTTAGCGTGTAAGAATCGATTTTATAATTTTTACAATTTGTTTCATGAAAGCTTAGACAATTTTCCAAAATTCACCTATACATTACTTTTTTGCAAGTCTTTTCCTTTTTGAGTAATGTTGACATGAAAAATTTGTTGTTAGTGGTTAGAGGACAGCTCTTTTAGTTGGCTTTCTAGGTTGATCCAGCGAAACTTCTGCCGTAGACGGAATGGAGAATGATAAGACATCTTGATGGGGAAACCAAATAACACCCAGAACTTATTCATTTTTGGTGTTTCTATCTAGGGGAAAGTGCACTGATTCAGTGGATTACTCTTCTCTTAGCCCTTGAAGTACCACCGGTGAATTCGACAACCAGTTTCTGACCTCAAATCCTGCTTTGGCGTTGATGAACTGAACCTCCTTGGGTCTACGCAACGATTCCTCCTCGGTGTCTAGATTATCGAAGTAGTCGTCCACATACGTCAGGTGAATGATCGCTTCAGCCGTGGCAGGAAACTGTACAGCGTATTTCAGAGCGTTTCGATTGTTAACGTATTGCGCTGAGCACGGCGAACATTGTACAAAAGCTTATCTGGATTGCCAAAAAGCTTCCGCAGATCTTCAATCACATTGGTCACCGACACCGGCATTATCAGACGGCTTTGAACCACTTCCTTTGCTAGTCCCTGCAGGCTATCCTGTAACCTTTTTAAATTATCCATGTTCGTGAACTCGTATGCTGCTGCCGTGTATTCATAACAGCTTATGAGTAGCGGCCAAATCTCTGGCTCTCCTTGGAATATCGGAAAGTGCTTGGATACAGCCTGTCTAGCTGCCAACTGTTCCTGCGTCGGTCCTCGACCCATATCATTCCGTGGACCCTGATGGTTTCTTCCTCTTCGAGCATGTATATCCCAGATGCTGATTTCTTCGTCATCCTCGCCGAAAGTTGCCGATCCATACTGCTGGGAAACGTTATTGCCACTTCCTGATGCCTTATTCAACCCGGCTCGTTTAGCTTTATGGTCTCATGAATCCCGGATGTGTTTTCTGCGTTTCAACTTTTGGATGCTGGTTTTGGACAGACTGTTGTCTCGAAATCTTCGGGAATGCTCCACGTGGATCGTTCTTCGCGAAATCTTCCCAGTCGCAAACATTATTACCAGTATTATCTTCTTCTCCGTCAGAGTCCTCTGTCTCTTGATATTATTGGGAAAGATAAGTTTTAAGCTTCTGGAAACGATCATGAACCTTCTATCGCCGTTGTAGAAACTCCAGCTCATCTTTCAACTGTTTCTTCAGCATTTCTTGTCTGTCTCTCAAGCCTTTTGCTGTGACCGTTTCTTTTCCATGATCTCCCGCTCTGCCTCCAATCGCTTCTCATAAAGGATTATCTCTTTCTCAAGCACCTTCTCCTTGGCGCTCTTCTCCTGCTGCAACTGTCCAGTGATTCCTCTAGGGTAGCTTCATTGCTACCATCCCTTCCTGTATCGGGTCCGGTATCACTCTTCGCACTATTTTTCCACCGTCCACCGAACGTCCCTTAAGCCTGTCGTCACATCAGCAAAAGGCATATTTAGGGAAACATGTACATGCGGAGGACTGAAAATTTGTGTCTAAAACAATAGCGAAGGAGTCTGTGCAGAGACTGATGAGCAGCGTTAGGATGTATGTGCGTTCCCATGCTTTTAATAAGATTTTGTATATGCCTCTGAGAGAGAATATTATAGATAAATGATTTATGATACTAAAATAGAATTCCCTCAACAAAAAAATTGTTTTTATCTTGATTTTTAATTGTGCTTATACTTTCTTATAGAACACCCTATAATCGAGATAAAGTTTCGTTATAACGTTCTGCTCGGGACAGCACTACAGTTACATCAAATAAACAATTTAGAACTGACACACCCACAGAAAATCCCACGAGATCCTCCCAGCTGTGGAAGACAAATTATGCTCCAAGCACTAATATAAACCTGATTCAGTTTAACAATCTGACGACCAAGCTTCAATATTTATGTTCCTATTTAAGAGCAATGGTTTCAGTGGAAGCTTATGATTTGTGCAGCTCTAAATCATCTATTTTCTGCCAGAACAATTATATATTTGCTCTCAAATATTCCATTCGAAAAATGCATCCAGATAACTTGTCCCTATCACCAGTTGGAGAAAAACACCAGAAAACGGAAAACACCTTAATCGTTCTCTTTCTCTCTGTGTCACCGTCCTATGCATGTATGCATGTGCTGTCATTCTTCTGTAAGCAAGGATTATCGCAAACATTTCCACGCACCCACACTAACGGAGGCGCTACCGACTCCCACAAAGTGTGACCGTGATCCTACAAAAAAAAGGAAAAACCGCGTGCCAAATCCTTCCAATCTACGAGCGAATAGAAAACATAGGTACATGCATATGTAGGTATCCTTGAGAGAATGTGGTGGTCATTCCGTGGGATCCCAGAGAGAAAGAGCAAATCCGACCCAATCGAATGATGAATTTTCACGTCCAATTTAATTGATTGAAACGCATCTCTTTGTGTCTGTTTAGGTTGGTGAGCGAAAGCTTTCGTCCTGTGGCCGCTGACTGTGTTGGTTGGCAACGGCTCTCTCAAAGAGCGGGAGCGGATGACAACGATGGCGAGCGAGTTGGAGAGCGGGATGGAGAGAGAAAAAGCTTGAGAGCAAAAGCATCAACGACAAGTGGGTGGTAGATTCCACTCGACTGACAACAATCCATCGGTTGGGTCCTTGTTGTCGCTGTATGCGTGCGTGTGTCGAGGATTTGGAATCTGGCGGCAAAGAAGTACCGACGAAGAAAAGAAGATAACGGTGAAAGTGTGGGGGATAAAGAGAACATAACGTACAGGCGAAATATAAAGAAAAGGGTGTCCCCTAGTACGAGTTTCGTCTACCCAGTGCCACGTAAATATTTTAGACAACGATTGCTTCGTAGTGGGTGCTGTTCTTTTATTTTCGGGTTTTGGGAAAATAAAATAAAGAAGATCGAAGCCGTTTCTGCATAACAGATAAGGGTTAAAAGTTTTAGATTTTACCAATATAGCGAGTCAAAAGTGAATGCGAATCGAATCGACGTGAGTGAGTGTGAGAAGAGGAGAAGAAGGAAGTGAAGAGAAGAAGACGAAGGGTACGGAAAGTTGGATGGGGATGTGGTGGTCCACCGTCCTAGCTGTTGTCGTCGTTGTCGTTGTCTCCAAATCGTATCCAGACAGCGCCAGCAAAGTGGAAGAAACCAGGTGCAATCTGCTGAGTGGCCGCTGTACCAACAATGAGGAGTGGTAGCTCAGAACTTCTGCTCGAGCAACAAGCAGAAGAGCTACGGAAGAAAAAGCTGCTAGAACTTGCGGCTGCCAAGAAGGCGAAGAATGGTCCCGCTCCAAAGCGAACGCTGCGCGAAAATGCCAGCTTCTATACGACTTCCAGTTTGGCGTTCCTCTCGGTGACAGCCGGGGCGTCGCTGCTATTTCTGGTTCCTCTCTATGTCGATCCGGCGATCTCGACGCTGGTCGGCGACTTTGTCGAACGGCCCACAATGTGCGTTACGACGCGGCGCGAAGATATGACCGGGTTGTTCAACTGTTCGTGGAGTTCATGTCGCGAAGGTTGCACCTCGGATGTGTTCAAGTGCACTCATATTTATGTGACGTTCATCGACGATCTGAACTTTACGTTCCCTTTCAATGCGACGCCCTCGGAGCTGTTCAATCTGACCGATATCGAGCGGTCGGAGGAAGCGATCCTGCTGGTGAACATCAAAGGCTGCGGCTACCCGCCGACAGTCAAGTGCAAAAACTTCACCGATCTCTACGGCTTCGAGGGCGCAGTCTTTCCGTGTTTCTACTCGAAGCAAAACAAAACGGTCGTTATGACCTCCTACAACCGGGAGGAACAGGTGCAGACGATCATACACTTTTTCGTGATTCCATTCATCATTACGGTCGTCTCGTCGGTGTTTCTCTGCGTAATGCACTGTGATTGTAGATGTAAGAAGGAGCGACGACGACGGCATCGACACCGGCGGCCTAGGATAGAGAATCTCAGGTGAGTGGTTTATCAGTAGACTAAATAGACTGTCACAGAAAGAAAGGGCACACCTTAAGGTCGTTAAAAACATGTATATTTTTATTTATGTCAAGATTTATTGTTACATCTGGTTTCTCAACATTGTTTATCAACAGTTCAGGAAAGATTTTGATTTTCACTTTTTTTAAAAACACTATTTAAAAATACTTTTGAGCGTATTAGTAGAACGATTGTGATTGGGAAACTAGGAGAATTTAAAATTAACACTTCATATGATCACTTTAACAAAATAAAAATAAAATATTGAAGCACTTTTTCAAAATTATCACTAGTAAACGCGAGCAAATTCCTTTGAATTCCACTAGAGGAAGCTTCTCTTTTGACAGATAGGCCTATTTCGTCTGCGACTTACAGACTCGACACTGAAGAAGTCTGTAAGTCGCAGACGAAATAGGCCTATCTGTCAAAAGAGAAGCTTCCTCTAGTGGAAGTTAAAGGAATTTGCTCGCGTTTACTAGTGATAATTTTGAAAAAGTGCTTCAAGATTTTGATGGTTTTTTTTACGTATAAGTAAGTTCTTGAACTTACAAGTCTAACGTTTTTCATTAGGTTCTGCACAGTTTGATAAGTAACGATTTCAGACGCTCTTGTCCAATCTCTTTTAAACTTTTCCACTGTATCAGCTGGCTGAACACGTTTGAGAAGATGCCTCTTGACCAGAGCCCAAAATCGTACGATGGGACGAATGTCAGGGAACTTTGGGGTATTCATGTGACACAGTTAAAAATAATTAATTTTAGTAAGCGCGTAAAATTTCCCCTCGTTTAATTCCAAGCCAACCGAGGCGTAAACAACGAAATTGTTTGCAATCTTTCATGCACCATACAACAATGTTTGCAATGTTTCATACAACAGGCTAGATTCAGGCGTTATCTGACTTAAATTTACATGAAATTTCCCATTATTTTCTGCCAAATCTAGCATCCCCTTTATGTGCATTAGATAACGCAGAAAATTCAATGTTTCTTTTTATCTGTGTAGCTACAATTATCACGTTTTCCTATTTGTACCAGTCCATGGTCAATTTAGCGTAATGACACGAAGCAAGGTCGGACCAGAATATTACAGGAGTGGCAACAGGTATTTTTTCAAGCATTGATTGACGTAACTATCTGCATTAATTGTAAGGCTTCGTAAATTTTCCGCAAGAGCAAATTGCCTACCACACAGATAAAAAGAAACATTGAATTTTCTGCGTTATCTAATGCACATAAAGGGAATGCTAGATGTGGCAGAAAATAATGGAATATTTCATGTAAATTTATGTCATATAACGCCTGAATCTAGCTTATTGTATGAAACATTGCAAACATTGTTGTATGGCGCAATTAAACGCGAATTAAACGAGGGGAAACTTTACACGCTTGCTAAAATTAATTATTTTTTTCTGTGCAGACCATCGCCTTTTTGCCAAATTTTTCAGTGAAAACTGAGGTGTCCGCCTCGTTAACATCATCATCTTCACGAATTGTGTAATATTGCGATCCCAGTAATGGTTTATAAAGGGTGTCTGACAGCAAATTGCACCACGGAAAATAGGCTGTAGAAAATAACCTAGTTGACCAATCCTCTTCAAACTTTCAGACGGTAAAATATAACCCATTAATAAGCTTTTGGAATATTTATTTCTTTCGACTTCAATACCATAATCGTACGCTCACACCTTTCGCTTAACTCCACTCATTAGGTTCTGTATAACATTTAGCTGCAGCTTCTTCTGTACGGAAACCCATTTTTTCTTCATGTCTTCCTCAGATTTGACGCCCTTGAGATGCTTTCTTAGTGCCTGCTTCATAATAGCCCAGTATTTTTCGATGAGCCTTATGTAGGTTCATGTCCTTGGGTACAGACACTCCTTGAGGTAGATCTCCCCGTTTACATTCCCGGTAGTCACGAACGGCGCACTTCGTTTGCCACATGAGCAGATCGCGTGCCAAATCATGTATTTCTTGGCAAACTCCGGGTGCACAGTTTCCGGGCCCGTGACTTTCCCACGGTATTTTGACGTTCGTCACGATTTGGAGCCTTTTGCTCTTTGTACGTATGCAGTTCCTTGCAATGCTTGGCTCTCTGAACGAAAGACTTGGACAGATTCAACTTTTTGACCACATCCCTGACCGAATCATTGGGATTCCGTTTAAACGCTTTCACGACACGCTTGTGATCTTGATCACTATAGAACATCCATTCTGACCGCATTTCTCCTTCCGTTCGATGCTCAGAGTTTCGTAGTGACGTTTAATCACATGACTCACCGTTGACTGCACGATTCGGAGTTGTTTTCCGATGTCCGGATGAGAGAGTTGAAAATTTTCCAGGTGCTTGCGCAAAATGAATTCGTGACGTTGCTTTTCGGGAGACGCCATGTTTTCCAATTTTTCAAAAAACTGACGGCGATAAAAATACAACCAAAAACAAAAAAACACTAAAATACTTCTACCCAAATTTTCAAGGGAAAATACCCAATAGGTAATTTTCTACTGCGTTTTTTCGTGATGCAATTTGATGTGGGACACCCTTTAGTCCAACTTCGAATACGTTTCGTCGTCCATCATGATGCAGTTCTTATTTTTGGCGAAAACTGTGTCATACAGTTTCTGCGCCCGTGGTTTCACGCTGGCTGCTTGTGTAGGACCTCTATTTGGCTGCATCTGCTTCTCGCACGTCTTCAGCTTCGGTATCTCTTTGGCTCGTTGAACGTTGGACTTCAAAGTGTTCAGCTTTTCGGCCAAATCGCGAAATGAGGCACCTTTTGCCTAAGAAAAAGCTCATCCGATTTTGTTGTCCAACTTGGGGTTCGACGTTCCTTTGTTTCGTCCACTTCGTGGCAGGTCCGCAAAGGAATACTCCTCTCCGAACATCCGGATCACAATACGCACCGCTTTCACATAATCCTTTTCCAGTTTCGCCAACTTTCTCAGTGATAATCCTAGAAAAGTGCCTCACTTATGCACGATGGCACGGCGTTTTTCAACGGAAATCTTTCCCATCTCTCGAAATGCGCGTGGAAGTTTGCTGTGAGTTGTGTTCGGTTTGACGTTTGGGTGTAAACAATGAGATGGAGCCGACAGACTACCCGAATAAAAATGTATGTTCAAATGGCAGCATTAGAAAAGTCAGCTATATATGATCGGGACTTCAGACAGCCTAGTTGGCGAAGACGATGGGTTCGATTCCCGGTTCAGTCAAGGGTATCATATAGTGTCGTGAAGCTAGGATCAATTACTACACTGAGTCTTACACTCAAGTATTACTAGACGTGCGCACATTATCGATAAAGTGCAAAAATGTGTGCATGTTTGCACACAAGAGAGACGTTCTTTGACCAGAAGATGAGTCACTTCCGAGTGAGGCCTGCTTATAGAGGGATGGTTTTTTTTAAATCCTGGCTATTGACTTGTCGTTTGGTGTTTTGCTGTGTTGTTACAACTGTCTCGGTTGGTAGCAACTGAGGAAAATATTACAACGATAGCATGAATCATTCACTGACTAATCACAGTTGAGTTTTAAAACAGGACCTGGTACTTTTATTTTTAGATTTCCGTGCTTGCAATAGTTTACATTACACATAATTATTGAACTGTCCAAACACGTTTTTCGTCTTTAGCCAGTTACAAACATGACCTAAAAATCCCAGGACTCGTAGCAGTCCTGATAAAAAATTACCTTAAACGAACGATATCACAAATCCTCCAACCGTTTCTTTAATGGTTTGGATGATACCCCAAATAGGTCGTTAAGAAAAATAACCATACGAAATTTATTAGGGAGATCTCTTTTTAATGCTAGTCTCTGTTTTTAATGATCAATGCGATTTTGAAAGCCTCATATACTATTATCGAAATGGTCTCTGAAATATTTTTTTTTTGTAATTAATCGATTGAATTATCTGTTGTCTCTCGTTTTTTACCTCGCTTTTTGTGTTTTCGCGCAGTTTTTTTCTCCCCGAGGGTTGAACAGAACAGTTTTGTGTAACAAAAACTGAGAAAAAAAAACAACAATATACCGTAAAAAGGGGTATCTTTGATAATGGGGTAGCACTGAAACGTGAAACTATGCAAATTATTTCAACGGTACGTGCATTCTACTTCTTATGCGCTTTTAGCTTACGTTTCGTGAGAGAAGCCTTACAAAACTAGCTGCAGCCCCTATTTCATTGTCTAACTTTGCTTCTAAAATACTGAATACTATTTTTTCACTCCGAAATATTCTGAAGGGATGAAGGGATGCTACTGTTATCAAGATCGATCATTAGCTACCGTTATCGAGAAGTGTCATTAGCTGTATTTTAATCAACTATTAGATTTAAACAGCTATAATGCGAAATCTAAAGATTGTACTCAAAAAATATGCAACAGACAAAAATGATCATCAAAATTCATTTAAGTCGGATATTTTTGAAACTCTCGGGAAATAAATAAACACATGTTAGTTATGTTTTTACAAAGCTGCTTTATTCAACCTCCTCTCTTAAGCTAAATGCCCGCACTTTCATCCACTTTTTCTTCAAATCCTTGTCGTCTTTGAGACCTTCCCTGTTTTTCGGAGATTTCCCTTCATAATCGCGCAGAATTTCTCTATTGGTCGAAGTTCTGGCAAGTTTGGCAGATTTTCCTCCTTCGGCACGAAAACAACATCGCTGGCTTCGTACCACTCCATCATCGGTTTTGCGTCATGGCACCATGCCAGATCTGGCCAAAAATGAGTGTCACCTTCATGGGACCAGCAGGCACTTCTGGAGGCATTTTTCTTCATATATTTGGCCTTTTTTTATAGAAAATTTGCAAACAGACTTCTGAAAAACTCATGGTTTGAGGATGCGGGCGCCAACTTCTCGACCTACTAAAAACCCACCCGTGCCTCGAATCCCGGCCATCCACGGAACCACGTATCGGTATCGCTTCAGGGAGGAGCCTAGTGTACTTTACACACCCACTTTGTCTAACTACATATGTCTTTAGTAGTTAGCTTAGCCGGCCTGACGCTGATTCGATCGAGATACTCCGTGATCCAAGCAGGGTTCGGGACGTCTGGTGTAGGAGGTCGAGATCGTCCGCGATTTCCCTACCCGACCACTTACGGTACCTGCCGAACCTCACGTCGTATGATCCCTCCTCTGATCGAGAAAGCCAGGGTCTGGACCGGCGTTCGAAAGTCGGGGGGTAGTGGAGTCGTCTGTTCTCCATGTCACGACCGCTTAACGTTTTCAGGGTGCACCTCAGGGAGGCGAACTACTTCCGCATCCCACACGGAGCAAGCATGGCTTGACAGGCTCTGCGTCAAATGGAAGTTTACTTCACCATGTTGGCAACCGACCCATCCAGATAGCTCCAGTATTAGTCGATGGGTCTACCGACCCTTTGTGGACTTGTTCCATTCGTGTTGCCATTTGACCATATATTCAACTCTAGTGGTCTTTCGAATACCCCTGGCCACGTTAGTCGAAGCTCCCCGAGTAATACATCTTCATGTTTTCATGTTGAGTTAGCTTATATATAACCAAATCTAGTCATATAAAAGTATTTGAAACCGTTATAAAACTTGTGTGTTGCTTAAGTCTCTACGTCCTCTTTATTCATTATGCTAATAGGTATCATCTCCGCTATGACGCAGATCGCAGCGCGTGACACTGTGCGGTATGTGCTGAAAAAATTGTTTGTTTCTTAGTTTCTGTAAGTTAAGCTCTACAATATATTCGGATCCATCTTAGACCGTTCATCTTGAATCAACCGCTTCAATTGACCAACCGTTTCATAACTTCTTCTATTATATGAAAATAACCCCCAAACGTTTTCAATCGGATTTAGATCCGGGCTGCAGGCTGGCCACTCCAATACAAGGATGTCGAGGTGCTTCAAAAATTCCTTGGGTGATTTGGAGGCATGACAGGCAGCATTGTCTTGTTGGAAACTCATGTTCTCATTCATAAAATTTTCGGAAAATGGGATGAGAACTTCTTCCAAAAACTGGCAATACATTTCAGGCGTTTTTTCAGTCTAGCTAATACAGGCCCAGATCATTACCATTCCTCCACCAAAGTTTCGTTACTCCTTTCTTGGTGTCTCTTGCCTGTTATCGTACCAACGGCTACTAAAACCATCTGGTCCATCAAGGTTGAACATCTTCTCATCACTGAAAATCACGTTCGACCATTCATCGTCTTGAAACCGGTATTTCATGGCGAAGACAAAAGGGGATTTCTTGTGATGAGGAAGCAGCCGTGGGGCAGATGTCGCTGATACGAACGTAACATTGGGATCTTCGTTTAAAACTTGACGAATCCGACGGGAATATCTCGACAGACTTCTCGTAGATCGCCATCCGTTTTATTCCACAGGACTGAAGCGGCTGTCATCCACGAACAACAATCGTGAAGCCGAAAACTTGGTACTGCGTGTGGTGCTAATTTGACAGCTCGGTTTTCCTGAAGGCTGTATGCAGCAAACACAATATTCGCGGCGAAAATTGTCGTGTTTTGTCGTTATTTTGAATCAAGAGAAAAATCGTCCGTGTAGTACTTAGAGCAGAGGTTATCACAACGATAGTATTTTTTATTGTTTATCAGTCAGGTATTATAATGTTTTATCTAAATTACTGATACTAGTAGTTCGGTAGAAGATATATTGTAAAGAAATATAATCCATTGTGAACCGAGCTTAAAATGTTGAAAACGTCACTAGCGCCAAATCAAAAGTGGCAGGCTTCAAGAACTAACGCTTTTTTCAGTCCTTTGTTTTATTTCCGTTTCGATGCGCGGTGTCAAGGTGGATGGACGTCCATCTCGCTGCATCGCGGCATACTTCACAACCATTCGAAAGTAATTATGGACGACATCCTTGCTCCTACCAATTCTGATGCCTATTTTATGTCATACCTTGTGATCAAAAAGTTCCGGTAATTTTCAATTTAAAAAGGCCGCCTTTATTTTTTCGGTAAAATCTTTTTAGTGTAAGATGGCAACACTAGTTCTGATATTCTGTCAAAGTGTGAGAGCAAATTATCCATTAGTTTTGTTTTGACAACTGCTTTTGTTAGTCGAAAAATAGACGCTCGGCGATTTTTACCATGGATAAAAAATTGGAACAACGCGTTTGTGTGAAATTTTGTGTTGCAAACGGATTTTCTGCAGCGGAAACGCTCAGAATGTTGCAAAAAGCCTTTGGTGAGGACTCTATGTCACAAAATCGTACATTTGTTTGGCACAAAGACTTTAAAGAAGGCCGTGAAAGCGTGAGTGACATGCCGCGTTCTGGACGACCATCGACCTCAACTACCGATGAAAACATCGCTTCCGTGAAGAATTTAGTTATGGAAAACCGCTCAATTAGCATTCGGGAGATAGCTGCACTCCTTGATATCTCATTTGGATCGACCGAACACATTTTGACGGAAATTCTGGGCATGAAACGCATTGAAGCACGACTTGTTCCAAAAGAGCTGAATTTTTTGCAAAAACAGCATCGAGTTGAGGTCGCTAAACAGATGATTGCGAACGCAGATAGCGATCCCACATTCATGGAACGCATCATAACTGGTGATGAAACGTGGGTATATGAATTTGATATGCTCACAAGTCAACAATCGTCCGAATGGCGCGCCGAAGATGAGCCGAAACCAAAAAATCACGACAAAGTCGCTCCAAAAATTAAAGTTTTACTGACCGTTTTCTTTGATTTTCGCGGTGTCGTCCATTCTGAATTCCTTCCAGAAGGTCGAACGGTTAACAAAGAGTATTATTTACAAGTTATGAGACGTCTGCGTGAGGCAATTCGAAAGAAGAGGCCAGAATTGTGGCGCAATAATTCGTGGATTTTACACCACGATAACGCTCCATCACACACCGCGCTCACTATTTGTGAATTTTTGGCCAAGAACTCCACCAATACCATCAAAAAAGCACCATATTCACCAGACCTTGCCCCGTGCGACTTCTTTCTCTTCCCAAAACTGAAAATTCCGCTCAGAGGTAGGCGTTTTGAATCGATTGATGCGATAAAAAAGAATTCGCTGGAAGAACTGAAAGCCATACATTCATCGGCCTATAAAAAATGTATGGATGATTGGATAAAGCGCTGGCATATGTGTGTTGCCTCTAATGGCGAGTACTTTGAAGGCGATAATAAAGATATCAATTAAAAATTGAAATAAATGCGTTTTTTTTTTTCAAATTACCGGAACTTTTTGATCACAAGGTAGCTCACCTACTGTTCCATCGGGTCAGCGGGCTATTTTACGGCATTTTTTCTTTAAATAGCGTTAATAATACGAGTTAAATTATAACACTATTGTTTTCGTTTCTTATTTACCTTCAATTCTCCATTTCCACCTTTGCAAACGGCACTTTTCAATTTACACCAAAAAGTACTTCCAGCAAAATAAAACAAGATGACGCAGATTACCGTCTCTAAACTTATTTACTGGTTTATGTCTTTAAACCTAAAACAGAAAAACGCTGTTAATAAAAAACACATTGATACCTGTTGAATCAACACACAACGACTATGTATCTTACTAATACATTAGATCTAAAAAATTATCTGAGAAAAATTTACACGGTAAATCAGTGGAACATCCCACTTTTCTTTTCCCCTTTTACCCTTATTATTCATTTCCAAATTTATATGAATATACATATATACACAAAGCCACACACTTCTTCCTTTTGCGGCTATCGTGGTTTTACCTTTCTCTCCTTTGCCACTGCTCCTGCCCTTGCCTCCTTCTCCCTCTCCCCCTTTCCTCAGTGTTTTCGGCGTGCTTCCTCCCTCGCTCTCTCCCCGTCTTTCATTCCTCCTTTCCTTCCTCCCCCCCCGGCCCGGCCCGTGCCGGCTCTGCGCCCCTTTGTTTCTTGTTATGTAGGTGTTGTTGTTCCCTCATCTTGTGTTTTTTTTGTAAAAACACGCGGGGGGCACTAACGGAGTAAAGACTTGACTCGGAAAAAATGAGACACACAAAAATGAACACCAAAAATTCATTTTAAATCGGATACTTCTCATATTTTCAGGGATTCAATAACTATATATTAGCTATGTTTTGGCATAATTTATTTATTGAATTTTCTTCCCCCAAGCTGAATGCTCGTACATTTCTCTTAACACTGCTTATGAGATCTTGAGCGAGGCTTTGTCAATCTTCCTTACACAATTTCTCCCAGTTTTTCTTCAAAGCTTCATCGGTTTTGAATGTTTTTCCGCTTTTCTTCAACTTCTTCATTATCGCCCAAAACTTTTCGATCGGACGAAGTTCTGGTGTATTTGGCGGGTTCGCCTCCTTCGGGACCACTTTAACGCCCTTCGCTTCGTACCAATCCATTACAGGCTTGGCGTAATGGCAAGAAGCGAGATCCGGCCAGAACAGCGTGGGACCACGGTGAGAGCGGAGGAAGGGCAGCAAGCGCTTCTGCAAGCATTCCTCTCGAAAAATCTGCCCGTTTATGGTGCCGGTTGTAACGAACGGCTTCCTGTACCGTCCGCACTCGCAGATCGCCTGCCACAACAGGTACTTCTTCGCAAATTTGTCCATCTTTCTCTTCCGGAACCTCCATGCGGGACGTATCGACAAAAAACTCGAGGCCGGGGATTTGTTTGGTGTCCGCCTTGATATATGTCTCGTCGTCCATGACGAGACAGCCTGGCTTGACCAGCCACTCACGGTACAGCTTCCGCGCACGCAATTTGGCCACCGTGCTTCGCTTGTCAGTCCGGTTTGGCACCTTCTTGACCTTAAAAACAGGTAGCCCGGCCCCCTTCATGGTCTGCTGGACAAACCACTTCGACGAATTGACCTTTTTGGCCACGTCTCGGGTGGAAAGGTTCGGGTTATTCTTAAAGTACTGCCTTGTCTTCCGCGCCTTCTCTGGGTATTCCGTTTTGGATTTTCGGCCGCTTCCAGCGCGCCGCTCGATGGTATTCGTCTCCTGGAACATCTTCACAACGCGGAACACGGTGCAATGGTGGATTCCAAGCCTTTTGCCGATCCATATGTGCGACTGATCAGGATTATCGATCACCGCGCACAAGATTTTTTGGCGTAGCTCTTCTTGTTTCGAATGCATCCTGAAAACTACTTGACAGATCGCGAATTTTGCACACATAAACATAACACTCTAAACTAGTATTACTCAAAATTTCATTAATTTTTACCCACGCAATAAAAAGTTACATCCAAAACAAAGTGTCGCATTTTTTCCGAGTCCAATCTTTTTTCCCCACCATTAACAAACAACAAGCATTTCTATTATTTAATTAATAATTCTTTATTATATTTTTTTTTTTAAAAAAAACAAAAATACTAAACTTTCGCACGGTTTTCGTTTCTCATCCCACGGCGGCCCCCCTCTCTTCTCTTGTTTACCTTCCCTTCCGCCTCCTTTTCACATTCTCATACCCGGGCCGGGGGGTTTTTGCCACCCCCCCCCCTCCCCTCCCTCTGCTTGCGCCACCCCCCCACCACAAACCACCATGTGTGAACAACGGCAAAATTCGTTTTTGGAGACACTCTTTTTGGTGTAGTTCCTACGTCATTGTCTTATTTGTAACGAAAACTTTCGTTTTTTTGCCACAGCTGCAAATGCCCTGCCAAATCATGAATTTTCGTGCAAATTTGTCGGCCAAAACAAATTTAAATTTGGCTGGAACATCCCCCCGAGCCATTGCCAAGTAAAATTTTTGACCTGGGATTTGCCCGAAGTCAGCCTTGACATAGGTTTCATCGTCCATCAGAAGACACCCGTCGAACTTGGTCGTATAGCTTCCGAGCACGGATTTTGGCCACACTATTCCGTTTTATGGTCCGATTTGGCTGTTTGCTAGCTCGATACGACTTGATTCCTTCCCGGAGTCGAGTTCTCCTCACGGTACTATGAGCAGCACCGAATTTTCTGGCCAAATCACGGTCCGACAGATTGGGATTCCTCTTAATCGTCTTCAAAATCTTACCACGCAGTTTCCGGTCGACAGTTCTACTCCGACGATTGGCTTGAGGCTTCCGAATCGTCGTCAATGTTTCCTTATACCGTTTGATAACGCGCCATACGGTATTTCTGGGCAATTTCAGCTGTTTAGCTAGCCTAGATGCAGACCACAATGGATTTTCCAAATAACTGTGCACAATTTTATCCCTTCTTTCGGCTTCCATGTTGATTGTTTACAAAGTACAGTCGATTTGCGGAATGTCAAAAATACATACGTGAAGCTGACAAAATTCCCGACCCGTGGGCGCCAAGAACTTCCAAATCCGTCCACCAGGAGCGCCACAATATGAACAAAAGTTTGTTCCAATTCTAAATGAAGCAAGCCTTATTTCCCCATATTTTTCTCCCCCACCCCCCCCCCCCAACCCCACCCCCCCCCCAAATTTTTTTTCACACTTCTTTTTATTTCCTGTTTTCCCTTCTCCAATTTTTCCTTCCCACCAACTTCATCCCACCCCCCTCACCCCACCAAATATAAAAAACACCCAAAAAAAATACACACTAAAAATTAAAATTTTGTATTTAAAACTTACTATTTTTGTTTTTCTTTTTCTTCTCGCTGCCGCTATCGTTTAATATTTTTTCTCATATTTAGACTTTTTAACAAGATATTAAAAAATTAGAGGAGAATGTTTTTTTCGTTTTTGAGATATATTTTTTTTTGAAGTTAGCAAGTTTTGGTTTTTTGCGCCATACCCATATGCGACTAAACTAAGGCTTGTTCGCGACAAAATCTGGACAGATTAAATTTGAAATGAAACAAATTTGCTGTTAGTTCAATCAAAGATGCATTTTTTATTCATTTTATTGTGCATTATTAGTTATCTTAAAACTAACTACAGTTACTTAATTAGGCTGCCTGAAAAAACTACGAACTTTTGAGTTTACCCCAGCCATTAGGGTCTGTGTAGACTTCTCTGCAACCGATTTAGCTGCTTTTGTCCAAGATTTTTGAAATGATTCGAAATGTTTCTATAGTTGTAGCTTGTTGTTTATATCGAGAGATTTTTCTCTTCACGAGAGGCCAATACCGCTCGATAGGTCGCAACTCCGGGCAGTAAGGTGGATTCGCCTCTTTCGGTACAACATGGACTCCATTCGCTCTATACCATTCCAAAACATTTTTGGCGTAGTGACAAGATGCCAAATCAGGCCAGAATAGCAAGGAAGTGTCATGGCTGCGTAGGAATGGTAACAATCGCTTCCTTAGGCATTCCTCACGGTATACTTCCTTGTTTACCGTTCCGGTAGTGATGAAGCTTTGGCTTGCTCGACCACAGCTGCATATTGCCTGCCTAACCAAATATTATTTGCTTCACCTTCGCGTCTTTCTGGTGGTTCCGGAGATCCCTTTTTGTTCCGCTCCCAGCCTTCTTGGATGTTGTCAAACGTGTATCGAAAGATTTAAGAACGTTATGGACAGTGCTTGCAGGAAAACCAAGCTTTTTTGCAAATTTTCTTACTGACAGATCCGGATTTTCATTGCGACCGCACACAATTGCTTTTCGCACTTGCTCTTCTTTCGACACCATCTTCGATCTAAAAGCTTGTAGTATCACCAAAAATTGATTTTACATAATGAACAAACATGCATTCATCAGGCTGTGAAATATTTCACTCGTTGATGAAGTATTTCCAGAGATATACGTATTTAGGGGTGTCCAGATTTTGTCGCGAACAAGCCTTATCATGTGTCTCCATTGATTTATGGAGACCGTAACATAGTCATGTTATCTACACTTATTTCTATTTCGAATTTTAGACTACCATGGTTTTCCCAAAGAGTTTAATAAAATTTAAAGATTGCTGTTGGGTATCATAAACTGTCACAGGGAATCGTAGAATTATAATAAAAATGCATAGGGTATCAAATTGAGTATTAAAAAATTAAATTTAGGAAATGCATCTTTCACGGACTATACGATACCCCATATCGATTACCATTTGGACTTAGATAAGACAATCTCATGGTTTCCAATCAAACATTTGTGTAGTTTGAAATAAAACTCGGTTATTTGTTGAGGTTTTTAAATATTTTTATTATTACAGACACAAAACACGCTTGAAAAGCTTTCACAGTTTCACAGAATGTGCTTCTTCCGAGAAGGAAAATCGTTTGACAATAATATAATTTTCATTTTGTTACCTAAAACTATGATATGACTGAGTTCCGGAAATTTGCTTCAAATGATTATAACGGATTTTGAAGGCTTTTCTTTCCAGTGCATTATAATCTGATTTGGAGCAAAAACCATAGAGTACTTTGGAATCGGTCTTGGAAATTGACCATATATAAAGCTCCTTTGCAGTTGTTATTTGACGCCCCTGCAAATTTGCTTTAGCGGCATTCCTGTTTAAGACTCCTCCCAAAGCATCACATGGACCTTTACCGTGACATGTGGCGAAAAAGTTCCACTCAGGATCTATAGCAAACTCTTTTTTCATGTGAGACCAATTGAAGGCTGTCATCTTATTTTTGTACTGACTGCCTGATCCATCAGAAAAGGATGAATTTTCTTAAGGCCCGATAATTTACATTTGATGAAGCTTCACAGTTAACTACAAATAAACGAACCTTCAAGTTAATTTTTAAATCTTTCAATTATTTACCTTGTTGTTCAGCTATGAAATTATGTGACAATAAGTTAGATAACCAAAAAACCGTTTACGAACTCTTGAGTTTTCACGTTTTACACGTCTTACACGTTTTCAACAAACACTGTTCTGTAGGGTTTGCACAAAGAACTTTAAAAAACAAGTCTTGGTATGACTTCACATCAGTTGGAAGTGACTTTCTATCTTGAAGAGTTTTGAAAAATATTTTAATATGTTGGTGGTACATACGCAAACAGTATGTGTCCACTCGCTCCTGGCAGTACGCAATGCTTAGGACGGTTACCTGCGAAAATTGAAAAACTCGTTTTAATTGTGGGATATTGTTATTTGAAAATGGCGTAAGCCTCTCTCAAATTACACAATACTAATCTTCATTTGATATAAACCTTATTATCAACGTTTTTTGCAACAACATAGTCTCGTTTTCTCGGACAGGATAGAATAATAATCTGCCTAAGTAGTCATTGACATGTCGAAGCATTCATACCGAAGCCTATAACAGCTGAAGTAGAATATAAGCATGAATACATAATTATTATGTATATCGTTATCGTTATTTTGTGTTCCTGCACCTTTTTTGCTTTTGAGGTGTCGTATTGTACGTGAAAGATGCATCTCCTAAATTAAATTCAATTTAATACTCAATTTGATACCCTATGCATCTTAATTTACAATTCTACGAGTCCCTGTGACAGTTTATGATACCCAACAGCAATCTATAAATTTGATTAAAGTCTTTGGGAAATCCATGATAGCCTAGAATCCGAAATTGAAATACGTGTAGATAATATGTATGATTATTTTACAGTCACCATAAATCAATGGAGACACATGATAGTTTAGTCGCAAATGGGTATGGCGCAAAAACCCAAAACATGCTAACTTCAAAAAAAATATATCTCAAAAACGAAAAATCATTCTCCTCTAATTTTTTGATATCTTGTGTTAAATAGTCTAAATTTATGAGACAAAAATCATATAGCGCCCTCCAGTCAGACACCATGAAAATTGCAAAATACAAATACAATCAATGTTTAACAATTTAAAAATTCCAATATTTAAATGCTATCATATTTTTTTTTAGAGTATGTTTAATTATCTTCCATTTGGTGTTCAAACAATTGAAATCGGTTCAGAGATTCAAAAGTTATGATTTCTTTAAAAAAAGTCATTTTCGGGAAAACTAAAAAAAAACGATTTTTAAAACCGCCCTAACATGGAAAAGATCACCCTAATGCAAATATAAAAAAAATTCGTGTCTAATATTTCGTGATAAGGAATTAAACTATCAATTTTCACGAAATTCGGAGACCTACTGTATCGGTATTTTATGGAATGGCTGACATAATATATTTTCCCATTGATAATTTAAAAAAAATGCTGGGGATCGAGAAGGACCATTAGGGCACCCGATTAAAACAATATTCCTATTAGATGGCTTGCTCCTGACCAATTGTTTGAGCATGTTATTGGAAGGAGATTCGTTTCTACCTCGTGGATATGTTTAGGTGACCTTGCCTATCGTCCATCCAAACCGTTTTTGGTCCTTTATACATGGACAATGTGAGGGCAATCAGAGGTTGTTAAACTTGATCAAATCTAATAGGGAGGAAAGACTACTGCCATTGGGCGTAGCTTCCGTGCTAAAATGAGTGGTAGACCAATATCATCATATCATCAATTAAACTGGAGACCAGTATCGTTTTTTGAAATTTGATGGAATTTTTTTCTTATACATTCCATTGGCACTCTAATGGACATAGTACCTTTATGAAGGACGTTTATAATTAATTATGGTTTTGAGTGTTAATGTAATCCTACGTCAAGAATGTCTTCGTGTGCCGGAATTTTTTTTTCTAAGAATTTGAAAATTATCGGGCGTGTTCATGTCATCCTTCAGTGCTGAATGGAATTCTCAGCACAACAATAAAAACAAACAGCTCTTGATTGAGACTCCAACATATTTTCAAAGTCTAGCGTAATCTATGTGCGACTGTCGATGTGTCTTGTGTACAACTCAATAGATTGTATTAATGTTAGTAATCTAACATGAAGTTTCATAAAAAATACTCAATCATTTGTTATCCGGTCGAGTAACTGCAACTCATAAATGCAACTCTTGGCTCCTTCCGAAACCTCCCAAACCCTGTGTTAATGAAAAGCCCCTAATCCAGTTTACTTTCGTGTGGTAAATACACGTCAATTATGAAGGATTGCATTCATGCTGGTGGTGTTTATCCTGCACAAACCGTTGTTCCACCTTTTGCTGCCTCCACGGAAAAGCCACACACTTGAGCACGAAACTTTTGAAGCCACCCTTTTCCTGAAACCACCCCATCCTACAAAGACACACACATGCACAAACATAGCCACCGACACTCTTTCCGCGTTGTTTCAACAACCTTCAAAAGTTTGCTCACACTGACAACGCATAATTTTCAACCCCGCACTTACTTAGCCCAAGTGTACCGGTGTGGCATGGATGGTTTAGCCTGGCATCGCATATCACATCATCGGTAAGGGAGGAAACGGGAAAAAGGGGGGAGCTAACGGATAGAGCAAAATTATGCACTGCCACGCCATGTTTCCCCCTTTCAATTTTCCCGAGCTTGAGCTGACGAACCGCAGCTGGAACGAGCTAGCTTGCCCTCTGCATCCGTCTGCATGCGAAAAACTTTGACGAACGAACGGTAAATCTTGACCCAAAAACCTTTTACCGACAAACATTCTAGCAGCTATGGCTATGGAGTTCAGATCCGTGGTTGAGCGTTGAGTCAGAGAAGACGAGTCGAAACCCGTAGCGTGCTCTATTTCCGCTATTAAAGCGCCACATACGACGGGTGGTGGTGATTGGCCAAAAAAGAAAAAAAAATCTGAGCCCCACCAATCTGCACTGATTTAGTATCCCATCGTCATCAGTCTTCCGGTTCAGTGGTTGGATTGTTTTACTTCATCTCGCCTGGCTGCGGCGCGTCATTCGGCAGTGCCTTTTTCTTTCACGTGCCTATATAGCGACGACGGACGACGCCTGGCTGCATGTTTCGCGTGACTTCCCTCTATAAACTGCCACAAATGAACAATGGATGAATATTTGTTATTTCATTACGATTAATGTTGTGATTGCGATGTATTTCGGCTGGTGTCGTAGTAGTCCTCTATGGGTTTTTCCTGTCGCATACGCCTCGTGTGTTCTGTTGCCATTCGTTCTCATGTGAGTTGTAGTTATGGCATTTACATACACACGGTTCGAACGTCTTTTTTTTGTTGTGCAGTTGACTGACGTGACGGGTGACGAGTGGAAGAAAAATGTTCTGTGATACCTATGGAAGTTCCTTTTTGCTAGCACACATATTATTTTCCCCATTACTGGGAGGATGTTACCGAATTTGTTCAATTTCTGGGCCATTTATTTCAGGTGTGTATTCGGGCGGAAATGTAATGAAAGCGTTGTGGAAGAGATTTGTTTTGCATTGGAAAAGCGTGATCGATTTTCACCATTGACTTTCACTTTTGATCAGCACGTCTTTGCAAACTGATTTTATGGTTCTTGTTGATTATAAGCTTTCACAGTGGTATCTCGTGCATTTGAAACATGACTGTGCACTTAAAGCGCGATGAAACTTTGCACATTTTTTCGATTTTTCAAAATACCATAGCTCTAAATCTAAATTTTTCAAAATATCATAGCTCAAAACCCGCCGGTTGTATTCAAGTTGAACATGGAGAACATTTTTACAGTTTCCCTAATTTTGTTTTGCTTTGGTTTATTGTTTATTTTGTAATCATATCATCCGACAACATGGTCTTAATGAAATCTTAATGTATAATAATAATACAAGTTATTAGCTAAAAACACGCATTGTGCGTATCCGTTCTCTGAATGTGTTAGCTGACAAATTAAGGTCGAAAACATCATAACCTGCCTGAAAACGTCTGGAGATGGAGTTGAGAGGATCATTCGAGCCATACGTCGTATTTCTTGTCCTTGGTTGTTGAAATTGCCTGGATCGAAGAACACGTTGAGGAGCATAAATCTGCAAACGCTCAAGCAATGCTGCACTGTCAATTTACGCACGAAGTATTTTTGCTCCAAAGACTGCTTGATCCACCAAACGGCGATTTAGAAGCGTTTCAATGCCCAGCAAAGCACAGCGATCTGCATCTGCATCTGGGGTAGATTTAAAGGGTCACGCCAGGGCAGATTTCTAAGAGCAGACCTCACAAACCTCCGCTGAATGGATTCAATCCTAGTGATCCGTAGAGCTTCGTAAGGGGACCAAACAACTGATGCATACTCCAGAATAGACCGAGCGAGCAATACAGAGCACGTAGGCACAAGGGATCATCAAAGTCATGAGCAGTTTTTAGAATGAAGCCTAGCTGACGGTTGGCTTTGTCAATTATTTTCGAATAATGCATCTTGAATGTCATTTGCGCGTCAAGTAGCACTTCAAGGTCCTTGATTTTATCAACACGTTCCAGTTGCTCCCCATGCATTGTGTATTTGTAGTGAATAGGTATTCAACAGCGATGGAACGATATTAAAGAGCATTTGGAGACACTCATTTTAAGGAAGTTGTGGCTACACCAAGAAGCAAAAAGGTCAATAAGCTCTTGAAGTCGTCTGCAATCAGCTTCTCGTCGGATGACAAGAAAAACTTTCAAGTCATCAGCATAAATGAGCAACCCACCGCTTACCAGAACGTTTACGACGTCATCGAAAAACAATACGAATAGTAGAGGACCCAGATTGCTCCCTTGGGGCACGCAGGACACGGAAGAAAACCAGCTGGATTGCGTTATACCAATTTTAACAGTCAATAGTCTGTTGCCTAAGTATGATCGAAGCCACTTACACATTCTGTTTGAAACTCCCAATCGATGCAGTTTAGCCAAAAGGATCACGTGGTTTACGGTGTCAAAGGCAGCTTTTATGTCAGTGTAAACTGCGTCAAGTTGCGCTCCAGCATCCATTGCTGCAATGGCAGTCGTCGCAAATTCGCAAAGATTACTATTCACCGATCTTTTGGGGCAAAAAGAGGAGGTATAAGCACCGATCTCGTGCTGGCAAGAGCTAATGTAGTTTCGACACGTGCTTAGCAAAACTTCGTTGACAATTGGACACTTGAAGCCAGCTGCCAGCGATGTTATACCTCGGTAATTAGAGATGTCGGTTTGATCTTCTTTCTTATGTAAAGGAAGCATAAACGATGACTTCCATGCAGAAGAAAATTGTTGAAATTGGAGAGATTTGTTGAAAATAGCTTGAAGAGGAGCGGTCAGCATACCAACACATCTTTTAAAGACGCACGAAGGAACGCCGTCTGGACCGGGGTTGTATGATAGCTTCAGCTTTTGTACTGCTGATTCAACCATCACTTCAGAAATATTAAACACATCCAAGTTTATCACATCTCTCGGTACAAAATTCAGAGCCAATTTTATTTCATCAATCGTTGGAACACGGTCTTCAAAAATGCTAGCGATTTTTTTAGAAAACAGTTCACACTTCTGCTCTGCAGTGCGAACATGAAGGCCACCCAGGTGCATCGAAGTGGGCAGACCATTTCTTTACGTTTTGAATTAACGAAGCTCCAGAAGCATTTTGGGTTCCGCCGAAGATCATCTTGCCTCCTTTTTACGTAGCATTTTTTTTTAAATTATTTTCCGTCGGCCTATTTCCTCACATGGTGACAATCACCGACGCCAGGAAGACGACTCCACCACCTGAACCCTACCTAACGACTCATGAATATGAGCCGGGACCAACGGTTTTACTTCCCTTCCGAAGGAAGACGTGACCAGATTTTTTCGCCTCAGAAAAACCACCGACGTCCACTGGGATTGAACCCAGACCCACTGGGGTGCCAAGTAGCAGTCACGCTTACCGCTACACCACCGACGCCGGCACACGTAGCATTTATACAAAAATCGATTGTATCCTCTATAGAGACGACTCGCTTCATCGAATTGGCGTTTTGTGAATGGACATTGACAGTACTTCTGCAACAATCTGGAGCGATTCCTGCGCAAAGCGCGAAGTTGAGCATTGGACCAAGCCGGTTTCCTAGGGGGTCTTTTGGGTGGTAAAGCTTGCATGATACAGGAATGGAGAATTCTGGTAAAAGCATTCGTGGCACTGTTAGCATCAGGACTCGACAACACCTCAGACCAATCAGTCTCCGACAGCAACTGGTTCAATCTAACATAATTTCCACGCCGAAAGTCACGACCAGTGAAGGCATCATCATTGTTAAACGATACTGCAGGCAGGCGTATTGCGGCAAAAGTCAGGGAAGGATGATGGCGATCAATGGGAACGACCTGCTCTGGTGCTTCAGTTACTCTTCTTTTGTCATGCTCGTATCATCGGACAATACTAGATCAAGAATACGACCGGAGCAATTATTGATCAGGTTGGGTAGTCGTAACCCTTGAAAGGCAATAGTATCGAGAAGCATATGACCAGCAATAGAAATTAGGGATTGTTGCGGGTCGACAAAAGCAAATTCGTCATTGTTGTTTTTCTTCCAGACCAGTCGAGGCTGATTAAAATCTCCGAATAAAATTATTGCACTCGTGTCACTCCTGCTTCGATTGACTTCAGACATTGCATCGAGATGATGCTGCATAAAAGAGCTATTTTGACTTTTATCCGGGGGTATGTATAGTGCTCCTATCAACAACACCACAGGTGTTGTGCCCAAATTGCAGCCCCAAATTACATTGCCAAAACCATCCAGCTTTATTAACTTTTATTACAGTTTTATGAAAGCCACTAGAAATTGTTACTCTTCTTTTCCTCGGGGGAGACACTTAGTTCCAGAAGGGGACTAGTCAAAACCCCAAGCGACTGGTCTAAAGCCACGGCCACTTGCGGGATGGGCACACAAGGCCTCTTATGTCTCCTAAGTCCAAGGGCGTTTGGTGGTCTCAGGGCGGGCTTTTTCTTCCCGAACTTACCTTGAACACTGAGCAGTGGCAGCCCTAAGTTTGCACCTTTAAACTGAAGAAATGATCCATAAAAAAATTAAATTCGTTCCATAAAAAACGTATTTATGACCCATAAGGCTCTGATGAAAATCTATAAAAAATGAAAATGATCTATAAAATACAGTAATGTGATTCATAATTTCTGTAAATTTTAGCAATAAAATGTCACAAATGTACCGTTATATATCTAGGGAATGATAGATAAAATTGTACGAATTACCCATAAACATATTGCAAATGTTACATGAAAGGTTCAACATCATTCCTTAAACTTGTAAAATTGATCCTTGGAATGTAACGTTTGTGAACTAAAATATATGCGCAAGATCAATAAATTATTGAGAATATTCCATAAATTAATCGCCAATGATCCATAATAGGTTTGAAAAATGAATCGCAAAGTTCTTAATATGGTCCATAGCAAATCAACTTTGTGCATTTAAAATAATATGTATGATCCCTTTAATCGATGAAACTTTGCAAAAATCGATGAAATCGAAATATTGGATGAAATCGTGAAAAATCGTCGATTATTTTTCATAGCGGTGAGCTCAAAACTGGTCGATTGGAAAGAGATGTGAATCGCTTATTACGATTTCGTTCGATTAAATCCGATAATTTGGTTGATTCGGATTTCTTATTAATTTTTCAAATTTGATCCATATAACATCATTTCTTTTCTAAATCTGAGATAATCCGGAAGAGTCGAGTCCCTAGTACCCGTCCGATTCTGGCAACAAGATTACAAATTTCCAGGCTTGTTTCGGGAATGTTTTCGTATTTTCGCTTCGCGATTATTGCAGCTGCATAAAAAACATTCATTTAGTTTTGTTTGTTTGAAAAACTTGCGAATGTCCATTTATGGCACTGATAGATAACAATGAATCAAAGAACTGTTTTAATCTGCTAATAATTTACAAAAACGTTGCGCAATTCCCACTATGTGCACTAAATTTACCAGCAGAGCAACTTTTTCGAAATCAAATTTGGAATGAGAAGCAATGCACATCGACGTTGATAGAAACTTTCTCCTTGGTTCATGCGCGTAATTGTAGTTGTAGTTGTAGTGGTACGTAAAGGGTGATACGGTCAAAATTTGGTCAAGGGAAAACGCGTGTAAATCGGTGAAATCGTTTATTTAAAAAATCAAATTAAATTTCTTTTTCATGTTCAATTAGTATAAAATTCAGGAAAAATATTCAGTTAGGCTTCCGCTTTTCCAAATCCGAATTGCCGGGCCTTACGCTTGACCCCTGCCATCAGATTTTGTACAGCCACCTTGTCCACCTTCTTCGCCGCAGAAAGCCAGTTTGCCTTGAACTGCTGCTCGTCCTTAGCAGTTTTTTTGGTCTTCTTTAGCTTCCGCTTGACAATAGCCCAGTATTTCTCAATTGGGCGGAGCTCTGGCGTGTTGGGAGGGTTCTTGTCCTTGGGAACCACCTGCACGTTGTTGGCGGCGTACCACTCCATGGCCTTTTTACCGTAATGGCAAGATGCCAAATCCGGCCAAAACAGTACGGAACAACCGTGTTTCTTCAGGAAAGGCAGCAGACGTTTATTCAAACACTCTTTCACGTAAATTTCTTGGTTGACAGTCCCGGAAGCTATGAAAATGCTGCTTTTCAGGCCACAGGTACAGATGGCTTGCCAAACCAGATATTTCTTTGCGAACTTTGACAGTTTCGTGTGCTTGAAAATATCTGCTACCTTATTATTATGATTTTTATGCTGACGTAAGAACAACACGACACTAACAAAACGCGACGCGAGACAAGACACAACACTTATCGTTCTTACAATTTATTTAAATTGTAAGAACGATAAGTGTTGTGTCTTGTCTGGTTTTTGTAGTATCTGGCTCCCTTCCCCTTCCTTTTGCCGTATAAAACTCCTGTCCCGGAAGCTGCTTGTAGTCGGCTTTGACGTAGGTTTCGTCGTCCATTACCACGCAGTCAAACTTCGTCAGCATCGTCGTGTACAGCCTCCGGGATCGCGCTTTGGCCGTCGTATTTTGTTTATCATCGCGATTTGGAGTCACTACCTTCTTGTAAGTCGTTAGTCCGGCTCGTTTTTTGGCTCGATGCACGGTTGTAGACGATACACCCAGCTTATTTGCGGCATCTCGGAGAGATAGGTTAGGGTTTCGCTTGAAACTACCGGCAACTCTCTTTGTCGTCTCAGCGGCTTCCGGTTTTCGATTTCCCCCCGATCCAGACTTCCTGGCTGTCGACAAACGTTCCCCAAACACTTTTATTACATTTGTAACGGTTGATTTGGCAACTTTTAGCGATTTTGCCAACTTTGCGTGCGAGTAGCTCGGATTTTCGCGATGCGCGAGCAAAATTTTGATACGCTGCTCTTCTTGCTTGGACGGCATTTTGACAACTGAAGAGTGAATTCCAAAATCAAAATAGGAGCAACATTCTACACACACACATCTTCAAAATGAGGGGTGTTCAGGTTTTTTAAATGCAAAATTGAAAGAAACACGTCAAGTTGATATTGACCAAATTTTGACCGTATCGCCCTTTATTTGATTGATTAATTTCCTGTCAATGAACCTGTTTGAGTTATTCTTGTTTATGCCATAGTCATGCAAAACAATAATTGAGTGCTTATGTATTCTATTCGGTGATCCGTTTTGTTAAGGATAAACGAGATCAAGTCCTTGTCACTTCGAAGTTTTCTGAGCACAAACCTCAAATACTACTTATTAGGATTTCAAGCGTGAAATTTTCAAGAATCGTTTGCTCGGCTGGAGCATCCGTTGGTTAGCAATTTAAGCGTTGTTTGTTTTGTTTTGTTTGTGATTTTTAGTCTCCAAAAAGGTGAAGTGATGGTTAATTTAAGCTTAAATTCATATGGAGAAAGCACTCCCTCCCGTTTCACCTTAAGAAGATTGTTCTATTTATGATATTTTGACTGATTCTTTGTACACGCGCTGAAGCATCGGATATGAATTCGGCGGTGGTTTCGGCGCGTTTTGGTCCCATAGAAACGGATATTATCTAAGGATAGGATAAAACAACTGCAACTTCTCGTTCTGATTAGTTTGCTGTCGTGCTTTCTCACACGCTTATCGAATGATCGGATACGGGTCGTTTCGTTTTGTCTCAGATAATATCGTAACATGTGTTCCCTTAAACTCTCTTGGATACCGAAACAGTATTTTGAAAACCTGAATCAAACAGTAAGATATGATTAACATATATTCTTAATAATACAAAACTACAGTACCGTAAAACAGAGTAACACTGATCAGCGGGGTAACATTGATCGGTTTTGCCCATATCATGAATAAAGATTGTATTAGAAAAAAGACAACACTTTCTTTTGTGTGTAACTTTTTATTGGTTAAGTAAAATATGATGATATTTTGGGTTTAAAAGCAGTTTAAAGTGTAGTATTTACATGTGCAAAATTTCGTCACAATTTGTCTTAGGTCGTCAATTAGGCCTTAAACTCATATGTTTTTTTTTTATATTTTCCAGATAGAAAAAGTGACTAAAAACAAATTTGCCGAAAACAGTGTACACTTTTGTTCAGTCTGTGTGATTTTATACAGCCATTATCTTTTTGGGGTCATATATGATCCCTCGGCTTGAAGGAGTTCATATACTTTTGAAGGCAAGGTATACAATTTATGAATTTTTCAATAGTATGTTTTCTAAAATCAGCAATTTTCTGTATTGAAATTGATGCGTAGAAATACTTCCGATCGATTGGTGTAAAAATTTTGAAAATCTTTTGAGAAATGACTGAGATATTGATGCTCAAAACCTGACCACTTTTCGTGACGGTTGCAATGCGATTTTTTTTAATTGTAAAGTCTGGTTTGCAGAACTTGTTTATAAAATATTGCCAATGCCTCAACCCACCAGCCATTGCATCCAGAGAAAGCTCCAAGTATGTTGTGAAAATCGCCAAGTTACTTCCGATTCAGGTTATCTACTTCAGGTATGACCTACTTATTGACGAATGGAACTTGTTAAAATGCTAGGTGCTGACCTCGAGTACAGAGTACAGAATTGAGGAGTTTTTGGAATCAGTTGTTTACTAAGAAAACGGCTGTAGGTGAGCCTAAATACCCTCAGATGATTAAAGTAGTGAAAACAGCTTCACATGGCAACGGCTCAAAAAAGGAATTGAGAAGCAAGATATGTAACGTGACCAGATGGCTCGCGCTTCAACGCGGGACATATTATTAATTTATAGAAGCGGGGAGGGGGGTTGGTTTGGGAGGTGAGGGGTGTGTGTTTCTTAAATAGATATTTCGAGGAATTATAAAAGTATATGGTCAACATAGTTTTTCACAGGTTTTATTTACATCCATTTATCCATCCTTAGGAATCACAAATCTAATTCAATGCTGTACGTGTCAAACATACTTTACTGCGCTGTGTACCTTACGTAGGAATGAAACATCTTCGGCAACATTTTTGCTGAATTCCTCGCATGTGTCCTGAAAATTAAACCTAACCTGCAACAACGCTTTCAGTGTATCGACGCTCAACTGAGATTTTTCCGTGGTCCAAACTTTGTTAACGACTGAAAATACCCTCTCCGTTACAGCATTTGTACCAGGCAAACATAACGCAAATTCTACTACTTTTTTTAAGTTCTGAAAGTTCTGATAGAAACTAATCATATTCGACTTATACAATGTTGTCTTGGGCCAGCCGTTTTTCTTCAGATTTTTCAATTGACTTCGGACACTTAGTGGTAAAAACTGATTACTGATTCTCTCACGAAGTTTGAACTTGAGGTCATCAAGTTCAGCTGCAACCTCTGTCAGTGTGATGTTGTTTACTTTAATTTTTTTCACCGTATTGTCAAATACCGACGCCTGACTATGCATGAAATAAAACCACATTTCAGAGCTCTCATTTTCAAAAAGTTCGCGAAGAATTCATGCACTGTGATCGATCGACAAAAAGTAAGATTTCAGTGGTGAGAACATTTTTAACACTCGTTCAATAGCTGGAATCAAAGCTAGCCAGCTTACTGTAGCCCAAAATCCTCATATATTTTACAGTTTCAGTTTCTCGACCCTGACTGTGAAAATATAGAAATGACTGTAGATCTTAACAATAATACCCTCAATATCCACGGGAAGTTGATCCACCGCCGCCTGAATTGTGTTGTGAACGATATGTGCAGTGCATCCTACACCCAAAATCGGTCTCTGTAGCTGATCCTTTAGCTTGCAATAAACGTTGTTCGTACCCTTTCTATGGAGACCACAAAAGTTTGTGTTGGCGTTGTCTGCACAAATCGCCGCTACCTTTCCCTGCATTTTGTATTTGCACAAAATTTCGTAAATTGATTCCGCAATAATGTCCGATGTTTCGCCAGGAAGCGATACAACATCCAACAACTTAACCTGAATTCCACGTTTGTAGTCAAAATATCTAATTACAGAGGGGAACAATTTTGTTTCCTTGCGATTTGAAGCGTCGGAGAAGATTGTTAGAAAATTGATGTAGTCCATACATGTTGAAATCTGATCAACAGAATATGGAGCCAGGACATTTTTAGTAATCGCTTCTGTTTTGGTGCGACTGGTGCGACGTCTGGTCACTTTAAAGATATGTCAGCAGTAATTCTAGCACAGGCCATGCTGAAAGGCGTTTCAACCATGCATATGGAAGTGCAGAAGGTCGTGGAGAAAACAAAGTAGCTCGATTACAGGTTTCTGTACAAAAAAAAAAAAACCCAAAAAGTGATACTGCGTAGTATTCATTTTTGCAAACGGAGGTGATCACTTAGTTCATTTTTACTGTACTTATACAACAAATGTATAAAAGATTTAAAAAAAAATACTAAGATTTGGAAATCACTTATTAGTCACTATTTGGTCACTTGGTCACTTTGGTTCTCGACTTCCTTCAAAGCGAGTATCACGTCAACACGTTCCTTCCCATTCCCTACTTGACCAGCATTCGGGCACGGCCGGCGCCGGTATTGCTTCATAATGGGTCACCAGTTTTTACACATTGAAGATGTATGCTAGTCCCAAACATGTGCTACTACTCAGATCTATTAACATGTCCGTTCCTTTAGCTATGCGGCTTAAATGTTGCTGTAAATGAAGGATCGCTCTGGAGAAGATTTTCAATTTTTCAGAAAGCTGACTTACTTTTGCGATTTCGCGTTCTTTTACGACCGCAACTGCGACACATGTTTTCCAATAAATTTGGTAAAGAGCACTCGTTTAGTAAAGAGCACAGGAACTACAAGTCAAATTAAAGGCTTGATAAAACTGTTATTTAAGTTTTTTTTTACAAAATTATGCGGGCAAACGCTTGCCGTCCAACTCACTATCGCTCGTCTAACTACAAAAAATATCCACCGATTGCATTATACCGGGCAAATGCTTGAATCAGTCGTTTGCTTGAAGACGACATCAACCGCTTTCTACCGCCTTAGTTCTTCAATCCTGAACTGCTAAGCAGACCAAATTGGCATTTCTAGTACTTGGAGTAGAGCACACTAAATCGTGGCCACTATGTCACATTGTAGAATACAGTGTCTGACTGAGCATCATGCCAAAAGACGTTTTTTTGAAAGCCAATGTTTGGCAAAACTCTAGTTGAGAAAATTTTATATAAGAATAACTATTGAACGAAAGGTCTGCTTTCTCTATAGTACTCGCAATTTCCTAGTAAAAAAAATCTAATTAGTGTTAGTTTCTTATCAAATGTGCTTAATTTTCAAGAAGTTGTTCAGGACACGATTCAAAATCGTTTAAGCATAGGGGAGAGAACAATTCAAAATTTTCATCAGTCCAACGGGAATGTTAGGGATCAATTTTCCAATTATTATGGACCAAAAAAATTAAAAAATAGTGACCAAAACTCAAAAATGCAGGCATTATTTATGGATTGTATCCATATGTTTAAATGCACAAAGTTGATTTGCTATGGATCATTTCTATAAGTTTATGGTTCATTATTCATTGTTTTATGCATCATTGACAATTTATTTATGGAATATTTTCAATAATTTATGAATCATGTGCATGTATTTTAGTGCACTAAGGATGCATTCTGTGGATCAATTTTGCAAGTTTAAGGAACGCCATTAAAACATTTTTGGATCATTTGTGACATGTTTATCGGTAATTCGAACAATTTTATCGATCATTCCCTAGATATATAACGGTACATTTTTGAAATTTTATTGCTAAATTTTATGTAAATTATGGATCACATTGAGAAATTTTATGGATCATATCAATTTTTTTATGCATATTGACCAGAGTTTTATGGGTCATGAATGCGTTTTTTATGGAACGATTTAAATTTTTGTATGTATCGTTTATTAGTTTTTATATGCAAAAGTATGTTTGTCGAATAATAAACAAAATTTAAATTAGGCAATCCGGTTCTACAAGCTATACAAATTCTGGACAATTTAATTTAACAACGAACTTTAAAGGAATTTATTCAATCTATAATCTTCTATAAACTTATCTTTCGTTGTGGCCATGATGAACGTTGGTCAGCCAACGGTGAGTCTTCACGATGATGGTTTCGGCAATGGGTGGTTATGGCTGTTCGAAGATGGGTGAGTACCGGGAGATGGCTCAAATTACTATGGCCATTTCTGACACGTGATTATTTTGACACCGAACGTTCCGCGGATCCCGGGAGTGGTACTCTGCGCGCACTATTGTCTCGGTCAGGAATCCAAGCGAGTCACGAAACTACTACTGGCTGGATACAGTCTTTCCTAATCGTCACTAGGCTTTTCGAGCACTGGAAGGAACCTAACCTGCCACTTCTGACCAATCACACACTGCAGTCTTTTCACCACACTCGCTTTGTAACTTAATGTACGATTTGAACTTAGAAGACCTAACGTGCCTAGCACGAACTTTCCGGGCGTGTCTTTCACTAGACGATGTGGTGTGGCCGTTCACAGTTCCGTACAATGGTTTTACCTTGTCCGGTGTTTTTTTTTATCCTCTTACGATATTGCTATTGTACACCTCCAGGGACACACTCACTAGGCTGTTCTAGCTTTAGCCTACGCGGAACTACCGATACGCCAGTTGGTGGGGCGTAAAACGGCACGGTCACAAATCTTCACTCCTTGGGATCAAAATTACTTCCACCTCGCTCAAGAGCCCGCAAGGTCGTTTTATCTTTCCTTCCATAGTCGTAATACAATGTCCTTTTGAATTCCTCAATTCAATTCATCCCAACCGCCCATTCCAAATTCAGCAGTCGGTCCATGCTTCTACTCGGTAGGCAATCCGGATAACACAAGCGTTTTAGAACAATCTTTACATATGGCTGACTTGACGAACATTTATATTCAAATATTGACGAAAGAAAATATACAAAATACACGCTGTTTACAAAATTATTTATCAAACTGTCGTCTATCGTCAACCAAGGGCTATTAAAGAATGTGCACACCAAAAAGTAGTCGTCGGAAATGCCCTAATGCAGTCTTCTCCGTGTACGCTTTGCTAATCCGATCACTACTACATGAATATTAATGTATGTGTGCTATGATGAAGACGTCGTTTGGCTACAGTAACCTTTATTCAGTAAAATGGCGTCGAATCAAGAACGCGTGCGCGAAGCAATTTTGCACAAAAGAGTGGAAAATCCAGATATGTCGCACGGCGATATTGCCAAGTCATTAAAAATCGCAAAATCGACGGTTACTAAAGTGCTAAAAAACTTTCAGCAGCGCTTAACTTTAAAGAGAAAGGTCGGTTCCGGAGGTAACCATGATTCTCGTTTCGTCGCGGAGAGGAAGAAAGTGATTAAAGAATTTAAGAAGAAACCGAATATCTCCGTTCGTGATGTGGCGAAAAAAAGTGAAAATGTCTCCATCGTTCGTCCAGAAAGTGAAGAAAAGTGCAGGCTTGAAATCATTCAAAGTAGGTGTTGCTCCAAATCGTAACGACAGCCAGAACAAGAAGCGCAAAATCTCGATCGAGAAAAATTATATGACACTATGCTGAAGGAATACGACTGCCTAATATTGGACGACGAAACATATTGCAAAGCTGACTTTAAGCAGATACCGGGACTACAGTTTTATACCTCGCTGCAAAGAGGAAATGTTGCTGATCGTTTTAAGCAAAAAAAATTGTCGAAGTTCCCAAAAAAATACCTCGTATGGCAGGCAATATGTGGATACGGTATCAGAAGCGACATCTTCATCACGACTGGCACTCTAAATGGACAAATTTACGTAAAAGAGTGTCTGAATAAACGACTGTTGCCGTTCATTCGGGAACACAACGGTTCGGTGCTGTTCTGGCCTGACCTGGCATCTTGCCACTATGGAAAACTGGCTAAGGATTGGTACATTGCTAATGGTGTAAATATTGTCCCAAATTATTGCAATCCACCAAATTCGCCAGAACTCCGTCCGATCGAAAAGTATTGGGCTCTGGTCAAGAGGAATCTTCGAAAAACGAATAGCGTAGCAATTGATGAGAAAAGCTTCAGGCGTAACTGGCAGAAAGCTGCAAAATTGGTGACGGATGACACTGTGCAAAAACTGATGGAAGGTGTCAAACGAAAGGTGCGGGCATTTGGATATAACAGGTTAAATTGACTTAACTGTATATGTTTTATATTTGTATTTTTATGAAGTCTTAAATAAATGATTTACTTTTGATTTTCTCATATTTTCCATTTAATACCACTAATTTCCCGTTGACTACTTTTTGGTGTGCACATTCTTTAAGCATACAATAAACGTTTACTCAAACATGAGGACACGGACCATGAACATTTCTAGGGTTTGTTTTTCATTAGGACGAATCTACAATTGAGAGATTCTCTCTAGGCTCGCTCTCTTTCATTCATAAACCAATCACTTTTTTTTTTTCTTTTTTTTTTATAAATTTTCCCCCCCCATTGTTTTTTTTCTTTTCTCAAAAACCCCAAAAATTTTATAACAGCGCCGTAATAAAAAAAAGAGAGCGAGCCCGGAGAGAATCTCTCAATTGTAGATTCGCCCTAATGGAAAAAATCCTAGATTTATTCTACATTTAGACATTTACTGACAATTTTTATTTAAAAAAAAAAAAAAATCAAAATACAATCATTGATGTGAACCGAATTGGCTCTGGGTTCAAGTAGTTCAATGGTAACTTTGTAGTTACTGGTTACAAAATCAAGTTGGTTTTATTATGGCACCAAGAGATGACAATAGGTTTCATATTTTGAGTAGGCTTATGAGAACCTACACAGCTTGTTTACTATGGTCTTAAAATCTTTTTTTCTCAAATTCCTTTTAGGAATAAAACATTTTATTTCGACTTTACGTACTCGGAAAATGCGGTTTTGAAATGCCGTTTTAGGATTCTTTCATATTAAAGGGTGTTCCGATTAAAATTTGGTCAAACAGTAATGTTTGTGAGTCTATCAAAGTTCTTATTAATAAGTCAAATTCTTTTTCTTTTTCAAGTTCAGTTAAAACAAAATACAGGAGGAATATTCAGCTTCCTTTTTACCGAATTGACGGGTCTTTTGTTTAACACCTTCCATAAGCGTCCGGTTGCCGAATAAAATTCCTGTCCAGGAAGCTGTTTAAAGTCTGCCTTGACGTAAGTTTCATCGTCCTGTACCACGCAATCAAAACTCTTTTTGTCGTCGCTGTGGCCTCCGGCTTTCGATTTCCCCCCGATCCAGCTTTCCTGGCTGTCGACAAACGTTCACCAAACACTTTTAATACGTTGATAACAGTTTATTTAGCCACATTTAACAATTTCGCCAACTTGGCGTGAGAGTAGTTTGGATTTTCGCCATGCACGTGCAAAATTTTGATGCGTTGCTTCTCTTCCTTCGATGACATTTTGATAACTGAAGTGCTAATCTCAAAATCAAAATAGAGGCATGATGCTACACGCACACATCTTCAAAATAAGGGGTGTGCCACATTTTTTAATGCACGATGAAAGGAAATGCTTCAAGTTTAAGTCGACCAGATTTTGATCGATACACCCTTTATCTTATTTGAAGTCAGTTGAAAAAGCATTTTAAAACCATTTTGCCTCCAGTAAATACATTACATGGTGAATCGACATTGAGGGAAGTCATCAAATGACCAAATAGTTTTATAGTAGTCATTGCGAAGATAAATTGGCATTTTGGCAAAACTGTGTTTTTTCCAATCGTCGTATTGAAATATTAGAAATAATTGAAATGTGGAATTATAAATACACCAAATTTTAAATGTAATGGTAAGGAACTGTAGATCCGAGACCAATTCCGTCAATTTTTTTAGATAACCTTATTGAATTCCATCAATTTTCAGGAAGTTCATGATTAATTTATCGTCACTGAATGTGTCCAAATGTTCGGTAATTTCTTTTGGCAGCAGACGCTCTTTCTTCCAATTTGACTATGGCTTGATAGGTGTACAATTGCGACGTGATACTATAGCAATGTCCATTTAGAATCCGGAATAATAAAGTCATCTGTATCTCGGTAACGGATTGACGTACAAATAAGTTTAATACATCCTTTAATTTACAAAGGTAATTCACTTTACTTTAAGGAAAATATATGAATAAAATCATTTCTCTCCGTTTCTAATGAAAATTTGCACTTTCTTCTTTATTCCTCCCATTAAACGCTGCACACCTCCGAAGTCAACTTCCTTGGCACATTTGTTCGACATTTTGGTCATCTGAGTCGCGTCCCGAGCCGTTTTTCCACTTTTCTTAAGCTTCCGCTTCATTATTGCCCAAAATCTCTCGATGGGCCGGAACCAGTGTTGGTGACTACCGAAAAATTTGACGAACATTATTTTTCCGTTCTTGAGACAACCACATCGATAAATGTGTTGGTAAAGGCATCATGCGCAGGAACTCAGTGAGTGAACAAGATTCAACGTTTTGTAGATTACTTCATTCCACCATGCAAGTCGAATGGACACAGCTCTGCCTACTTGTGATTCACTCTTCGTTGATTGAGTGGTTATGGAAATACGACCCAGTAGGATCGCCAGATGATAATGTTCGGAAACGAGAGATGATAACGACTGTTCCAGAAAGTATAAGCACACCTTATTTCAACGGTCACTTTGAATACAATGAAATATTTCAACATGTTTTGGCTGCGTCCTTTCGTTTGCACAATTCTGAATGACATAGCATCAAAAAAGTGATCAGTTTTGTGTTACCTATCAAAATGCATCAAAATGTCTTACTCCGGAACAACGAAAAAGTATCGGTCACAAATGGTGCACTGTAAGCGGACTCTCCTTGAGAAAATTGGCCAAGGAAGAGGGTGTAAGCGTCGGAGCGGTACGATCTGCGATTCCAAAATATAGACAACAGTGTACGTTTGAAGATGCGCCGAAGAGTGGTCGGAAATCCGGTCCTGTTAGTCCGGATATCGATACAAAGATTAGGGATGCCTACAAGCGAAAACTAGCGACTTCCGTTCGGGATGTTGCGAAAAAACTAGGGACCTCGTCGAGTAACGTCATGCGTGCCAAAGAAAGACCTGGGCTAAAATCATACCGGAAGCAGAAAAAAACCCAAAAGGAGCCCAAAACAGGCCGCGTCCGTGAAACCACGGGCCCGCAAACTCTACGATTCGTTATTGTGTAGAAATTGTGGGTATATAATAATGGACGATGAAACGTATGTGAAACTAGATTACAAAACGCTTCCCGGACCACAATTCTATACTGTAAGCGAAGACAAAGACATCCCCAAAACGGAGAAGCCATTTTTTACCGCAAAATTCGGTAAGAAGGTTATGGTTTGGCAGACAATATGCGAGTGTGGTAAAACATCTAGTCCGTACATCACAACGGAGACGATGAACACTCAGAAATACGTTAAGGAATGTCTCCAGAAGCGATTATTGCCGATGATCAGGCAGCACGAAGGTCAAGTAGTGTTTTAGCCTGATTTGGCGTCATGTCATTACGCAAAGGACACTTTAGAATGGTACAAAAGTCAAAATGTATGTTTCGTGCCGACGGACATAAATCCGCCGAACTGCCCGGAGGGTTCGACCAATCGAGACTTTTTGGGCTTTAACCAAAGTAAAGCTTCGAAAATTCATAAAACCAGCGGACGACATCCAAAAATTTAAAAAAGATTGGCCAAAAGTGGTCAAAATTGTGGGAAGTACCACTGTGCAGAAGCTAATGGGTCATGTTCGAGGAAAAGTTAGGAGTCTTGGCTATGATTAAATATTTTGATTAAACGAGAGTAAAATATCATATAAAACACAAATACAAATATGATTTGCCAAATAAAATTATTAAAACTAAAAGAAAACATGACTTTTTTGTTATTTTGAAAGTGTGCTTATACTTTCTGGAATAGTCTATAGCATTCATTTGAACAGAATCATTAATGGTCTTTTAGTTCGAATGACAGTGTTGGAAAATTTGTTAAGTTTGTACCGTCTGGGTAAATTCAGCCTACTCAATTAGATTTTTTTTCCTGTCACACGTATCCGAAAATTCGTGACAATTTTTTTCAGGACTATTGACACAATGTGTTATGCACACCTTCTGCATTATCTATCATATAACATGCATGAAAAATCGTTATCGAGATTTCAATTTAAGAGGATTTAATATCCATAGCGTCGATTATCGTTCGTTGAACAAACATTCGCTTATTTTCTATTTCAACAAGAATGCATACATTTTTGTTTTGTGACATGTGAAAAATCTTCTGTACCGGACAGGGAATCCACTGCATTCGGGTTGGTAATGCCGTACCATCACCAACTAAGTAACCTGTGCCATCATCAGTATCTACCAAAAACAGAAAATACTGGCTTAAAGGAACACTTGTCACTTTATATCAACATTTGGCGTTTAGTTGCTACATGTTTTCTGTTCTGGCTACACTGTGCTTTTCGGCTTCCGATTCATTTTTGATTTGAACGCGGTACCACACAATCACCAAGTGATCCGATCGGAAGCTTCGAGCACTAGCACTCAATCGAATCAGGAAACGAAAATAAATCACCAACAGAAGCCAACGAACGAATCAATAAATTGTACAAGCAAGCAGTGATGAACACGCATACAATTGACAGGCGACGAAGTTCATGCTATGTTCATTCAATGTTAACCTTGGTTAATTCTCCTGAACCCCTGAAACGTGTATCCGTCCCCTTCGATAAAGACATTACGCAAAAGCTGAAACCACGACTTAGGGAATTTGGCTTGGACTTAGTTTTCTCTCGCAGGCACAGTCAATTGGCATCGTTGTTAGGCTCGACCAAATGATGTATTAGGCAGAGCAGGGGTATACAAAATTAAGTGTTAAACACTGCAGCAAAATTTATGTAGGTCAAACAAAGAGAACCTTGGCAACAAGGTTCAGAGAGCATCTAGCGGAGGTGACTAAGGCTGTCAAACAGAATGACAAAGGAATTTCACATAACTTCAAATCGACAGTTGCAGAACACATCTTAACGGAAAATCACGACATGACGACGAATGACATCACAATCTTACGGACCTCCTCCACCCCTGGAAATTAGACGTCGCAGAAAGCTTAGAAATCAACAAACAACAGAACACAAATCAACTAAACAAAGACCAAGGTAACGGGTACACATGGCTCTTTAACTTAATACCTAAACGACAACAAAGCCGACGCAGTGGAGCACCAACTGCTACAGAATAATCAGGTTAGGCATAAGGAAAAGGCGAGGTAGATATCAAGCATAATATTTGTTTTTGACTCAGGACAGGTTAGGTAAAAAATGTTAGCTGTAGGTACAAGGGTTGGTATTTGGAAAATAGGATAAATACGGCAGGTGGCGAAGGTTTTCTTTGAGTCGAGTATTAGTACACGACACTGAAGAATCTGCACATTGTAGACGAAATACGCGTATCTGTCAAGATAAGCAATAAAGGTAGTTGGAATTAAATGGATATTACTAATCATTCTTCTCATTATCTACATACATCTTCAATGTGTAAAAACTGGTGACCCATTATGAAGCAATACCGGCGCCGGCCGTGCCCGAATGCTGGTCAAGTAGGGAATGGGAAGGAACGTGTTGACGTGATACTCGCTTTGAAGGAAGCCGAGAAATCCTCTGCACTTCCACGAGAAATCACTGGGATGTTGGATAGTTGGGGAAAGGTTAGTAGCAGGGTTCGTTTTGGTTAACGATACGCTGAAAGTATGTAGCACTATCCGCCAAAAGCAATGAACCGCTCCAATGTGACTGAAAAGAGACAAGCATTACGAAAAACAAAACAAAACAAAATAGACAAAATAAAATAAAACTGGATATTAGATATTGTCTTCAAAATATGGTAGAAATAAATTTTTTGTTGCTTTGCAAACCAGCTCTCATCGATTTCCTAGATGGCCAAGTCCTGCTGGACCCTCAGCCGACACTTGTTTACATCAACCCGGCCGTTGCAGACGTGTAGGAAACCTTTCGGTAGTAATATGATATCTGTGTCTAATACACTCTTCTTGCACCGATTAATTTAAGCCTGCAAACCGAATCAAAATTCACTTTGGCCGGGTTGTGGTATTTTACTCTAAAATTGTAGTTGCACTTGGTTGCAGGAAACAGAATCAATAAGAAAAATAAACTCGCTTATGACCTCTAACTTTACACGGTTGCTAAACAATGGCAAGAATTTGAAACGGTATGTTAGATATATCCCAATCCGAACAAACTCTTTAGCTGGGATACTCAACATACCTTACCTTATCAATCAGACTAAGGCCGGTGTGGCCTCTGCTGCACACAGAAGTTGTTTCCATTGTAATCGGTCCATGGCTGTTCCTCGCCAGCCTCGCTGTCTGCGGAGGGTCCGCAGGTCGCCTTCTACTTGATCGATCCACCTTGCTCGTTGCGCGCCTCTTCTTCTTGTACCTGTCGGTTCGTTTTCGAGAACCATTTTCACAGGGCTGTCGTTCGACATTCTTACGACATGCCCAGCCCATCTTAGTCGACCGATTTTTGCGATGTGTACGATGGGAGGTCCTCCCAGCAACTGGTGCAATTCATGGTTCATTCGCCTCCTCCACGTTCCGTCTTCCATCTGCACTCCACCGTAGATCGTACACAGCATCTTCCGTTCAAAGACTCCAAGGGCGCGTTGGTCCTCCACTAGCAATGTCCATGTTTCGTGGCCGTAGTGGACTACCGGTCTAATTAATGTCTTGTAGATGGTCAACTTTGTGGTTCGGCGAACTTTGTTCGATCTTAGCGTCCTTCGGAGTCCAAAGTAGGCACGATTGCCAGCCATAATGCGCCTTTGTATTTCTCTGCTGGTGTCGTTATCGGTGGTCACCAATGAGTCCAGATACACGAATTCGTCTACTACCTCGATTTCATCACCGTCGATCTGAACTCGTGCTAGGAGGCTACCATTGTCTTCTCGTGAGCCTCTTCCCTTCATGTATTTTGTTTTTAACGCATTAATCACAAGCCCAATCCTACCAGCTTCAGCCTTAAGTCTGATGTACGTTTCCACCATCGTCTCAAAGTTACGTGCTACAATATCAACGTCGTCGGCGAAGCCAAATAGTTGGACAGACTTCCTGAAGATCGTGCCACTCGTGTCTATCCCAGCTCTTCGAATCACACCCTCCAATGCAATGTTAAACAACAAACACGACAATCCATCACCTTGCCGTAACCCTCTCCGAGATTCGAAGGGACTCGAGAGCGTCCCTGATACTCGGACGACACACATCACGCGATCCATCGTTGCTTTGATCAACCGCGTCAGTTTTTCCGGAAATCCATATTCGTGCATGATTTGCCATATCTGGTCTCGATCGATTGTATTATACGCTGATTTGAAGTCGATGAAAAGATGATGTGTGGGCACGTTCTATTCGCGACATTTCTGCAGTACTTGCCGAATCACGAAAATCTGGTCCGTAGTAGCGCGGGCACCCATGAATCCCGCTTGGTATTGCCCCACGAACTCCTTTGCAATTGGTGACAGGCGGCGGCATAACATTTGGGAGAGCAACTTGTAGGTGGCGCTCAGAAGCGTGATCGCACGATAATTGCAGCAATCCAACTTGTCGCCCTTTTTATAGATGGGACACACTATTCCTTCCATCCAATCCTCCGGTAAACATTCCTCCTCCCAAATCCTGGTAATTACACAGTGCAGCGCTCTGGCCAGTGCTTCACCACCGTATTTTAATAGCTCGCTTTGGAGTTGGTCAACACCAGCGGCTTTGTTGTTTTTCAACAGGGAAACTCAACATGGTCGTCGTAAAAAGGACGGGTTTTAAATAGTCATTGTTCGATCGCTCTTATTTGTACCTGGCCTGTCTCACTAATGTTGGGCGCAAATTCATTAGCCAGCAATACTAGCGTCATATTTGCAACAGTTGTTTGCTAGATAACTGAAATCAATTATCTGCTAATTACTAGTAACTGGTCATGCTAATGCTGCTAGTTAATGCATTTTCTACACACATTAGCATCGGCAACTGCACCATGCAGCGAAACACGGAATGTCGTAGCCGATAAATAGTTTTTAATTATCTTCACCAGAAAGATGTCACATGATGATGATGATTTAGATACAGACTTGTTCCGCCTGAGGATGTTGATGAGCATGATGAGCATGAGCATGATTGACCGCCCGAGGTTGCTACTCCGTTATTGCCAGATCAGCTGTTATTACACAGAGAACCAACAGATGATGCTTGGGACTAGCATACACCCTCAATGTGTAAAAACTGGTGATCTCAAACTAAGGCAACACCGGCGCCGACCTCGCCCGAATGCAGGTCAAATAAGGAAAGGGTAGGAATATGTTGACGTGATACTCGCTCTATCGGAAGCCGAGAACACCTCTGCACTTCCACGAGAAATCACTGGGATGTTGGATAAAATGATTGGGTTTGCAGCGGGATCCGTTTTGGTAAACGATGTGCTGAATTCAACTGACGTCGGCAGCGGATAAGATATTTTAAAATGTTCCCGGTTTATTCTCTGCAGAGAGATGCATAGTAAAATTATTCTATTTTTGGCGCCGATTTAAACCAACTGTAAGGATGCTGTTGGGGCCACTCACAAGTGTGAGTGGTTTATTTCAGCAGAATACAAAAATACGCACCATAAAACCGACTCTTATTTCAAGGCTGGGATTAGAAATGATTATCCAATGTCCGTTTTTAATTCAGATTCTTGCTGTTTAGATAAATTAGAATTCTAAATGAAAACACTAAACAGAAAAATTCTAAAATACACTTTTTTCACTTTTAGGACCTCGAAAGGGCCTACTTCAATCATTTTGCGTTGCAAAATATATTTATGGATGTGCTCTTATAGATAGTAGATAGTAGATCCTGGAAGTTTTGTTTTGTTTTTCGTTTAAAAAACATGTTTGTTTTCCCATTGTAGAAAACCACCATCACGTTTTGTGAGTGAGTCCTACAGCATCCGTACTGTTGGTCTTTTTCTGTTGGATCAAATCGGCTTCAATCGACTCTCGAGTGTCATTTGAATTTTTTTTTGCTTTTCCCAACGATGTTAACCATTATCACACTTTGTGAGTGGCCCTAAAAGCATCCTTACTGTTGGTTGAAATCAGTTCTAGGCGGCTAATAAGCGGAGTTGAGGAAAAAAAATTGTTTCACCAATGTAGTAGACCACCATTATGATTTATGAGTGTCCCTACAGAATCTTTACTGATAGTTTAAATTGATGCAATAAGACAAATAAGCAGATTTTTAAGATATGTTTGTTTTCTCATTCTAGTAAAGCACCATCACACTTTGTGAGTACCTCCAACAGCATCCTTACTGTTGGTTGAAATTGGTTCAAATCGACTCTCTGATTGTTATCTTCGCTTTTCACTGGAAAAACTCACTTTTTTTGAGAAAAAAAAAAAAAGAAAAAAGGATAACTTCGAAAGACCGAACTGGAAGTGAACTTCCAAAATAGCGGAGCGCGGGATAGAACGTACTTTACTCTTGCACTGAACTGAACGGAATGAAGTTATTTTGAGTTTTATTGGTCTTGTAAATTTAAGAACTGGCGCAATTTTCTGCTCCTTCTATGTGCATCCAAGTAGATTTTAATCTACATGATTTTTTCTAAGCGTTTACAAAAGACAATGAAGCACGGAGGTGGCTGTATATGGTGTGGGTGTGTTTTGCGTGGTCTGGTGTTGGAAATCTTGAGAAAATAGATGGAACAATGACAGAAAACGCACATCAGCATTCTGAAAAGGAATCTGAAAAGGAAGAGTCGTCGCGTAAAGTTGGCTTGGAAAAGAAATTTGTTTTTTCAGCATGACAACGAACCCAAGCACACCGCTTACAAAATCACTGCATACTACCGTGCTTCACGTATTAAGCTAATGGAATGACCACTCCAAAGCCCTGAGCTGAATCCAATAGAAAAATTGTGGTGCATTTTGTTCAGAATGGTGCCAAAGGAGATATGACTAAACGCGACAACATTTTCGAAGCTCTAGAAAAGGCCTCGATGAATATTATCATCCCGCTTGCTCGCAAAAACTAGAGTACAAGATTCACAAAAGATGTCCGAACATCAAGGTCAGTTGATACAATTAACCTAACATGCCATGCCACAGATATGCTAGCTGCACATGCTGCTGCCACAAGCCATAAAATTTAACTCAAGCCACACATGGTTGAAGACTACGATGTGCCCATCAACAGGTTTTAACAACTCGCCTTGAATCATCCTTCTGAAAGTACTAAAAACACTGTTCCATTCGAGGTTGAGTCCGACACTTAGGGACATGCCCTCACCGAGTTCAAAAAAGTCCCACATCTGACACCGAAAATCAAACTCGATTTTATTGGTTTCCATCTGTTCCGTATACATTTCCGTGATTCGCGTTCGGTAGTTGGAGTATTGTCGTAGGTAGGTAGGTAGGAATCCAGCAATCAAACCCGCAACCCCTAGCAGACAATGATTCAAATTGTGTCACTACAATCGTTGTCCGTTGCCATTTTCCCAGCGGAATGGAAAATTTAATGAAGCATCAAAATACAATAAATGTTTCAGCAATCAAATTTATCAGCAATAGCAGAAAACGTCTCCCACTCATCGTTGCTGGAACTGGAGCTGGGGGGCCCAGATTGCAACGTTGCATGTCCATGCTGCTGGCTTGATGTTGATGTGTGTGTGTGAGTGTGTGCGCTATACAATATGCATAGATAACAATACAGCTCATCAAAATCCATGTACCAGTCCGTTCCAGAAATGCACTTATGTGTCCTCTCCGGTGCACGTGTGTACGTAGATAAAATTCGTCTGGTCTGCCTGATGGCATGAGGGAATGGATCACAATGGCGGACAGAGACAACAACAACATCAACGATGATGGTCCTTCCGAGGTCGTTGTTGCATGCTTGCGAAATGGCTCCCGGGTAAATGGATTCATTGTTGAAGTTTGTTGCGACCGAAGCGATTAAAGCGAAATGGAGTTAATCCCTGTTGTTTGGGGTGCAGAGGAATGTCGATCAAACTTCACACTAGCACCAGTTTGCTGCCAAGCTTTGCCAGCTGGAAAATGAATTCGAATGAAATAGAATCGTTCGGAAGGGCAAAACGGTTGATTCACAATACTGGACTAAATCTCCCTTAGGTAACGAAATACTATCTGAGATTGGTTTGAGTGGGTGCTGGTTTTGCTATTGAATTCCGACTATCATGATGATGATGATCATGCTGGGCGAACTGGCAAAACGAGAGCACATCGAAAACGAAAAGAAGCGGGTGACATAATATAGATTGTTGTGGCCTGACCTACATTGCAACTCAGTACCGGGAGATCTGTCCTGTGCTTATCTGATTTGAATTCAACAATATACAAACCGTTGATATTGTAGAGTTTTGCGATGTTTTTCTCCCACAACTATCAACGTTGTGGTAATGGTTGTGAAAGTATTGAATCGCCAATTTTTCGCCAGTAATTGAAATGATTAAAGTCCTACTCTTCGGCATAGTATTAAAGCTTTATTAAGAAATGAAGAACATCCCTTAAACAGACCTCATGACTTCACTCCAAGAACAAAAGGGGAAAAAAAGTTAATAGAATTAATTAATTTTATATCCCAGCCGCATCCCAGGAAATCAAGTATTCCCAAGGCGTAGTAAACGCTCAAAGTTGGCAATTCAACACCGCAACAGATTGTACGGACGGGCACAGCCACAATCTCGCACGCTGCTGGTTCACTAATATCGTGTTATCATCATCCTCATCTCGGGTTTGGCATTTAAATTTTGTGCTTTGTTTACCCGCTGCCTCGGCAAGAAAGGCTACAAGCCCAACCAGCTGGCAATGGCAGGCTCGCTCACTTCGCTTTAAGGTCATTCATTCAGGCGATTCGAGTAGGATCACTAACAAGCATTTTCCACTGTACCGACAACATCTCCAAGTAACAACCAGCCAGCCGAGCCGAGCTGCTTCTTCGCTCCTGGCCCTCGTCGGTGGTATATTTGGTGTTTATGTATGCCACTATTATAGCATCTCCACCGTCGTTACCAGCAGAATTCTTAATGAACCTTCATTCGATATAGTCCTCCAGGTCCGGAAGGAGGGCGGAAACGGGTCCCCAGATGGTGGGGGTAGCGATAGCTTGGAGCATTTGTCGATGTTTAAAAAATGTTTTCCCGTCTGATGCCTACATATTTTACGACCTTTTGCCGATATTTCGAGATAGGGATCCGTTTGTTGCGTTCGCTATGTATCTGCCAGTACGAGGCAGGGGTGTTTGTTGATGGCAGCCCAGGATCCAAAGTCGCCAATCCTTGATTATGTTTGAAAAAGATTTGTCGAAGTTTACCAACGGCAGCTCAGATGATGGAATCAATTTTTATCCCAGTGGTGCCGAATTTAGGGTGCACTCTTGATAAATAACGTTTATTCAAGGATGATTTACTCCATAACTTTTCCATCCAAATAACTTTTAGGAACCTGTTTTTAGGTCTATGTATTTCTGAATTTACTATAACTATGACAATGTAGGGAAGATGTACCTATATTAATCTCATCACTTTGCAATTCATCCTACTTGAAATAAAACGATATACACGTAACAGGATTAGTTAGTAATCTTTGTTGTAGTTATTTGACGTAAGCAAACATTATTAGAAAACGAAACCGATCCTTCAACTGCCCAATTGTTTAATTCATCGTAGGATGAATATAGGAACAATTAGATTAATATGGGGGCAGTTTCCCTGTACTGAAAGTTGACAAAGATTTAATCTTAGCTCAAACATCAGTGACGTTGTGTACACGACATGGTCGCATGGTTGATTCAGACTATGTTAAACTACGCTGCCCCACATAAGATTGTTGGTATACAATACGGCCATCTTTATAATCGAATACGCATGCAAAAATACTGTGCTTTTGGTGTGCAAAAGGGATCGCCGTTCATTTGAATAAAGGCTAGATCATATAGAAATGGAGTACGTTCAAATACGTGTATTTCTTAAACTTTTCTTTCAATCGAAAAGTATGCTAAGAATGAAACAAAGGTAATATTATTTTCTTTCATAAAAAAAACTGAAACAAACCACTTATCGTTATTCCGAAGAAATTCTCGCACACTTTTTTCAGCCATGGTTTTGGCTAGCTGATTCCATCAATTCTTCATCTGGCTAATGTACTGGTGACTGCTCCTTTCATCCACAGTTTCTGCTTAGTTATCACCCAATACTTCTCTATTGGACGGAACTGAGGACAATTTGGGGTTACAGTCATACCTCGATATAACGTAACTCAATTTTTATTTTCGGTACGTTATATCGAAGCAAAATTTTTTTTCCAGAATTTTTTTTAATCTCTTTTTTCTATAAAAGAATTAACGTAAAATCAATGTTATTCATCCAGCAGGGTGTCCCAGCTCTTCTAACCTACGTTTTTCCAAAAAAAATTTAATATTTTTTATATTCTGTTTTTTATTTGTTTATTGATCCTTTCATTTTTTGAAAATATTTTTTTTAATATATTTTCTTATCCTAGAACATTACTTTTAGCAATATTCTTTTAATGATGCATAAATAAAAATGAACCAAAATTTGATTACAGCTTATTCTATACTACCCAAGGGGTAATTCACTCCGCCACCATGTGTTAACACCCTCAAAAACACAATCCGATACACTTCAAACTCACTCCTCACCACATGGAAGATACATATATCTCTGGCACCACTTACGCGAATTAATTATTTATTTTTGCACTTTTTGTTTCCCTCTCGCTTGCACTGATTTGATTCAGATGATGTTTGAATGTGGGTGAATTAAAAGTCAAAATGGTCCATGGTTGCCAGTAAGGATAAATTTTCGATTGTAGTTATGACACCTTCCGACACCCTGAAACACAAACACAACGTGGCAGAGTGACTAATCTCCTGATATGACCATTCTTTATACATAAAACTAGAACTCAAATTCACAACAATTCACAAACCAGTACAAAATAGCAAAACAATATTCCTACACTGAAGCCTTCTTACTGCTGTTTGTGAATTACGATGTCCATGACATTAGTACATATCTGGCGCAGCGAGAACTGTGTAGTCAGTGGTCAATTGTTCTCTTCCGCGAATCTGATTACCAGATCGAACCCATTTAAGTCTGCTTCATCCAACAAGTTTACATATTCGTCATCATCTCCAAAACTCGCAGATTGTGATGCTTCTTCCTGCATTGACATTCACTGCATTGTGTCGTCACCGGCATAGGAATGGCTTTGTCAGCATCTTTGTTAAGAACACCTGCGATGATCTCATCATCGTCCAGCTTTTCGAATCTGGCATCCTCCTCGTCGATTTCTTCGGTCTGTGCTGTCTTCTTACCAATGCTTCTCAGCGTGCCTCTTACGACGGACAGCGGTACATCATCTTCATCCTCGATTTCACGGGAATTGTAAAGAATGTTCCAAGATTTGCGAATCGAGTCAGCTGGAACTACCTCCCTCGCTTGAGCAACCCAAAAAGATGACGTCCTTTATGTTGTTCTTCTTCACGCACTCGTCAAACTCTCCTCCACGAATTTGAAGTTCCTGCATCATCAGATTCCTGAAGCGCATCTTAATCATCTGAATGATATCTGATCCATCGGTTGAAGAATGGCGGTGGTGTTTGTAGATAGAATGATGGTAAAAATTGATCCATTGACAGGTTTTAGCTCATCTACATTGTAAATAATGAGCTGTGCAATTGTCCAACACAAGGGCGGCTCTTAGGAGGAGTCCTTTTGACTTGAGGTCTGTGAGAATTTCCAATCAACATTAACGGTAATTTGAGCGACCCATACATGGTGCATCAAGGCATGAACGGGATCCGATCCCGTGATTTGGTGTCTCTCTCAACATATGTTCATGTTGGAGATTTCTTGAACAAGAGCCCACTTTCGAAGCATTGAAGCTTTTTTTGCAAAAAACGAATGTAGAGAGCTTTGTCAAACTGTGGGTATCGAGGATTCTTGAAACGCTTTCGTTTTGCTATAAATTAAAAACAAAACATGTTAAATTGTTTTCACGGAATATCATTTAAGTTTCGTACACATGTCCTTTGCATATTTCATGGCATAGATGGTAGATGCAGACCGAACTTTGTACTTCTTCATTATTTCATTCATCGAAACACCATCTCCAAGATTTTGAATAATTTTTATTTTATCCGCTAGTAGTAAACCAACACGGTTATGTTTTTTGTCTTGTTTACGCAACACACGATCCATTTTTCAAAAAACCTCCGACTTAGTCGACCTTCTTGAATTATGAGTTGTGCAATAATAAAAAAGTTTTAACAGCTAGCTTCCTACTACATACACAAAAACAAACAATCCACAGAAAACAGACGTTTGACGGCATATACAAACCATGTTGAGGCATTGCACGCAACATCGCAAGCAACTTTACACTAAACCTTCCCAGATACCGGAGCTTAGTACAATTGAATCAGCCAAGTCCCTTTTCCTACTTCAATCGTACTTCCCATCCTAGTACAATCGTACTTCAAATGCACTTCAGAGGTTACAACCGATGGACTTGAAATGTCAAAATAGGTAGCCTATCATTTTAAATTTTGGCAATAGGTTGAAGGACACTTGAAGTCCATCTTTGAACTAGGATTATCCTAGGACTGTTTAGTTCAAATGGACCGGATCAAATAGATTTGTTGAAAAATAAGACAAACAAATACATAAGACAAAAGACATTCTAGACAAAACACTCCGCGACGTTTTTTTAACGCTTCGTTCAGATCGAGAACCTGGAATTCCGCAAGCGACAAAATTCGGCTTCTGCGCCCATTTCGTTAGATGTCATTGATGCGGTTGCGTCAAACGCTGAACCAGTTGAAAACAAAACATTAAAATTAAAAAAAAAAAGAAGACAAAAGCTGACAACTCAGCAAATGACACTTGATCGATTTTCAAGTCGTGAAGGAGGTTTTTTTTTTTTTTTCTCCACCCCAAAACCCACCACATAATGTTACTCCTTATTTTTTTTTTTATAAACCCCCCCCCCCCCCCCCACAAGGGTTTACCACCTAAAATCCTTCTCCCGCCCCACAACCTCCCCCATACAAATTTTCCCCCCTTGTTCAGTAGTTTCCGAGCCTGTTAGGGCCGGACAGACAGACAGACAGACAGACAGACAGACAGACAGAAATTTATTTTTGTATTTATAGATAGTATGATGTATGATATGTACTACCACCCATTGTAGCACGGAAACTAAGTCCGACAGCAATGGGCTCTCCTCTCTGTTAGACTTGATCAAGCTTTAATAACCACTGATTATCCTAATCATGCCGTTGTATGAAGGGCCAAAAAGGGGTTGGGTGGATCGATATGCAACATCACTTATACGTATCCACAGGGATATAAAGAATCTCCTTCCAACAACAAGATTGAACAATTGGTCAAAAGAGCAAGCTATCTGACATGAGGATGCCCCAATGGGCGGGGAGAAGAGCCCGCCCTCTATTCACAAACTGTTAGCAATGGGGAGTTGGCATTCCCACTCTCCCCATCCAGAGTGCTTCAATAGGGTGCCCTGATGGTCCCTCCCATTCCCATGAAATATTTATATAATGGTGTATATATTTATGTGAATGAAAAATACTACAAGCATTCGTATCTATAATATATGATCTTCATTCTGTTGATCCTGAAATTCAAGAAATGTTGTATAGTGTTAAAGTGTAGAGTTATGTGGTTCGCGCTTAAGCACGTTTTCGTTCGTTTTCAGCGATAGCAGCATTTCACCAAAATCTTGATTTGAGGTATCCTGAAAAAGTTTATTAAATCTATTGAGATTTTACAAAACTAACATTTATACATTTTAATTTACTGTTGCCATGGTAACTATTTGCTACTAGATGCTGATTTTATAATAGCAATCCGCTTTTATTTTTGCTGACCTAATAGTTATTGATACCGAGTTAGGAATGGGAAGATTCAAGTGGAAGGGAGTTAAAGATAAATGGGCAAAAAACAATAAGTAATGTTTTAATCATCTTTGAAGTAAAATCAATAAAACAATATTACCAAGTATAATAATATTGTGAGTTATGATCAAGTAATGACAAAGGTTGAAATGTAAAATCAAACACTATCCAAATGGCACACAGCGCTGCATGAATCAGATCAGCTCAGAATTGGTAAAAAGTCCATTTGTAAACCGGAAATGAAAAATACATTCAGCAATAAGTGCAAAAGCCTACCACAGCTGTAATTTTCTGCGTTATATACTGGACATATAAGGAATGCTAGATGTCATAAATTGAATGTATGTTTCGTGTTTAAGCCAGATACCGCCTAAATCAGGTTTGTTGTATGAAAATGTGACGGTCATGATATGATGGAAATAATACGATGTTGTAAAGAAATACTACATAATGTACATATATTATAATAATTAAATGCCGCTATTTGCCTCTTCCGATGCGATGTTAGATGATTGAAACTCTAAAAAAGCGAAAATTCCAACGTGATATAATGAAATAAAGTTGATCACCTGGCATCCTAGCAAAATAGCAAAGAAAATTTAAGCAAATAAATTTCATACGAGTATGATTACTGCCCAAAAACGGAAACTCAATAAATCCAAAAAAAAAAAAAAAATGAATGACAGGAAATTCTCCGATAACTCTTTTTTTCCTACTGGTCCCATAAATGATTCTTTATGTCTGTAAAATAGAAAAGGTAGGCTCATAAATAATGTTAGTTTTTGAATTAACTAATTTGGACGACGAATATTTTTTTTTTTTTTTTTTGTAGAATTTGTCGTATATTATCCTCTCTCTAAAAAAAAACGTAAAAACCATCCTATCTTTTCAAATACACAACGTGAGTTAGGTGGGCCAAAACTTACAACGATGCAAATGCGAAGCAGGAAATAGCATTGAATAATATTGTGAAGGGATGTTATAATATAAAATGATAATAACAATTATATTTGTAATGTCTGCATGTCTACTGATCCTGCTGCAATTTTAGAAGGACTTGCATTATCATAGCCACGGGGGAAGAAAACAATTCAAAATTATTATACAATACTTGGGAATTCCATGGATGATCTGAAATTATATACCGTATAAAGAATACTTCCATTTTTCGTGGTAGGGTAAGATTTCAGCATGCTACTTCACCGGGGTCACGCTGCCTACATCGCCTTGGTGCGGCTGCCACCTAATGTATAGTTGACGCGATACAGCGTTTCTTACTTAACCGCCCGGACAGACGCTGTTTGAGCCGCACCTCCTTGGTGGACAGACGCTCGGCACGCACCGCCTCAATCTAGCTGAAGTCAGAAGGACAACAGTGCCCAGGCTGCACTACCAGCTAAGTACGCAACCCTTAGCTGGCGGTCTTTGTCATCTCCTGACCCGTGGAAGCATGAGGTAGGAACTTGTGAGGACCATAGCTATGTTGCGTGGACGCACGCTCCATCCCAGGTGTCTACTCACCATTTTGCAGCCCATTTTTTTTTTTTTTTTTTTTATTTATATAGAAAAATAAATATAAAATTTAAAAATCCCAAAAACAAAGAAAAAAAAAAAAAAAAAAATATCAAAACAAAAAAAAAGTAATATAAAATAAAGTTACATCGAGCGTACGTTATATCGAGGGTACGTTATATTGAGGTATGAATGTATTTTTGTTTTTTTTAAAAAAAAAAGAACTTTTTCAAATGTTGATCTCTTTGTGGGGGGCGCACAAAAAAAATTTCTCAACTTTTTTTGGATGGTTTTATATTATTACAAATTATATTTGAAAACTGGAGATAGGTTATATTTTTGGATTGAGTAGAACACATTTGAAAAGAGCGTAATTTTAAGAGAAAATCGTAAATAATTCTTTTACCGTTAAAAGATATCGACAAGTTTTTTAGGTAAAAAGTAACATCTTTTTAAACAACTTTGTTGGAAAATTTGAAATAAAAAAGTTAGAGCAAAAAATTGTTTTTTGTAGGGACACCCTAATTTATCAAAGGAAAACTGTGCTGATGAAGGTCTCTACTTCCAATATTATTTATGAAAAATTTCACTATTGGATTTTTTGCTGTTTGATCATCGTAGCTTAACGGTTTTCAGTTACACGTGCTGTTTCGTAGTTAGTGTTTGAAAAGAAACACAGTTACTCTTGTTAGAACTTGTTGATGAAATAACACGGTGAATTTAATCGGTAGCTGCTGCAAATCAGAGTGATAATTGGCTGCGCGGAAATGTGACTTTAGCAGTGAATTCTCCAAAAACTTCACGAAAAAGGGAGCTAAAACCATTCTCTAAAAGCTGCTTTAACAGTGAAGCAACTTCGTTCAGAAGCGTGCGCGTTCGAAGAACGGCACCCCGCCGCGTCGAAAACGTACATCGTGTAGAACTTTGTGGACGCCGGATATACCCGTTCCGGCATCTACAACATCTTGGCACTATTAGAAAACAATCAGAGCATCGAAAGAAAGCCCGGTTCCGGACGGCCGACGACCCTGAGCGACAAGAAGCTCCAAAGGATGCTGAAGAGGAAGGCCGAGGGAAAAGTGGCTATATCGCTGCGTGCGCTTGGTCGGAAGGTCGGTTCAGCCGGCCAAACAGTGAAAAAGTACCTGGCGAATATGAACATACATGTCAGGAAGCGGAAGTCGCGTCCACTGGTTTCGGAGCTGCAGGCAATGACGCAGCGGCAGCGGCTGAATAAGATGGTCAACTCGATTATCCTGGCGAATTGCGACGTGGCGGTGGTGATGGATGACGAGACCTATCTCACCCTGGATGGCAACGACTCGCAGGGCACTTCGTATTTTACTTCCCCCACGAAGGAACTGAGCTTCGAGGTGAAGTTCATTTCACACACCAAGTTCCCCAAGAAGGTGCTGCTGTGGCTGACAATCAGCGAGAAGGGGATGTCAAAGCCGCTCTTCTTTCGCTCCGGACTGGCCGTGAACGGGGAAGTTTATAGAACAAAATGCCTGCGGAATTTGCGTGTTCTTCAAGAAATACCATAAGGGCGAAGACGCGGTGTTCTGGCCGCATCTGGCGTCGACCCACTACTCGAAGCGATCGTTGGAGGAGATGGAGCGGCTGAATATCGATGTGGTACCCAAGTCGGCGAACCCGCCCAACGTCCCCCAGCTGCGTCCAACAATGTTTTCGCGAAAACTGAGGAGGAATTGATAAATAAAACAAAGAAAAAAAACGCAAAAACATGCCTACACGCATGTTTCGTCCGCCATGGTGAATGTTCCGGTTAACTGCCGGAAGGCCGCTCGCAAGGGCGTAGATTTTTTTTGCAAGTAAGCTTAAATAATTACCTTTCATGGGACATTTGGCAAAAGCAATTATTTGTCTTACCTTTGTTTTTTTTTATTAGTTCGTTTATTTGTTAAGCTCAGGCGTGTGTAACACTTTACGGAGCCGATAATCAATATTGTAATTAACAATGTTTTATTTTTCGATTTTAGTAAAGTGGGGTGCCAGCTACTCGTGGCTAGCTCGAGGTTAATAGGTCACATTATCGTTTGGAAGGGGCTAGGCAGGTAACTTATTGAAGGTATTATTTGCTGCTCATGGTTGCGACATCAAATCCACGGTCCCTGTAGTGCTTTTCAGGAACTAAGCCGCAGATGGGTGACCACTGTTTGCTGGGCAGGTACAAGTAGCACGGAAACAAAAGGATAGTATAACTGGGACACAATGGCAGGGAATTTACTAGACTGGAGGAGAGGGGGTGATGACATTAAACTCTTAGATCAGACAAACAAAGGAATTCGTAAATCGGTTGCATGTAGGGGAGATCACGCATTCCCAAAACATCCCTTACCTCGCGAAAGGGTTGTCTACCTCGGGCCACTAGGGTATCCAATAGTCGTGCTCTGGTGGCATCATTACCCCGGCAACGCCAAACTGCGTGATCGATGTCATCATAACCGGTTCCGCACCTACATATGTTGCTATCGACGAGGTTAAATCTGTAGAGATGTGCGTCTAGCGAGTAGTGGTTGGACATAAGTCTTGACATCACACGAATGAAACCGCGACTTACAACCAGACCTTTGAACCACGATCTCGACGAAACATTTGGAATAATGGAATGTATTCACCGCCCAAGAGAATTACTTGTTCAATCGTTTTGCCAACTTTGAAGAGAACTCTGACGTACTAATGGGAAAAATTCATCATGTGAAATACTTCTTTAAAAAATCTCGCCTTCTTTTGCGCCTACTTTTGCTAGAGAATCCACCTTCTCATTGCCTGCAATTGAGCAATGTGAGGGGACCCATACAAAGGTAATCCTAAATGATCATTCGACCAACGCATTCATCTGCTCCCTTGTTTTTGAAAGAAAGTAAGATGCGTGCCTCACTGTTTTCATCGACTGGAGAACTGAGACTATCCGAGAAGATGAAATAATGGTCTATGGGCATGTCGAAAAATATCCCCAATGCGAAAATGATTGCTGCCAGCTCAGCAACATATACGGAACAATGTTCCTGAAGTTTCCGGAAGGCAGATGAGTATTCATAATAGACACCGAATCCAGTGGATCCATCAATGCACGACCCATCAGTGAAATTTTTTCTATTGCAATTGACATGTTGGTGCTTTTCAATAAAAATATGGGGAATTAAAATAGGTCGAAGTTGATCTGGATCTCCTAGAACAGCCTGTTTCATGGAGAGATCATAATCAATGGAGGAATTGTGATGAGTGAAGCGTACACTAGGAGAATAACAGCAAGGAAGACTAATATCAGATGACATATAGCTGATATCGATTCGCAAGAATCTAGACTAGGTACTCAATTCGAGCATTTCTTCGAAGTTTTCAATCACAAGGTTGTTACTGATTCCACACTTGATCAGTATTCTAGATGAGAGTTCCCAAAAGCGGTTCTGTAAGGGTTTCACTCCTGCCAGAACCTCCAGGCTCATATTGTGCGTTGAATGCATACAGCCAAAGGCAATACGTAAACTACGATATTGAACGCGTTTCAATTTAATGAGCTGCCGAGAGGAAACAAAAATAGCCATATTCGAGAACTGAAAGAATAGTTGTTTTACAGAGTGTAATGAGGTTTTCCGGGTGAGCACCTCACCATGTCCCGGAAATTGATCTTAGAAAATTGATCCTTTGTTGACATTTCTGTTTTAAATACGCAATGTGAGTAGCTTTTTTTTGAACACCATCCGAAAAAAGTCCACTTTTTTAATGCAAACGTTAGTCTCAGTTCTATAGAGGCGATTTGCTCCATGAGGCCGGTAAGGCACACTTCTTATTTTCTTATGATAATAAGAGGTCGTCTAAGTGCTTTATCTTCAAGTTCTTTTATCATCACCTTTGTGTGGATCCCATCTCATTGTTCAATTCCGGGCAATGAGAAAGCGGACTCGCTATGGAATATATATATGATATACCTTGTGATCAAAAAGTTCCGGTAATTTGAAAAAAAAACGCATTTATTTCAATTTTTAATTGATATCTTTATTATCGCCTTCAAAGTACTCGCCATTAGAGGCAACACACATATGCCAGCGCTTTATCCAATCATCCATACATTTTTTATAGGCCGATGAATGTATGGCTTTCAGTTCTTCCAGCGAATTCTTTTTTATCGCATCAATCGATTCAAAACGCCTACCTCTGAGCGGAATTTTCAGTTTTGGGAAGAGAAAGAAGTCGCACGGGGCAAGGTCTGGTGAATATGGTGCTTGTTTGATGGTATTGGTGGAGTTCTTGGCCAAAAATTCACAAATAGTGAGCGCGGTGTGTGATGGAGCGTTATCGTGGTGTAAAATCCACGAATTATTGCGCCACAATTCTGGCCTCTTCTTTCGAATTGCCTCACGCAAACGTCTCATAACTTGTAAATAATACTCTTTGTTAACCGTTCGACCTTCTGGAAGGAATTCAGAATGGACGACACCGCGAAAATCAAAGAAAACGGTCAGTAAAACTTTAATTTTGGAGCGACTTTGTCGTGATTTTTTTGGTTTCGGCTCATCTTCGGCGCGCCATTCGGACGATTGTTGACTTGTGAGCATATCAAATTCATATACCCACGTTTCATCACCAGTTATGATGCGTTCCATGAATGTGGGATCGCTATCTGCGTTCGCAATCATCTGTTTAGCGACCTCAACTCGATGCTGTTTTTGCAAAAAATTCAGCTCTTTTGGAACAAGTCGTGCTTCAATGCGTTTCATGCCCAGAATTTCCGTCAAAATGTGTTCGGTTGATCCAAATGAGATATCAAGGAGTGCAGCTATCTCCCGAATGCTAATTGAGCGGTTTTCCATAACTAAATTCTTCACGGAAGCGATGTTTTCATCGGTAGTTGAGGTCGATGGTCGTCCAGAACGCGGCATGTCACTCACGCTTTCACGGCCTTCTTTAAAGTCTTTGTGCCAAACAAATGTACGATTTTGGGACATAGAGTCCTCACCAAAGGCTTTTTGCAACATTCTGAGCGTTTCCGCTGCAGAAAATCCGTTTGCAACACAAAATTTCACACAAACGCGTTGTTCCAATTTTTTATCCATGGTAAAAATCGCCGAGCGTCTATTTTTCGACTAACAAAAGCAGTTGTCAAAACAAAACTAATGGATAATTTGCTCTCACACTTTGACAGAATATCAGAACTAGTGTTGCCATCTTACACTAAAAAGATTTTACCGAAAAAATAAAGGCGGCCTTTTTAAATTGAAAATTACCGGAACTTTTTGATCACAAGGTATATGACCGAAATATCGCCTTCAACGAATTTTTCTCAATATTTCGCCAGAGATCACTGATTAGCTGGCAGTATAAATGGAGTAAAGAAAATTTGGGGCGATGGCTACATTCTATCACTCCCAAGTAGTCGAAGAAAGCTTGGTTAGGGAGTTAGATGTGGGTCGAGACTTCATTCGAGTGATGTCTCGCCTCATGTCCAATCATTATTCATCAAACGCTCATTTGTTCCGTGTTGGGCTGGGAGACAGCAATCTCTGTGAATGTGGACAAGGTTATCACGACGCAGATCACGTTATTTGGATTTGTGCTGAGCATCGTGGAGTCCGATCAAAACTTCATGATTCCCTTCGGGCTCGAGGTAGACAATCCAATGTATCGATTCGAGACATTTTAGCTGTGCGCGATCTGGAATTTATGAGACTTATTTATGTGTTTTTGACTAACATTAATCTTAGACTGTAGTTTGATTGACTTACATGTTTAGGTTAAATATTTGAGGACTGTGTGAGTGAGTGTGTGTGTATGTTTTTTCTTCTCCTTTTTATTTGAAAACGTTCTATTTGTTACCTTGTATTATAATTCGAAGTTGCAGATATCAGAAAACTAGTGTTTAATAACCTGTGTCAGATATTCCTACCTCAATGTTCCCATCCATAAGATTGTAAATCCAATTAACCTCGATACGACCGCGAGTAATCGGTTTTATTCCTTTAACTTAGTTTTAGAAAAAAAAATTATTTAAATTTATTTAATATATACAGAACGAAAACTCAGCTCTGTAAAGCCTGATTGCCTGAACAAATAAATAAACTTGTTAAAAAAATAAATAAATAATGTCTGAACACCATTCGAATTTAGTTTCATAATCTTTATTACTCTACTGTTACATGAATCTATCGTTAAACAACCTATATTAAATTCTCAAAATATGTTTCTGTGACCCTCACGAGCAAACATAATTTGACGCCACTGTCTGCATCTTAACACCGTCTTTGCTCTCAAAAGGAGAGCCTTCAACGTTTGAGTAATATGTCAAATTTTTCGTCATCAATTTTACGATCCAGAGTTATGCATGCAGCAGGAAAGTACTCTTCCATTCTGTCCTCCGAGCTGGTTCTTCGAGCATTTAACAAATTTCACTGATAAGTCCCGGGGAGGAAATCCCTGCAGACTCGCAACGCAGAGAAGGCACGACAAGAAATATGATAATAGCGCGAAAGTAATATTCGATAAAGACAGCCAACCAGTTGAGAGGGGCGCGTGAAAAGATCGAAAGGCTGAAAACGTGATGGTTGGCCAGGATGGGGGAAAGAATATTTAAAGTCCTAATGAAGATTAAACGATGCAAATTTATAACCGCGATTAAATCGTTAATGACGACCCCGTATGACACATCCGGTTGATAGATGATGGCACGAAACCGAGCCGAACAGCTACAGCCTGATTAAGTCATGAAAATGCTATTGATGCCCCAAAATTTAATACGAAATATCCTCTCGGTGCCGCTAACTGCTATTGAATGGATTTGAATATAAATGAGATTTCGATTAATGTCGAATCATTTGCACAGTTGAGCGCACAGAGGATAATTGCAAACGTTAAAATCAGAATTTCAACCGGGAACAGTTGGTGAACTGGTCCCGATAATGGATTGGAACAATACATTTGGAAATTGGTTCAGATTAAATACCAAGTTCATTAAAATCGTATCGAAAAGCGCGTATGACCGAGGTGTACGTGTGCATCACTGAATGACGATAAGCGCATAATGAATGTTTGCCGTCAGCCAGTGGTCGGAGCAGTGGGACCCAATTGCAACTGATTTTTTTTTTTTAAGTTCTCAATACAGCGATAAAACACAGTGAATTCTGATACTAACAGGTAAACAGGTTGATATGGAAGAATAGTTTTTTTAAAGATAGGGTAAGGGGATGTAATGTTAACCTAGCTCCTTCATTCGGCTTATGTATCAAATATGTCGTTAATTCAGCGATATACCCCAAAATTATGGTGCCATGATGACCGGTTTAATTCGAAGCAATTCAGACATAACTAATCAATTTACTGTTGTTCATTTCCGTGTAATTGTCGATTTAATTAACTTTTAAGACATCAGGATTTCCCTGGTAAAGCTGAACAAATTATCTGCATGATCTTCGAATGATCTAAATTTGGCGAACTTGAACCAAAAAAACCGAATAATGAAACCTAGATCTAAATAAAATAGTCACACGTTATTAACCAACTGTTCACACAGATGAAATAACAATGATTTAACAAGAAAACCGTGGACCCAATGTAAGGGACATTGCTTTGTTCCCAACTATGGCCTGTTGTCTGGATAACTTAAAAGTAAAAATGTTGTTATAGGTAAAATTTTCAGTGAAAATGTATAAGTTCGGTTGTTTATTTTCCAAATGGCTCATCTAAACCAAAACAAAAGGAAAAAAAACCGGTGCAGAGTGAATTATTATGTTTTCACTATCGAACCAACAATAAATCATATGTGAAAATCTCATGAGTGTTTCAAAACAGTTTAAGTTTAGTTTATTTTGTGAAATATTATGTTGGATAGAGCGAATACAGCTGGCAATGCCATAAATCATAAAATCAGGAAGAAAAACCGCACGAATACTACCTTTAATAAAAAAAAACCTATCGAATGGGACGAAGTTGCATCCATGGATAGACCCAATTTGATGCTTATAGACCGACATTACATCCATATCCCTCGAAAGTTTCTGATTTTATAAAATAATAGCTTTTCGTGATACATATTAGCCTACATCTTATTAACCGTATCAAAGCTAGTGTATAACTAGCTAAATATCGCTCATATTAGGCTGAGTCAAGGGCAGCGTTGCCAATTTTTTTTTTGAAAAAACTGGAAGAATGCAAAAAAAAACTGGAAAAAACTGGATCCTAAAAAATTAAGAAATAGCCCAGGTAATGAAAAACTATTTGTCGTATATTACAATTTATATATTGTATGTAAGATATATTGTTACAATATGTGGAATTGTTCTGTAATGGTTTTAACTAAAAAAAATTAACACTAACACAATGGTTACTGTATGCCATATTGTCATTGTAAGATTTCTTTAATTCTGGATTATATCCCAACATTTTGAAATAAAATAGAACGAAAATAAAGCAAATACAACCGCCTATTCAGCATAATGCTATTCGGCCTCTGCCATATGGTTTAAACTGTATAGGATACTGTTAACTTATACTTATCAACTTTAGGGTTATTGTCACTACAATATGGAAAATAGTTATCAATAATATGGGGAATTGTCAATGAATGGTTTTTAATTATGCGTGGAACCACAAAGGACATTTTATTTATTATATAACGCTTGACCTAAATGACGTTTCGATCTTTGAATCTGCTGTGGTATTAAACATGTACCACATTCAACCCACGGGCATTTTTGTTGAGGAATGACACAAAGTTTTCCAAGCTGAAAAATAGATAATATTTCAAGTAATTTGTTTCCAATAGATTTTAGAAACTGTTTAAAGCATTCTTAGTGTTATTTTAAAATCAGACTTAATATTTAAGTGTTAACAAATAAAACCTCAATCAAGACTATAATTGAATTTAAAATACAATATATATTTATTTGTTCGCCTGGTCAATATATAAACATTACAAATATAACTTAACCCAAATAAAAATAACAAATATTCACTGTTCTTTGGCTTTTATGTGTTGATTTATTTTAAGTTTTCCTGATTTTTCCTGATTGAAAGTAACCAAATTTTCGGTTGCCAAAATTTAATTCATCATGTTTGTCTCAAAACTGTTTAAAATTTATGTTATGTTTATATTGTAAACGAAAAAAAAACTCTTTTCACCGTCGCAGATGAATGAGGAAGAATTAATAAATTTGGTATAAAATTCCGTAGATTCCGAAAAGCAAATGAAATTTCAAATCTTTTCAATGCTAAAACCTTCCCCCAAAACAACATGGCATCATTTTCATGCTTCAAATCATCAAAGTCGATGTTTCTAAGTTCCCGGAATTCATTATTAGTATCGTGATACTTATCATCTTTGTTTTCCCGACTAATCTGTTTTCCTCTTGTTCACACTTCGTTAATTCAAATGATTCAAGATGACTTTTGCATATAATGGTTACAATAACTATGAAAATGGAAGAATTTACCATTGGCTGCCATGAAAATCACCAAATGGCCATAGCTGTCAAACTTCACTGTGAAATCGAGGTTGGTTTTTGTCGTTCTGCTTTGTTCGATTCTCTGCTCTTCTGATTCATTTAGCAGTAAAAAAAGGTCTACACACTACCAAAATGTCATGTAAATTTCTGTCCCCTGAGACCGACACATGCAAGCGTCCTTTAGCACATAAGAATGAGTTGAAAGCGATGAGGAAATAAATTCAATCAAACACATCTTTAATCGAATTCCGTATGTGTCAGTTTGAGCAGACGTAATTTTACACGAAATCCTTCCTTTGCGTTCCCAGAATTTGTCCAAAGATGAGTTACGTCTCGTGTAAAATTCATAATTTCTAAGTGTGTAGTGTTGCGGAAAATTTTGTTTGATAGCAAAATATCCAAAACAAATTGTTTTTTCCACCCCCCAGTGCGCCCCAAAATAAATGCGCATTTTTTTTTTTTGGAAAATTTGGCCCGAAAAAAGCCGAAAATAAATGCGCCTCGGAAATTATGCGAATTTACAACAACATAAATCAAATTAAAACAAATCTATTCGAAAAATTAATCATGAATTTCCTGAAAAGTGCTTCACAGCAAAAAATTATGAATATTACATGTGATGTAAAATACTTGAATTTCAAAAATACGTGAATGCAATCCATTGCTTTGATTAATTTTAAATTAAAAATAATGTATTTTTTTTTTTAAAAAAAAAATAATGTTTTCCCCGGGTCCCCCGCCCCCCTCAAAAAAAACAAAAAAACAAAACAGGCAATGTTAATGTATCGTCTCTTTCTCTTTTGGTGTTCTATCTTCAACAAGGCATCGGAGGCCGAGTGCCTTGCAAGTGTTATAAAATTGGAGTATTCGACTGAGTCAATATCACTTGGGTTGTAAATTTGTAGTCCTTGACTTGGGCTTGCTTATTCTGGAGGCATATTTTCAACCGACATATCATAATGGACATCTTTTTCATTCGTTTGAACATCAACCAAGTTTGATGTCTCTGAATGTGAAGTTGTTTCCATCCACTTTTGAAATATGGAGAGTGTGAGCTGTTTAGTGGAATACCTGTAACTAGAAAAAAAGAAGAATGATTAGTAATTTCCATTTAATTCCAACTACCTTTATTGCTTATCTTGACAGATACGCGTATTTCGTCTACAATGTGCAGACTTCTTCAGTGTCGTGTACTAATACTCGACTAATAGTCGAGTATTAGTACACGACACTGAAGAAGTCTGCACATTGTAGACGAAATACGCGTATCTGTCAAGATAAGCAATAAAGGTAGTTGGAATTAAATGGAAATTACTAATCATTCTTCTTATTTTCTAGTCACTTTTGAAAGTCAACATAATCTTTGAGATATTCGCATTCCATTGCGTTATCTGTTGGCAAATTTTTGCTATGCTCTTTCACAATCAAGCTACCAGCATTTGATTGCTCACCGGAATCCTCGCCGGAACCTTCGCCGGAACCACAAAGAGAATCCACGCGTGGAACAGCATTAGGTAGAAGCCTATAAAGTATATGAAAACATTATTGTGATTGACGATACTGCGATGATTTTTTTTCCGCACCAGAGTTCTTTCCTGTGCATTTCCCGGTAACTCTCTGGTGGGAAGTGGTCGGAACATAGTTTTTTAAAAAAAAAAAAAAAAAAAAGGGTTTTCGCACTATAACGTTTCAATATTTCAGCTGCTCTGGTAGCCTGCAATATGCCACCCACCTATTGCATCTAAATTATACAAAGAGGGTTAATTTCTCCTTTCTCAAATGTTTGCTTAATTAACTCACAAATCATTGTCTTTGGGACACCAAAGGAATGTTTTTCCCAAAGTATTTCCAGGCTGATTTGTGCTCCAATAGTATTCAATATTCGTCGCATTTGAACCTTTTACCTTTGTCTACCAACATTGATGACGTAACAGAACAACTCTGTCAATGTTCCTATCAAGTCCTATGTCAAAATTGAAACACTAGCGCCACCCCATTAGACATTCCATACTCATTTGAATCGACAGTTCCGTCTATGATCACAAGCGGTCGTTTGAGCTTGGACGTCTGTTCTCTGTGGTAAAAGTCAATTTTTTTATAACGTGCACAGGCTCATTGATGGATTCGTCGATTCCATAATTATACCAGAAAACGCATGAATAAAAACAAGTAAAAGTATTTCATTTTTAATATATTGTATTTGTTGATTAAGTACCATGAATACCATGAATTTACAATCTACCAAACTGCTACATAATCTATACGCAAAAATGGGTATTTTTTACTCATTCTGGCTTTTACCTGGCTTCTTTGCAATGGGTAAATAAATACCCATTTTGTGACAAAAACTGCTTTTACTTGTTAATGGGTAAATCGGGTTTACCCATTGATTGGGGGAAAGGTGCTTCTAGCGTTAATGGGTGTTTTTTTCACCAATTAATGGGTTTTTGCAAACGACCGTGTAAAGTCTGATCCAGAAAGATAAACGCAGACACGGCTGCCATTTAATTATTTCTGTTTTACGACTGCATCCTGTTGTTTACATTTATTCTCTCAGAGAAATTTGCGAAATGGGTGAATCTGCTTTTGTAAGCAAACATTTGAAACGACTTTTTTTAGCGAATAAAAGTTCAATTTGAAAAATTAAGAACACAGTTGGCTACAAGAAGCTTTCTTTTACCCAATTGTGGTCTTAGTTCAAAAAATTTTATTCGCGAGAAATTTGATTTTTGTTTACAAAAGCAGATTCGCATATTTTGCAAATTTCTCCGGAATTGTGTAGCCGTTTAATCGTTTCCAACAGTTTGTTTCAAAATACGAGGACTTTCAGCGGAATAAGAAACGTCGAAATATTGTGCACAAATGGTGTACGGAAACCGGCATGATGGGGGCGACGTCGGCGTAGTGGTTAATATCCATACCTCTCACGCCAAAGTCACGAGTTCAAATCTCTACCCCGGACATGCTACGAAAATACCCAAAGACGTATTTGAGTGACAACGACGGGAGATGAACCAGCCCGAGGCTGAAAATCTCAATAATGAGCCTGTGCACGCTGCTATAAATCTTTTGTCGTTTTGACTTTTACTGTGAGCCGTGTTTTGGTGTTGTCTCACTTACTCTCACAAGACGCTTGAAAACATGGCTTACAGTAAAAGTCAATATTTTTATAGCCTGCACAGGCTCATCAAGAAACAAACAAAAAAAAACGAAGGAAGTTGGCAAAAAATGGAAGGAATAAGCGAGAAAGCGGTGAAAAAACTGATCAGGGAGTTCAGTAAGGATAACACGTTTGAGAATAAACCGAAATCGGGTAAAAAAAGGTACTGCTAACTCTCGGTTGGGTAAACGTATAATGAAGGCATCCGAACACAAGAAGAAGGCTTCAGAGCGGGATGTGGTCAAAAAACTTCGAAGTACAATATTCATCGTGCCAAAGAACGTTTGAATCTTCGGACCTACAAGAAGCATCCGAAACAGAGTTCGAAACAAGAAACATCGATCAGGCCCAGAGTGCAAAAGTTGTACGATACGATCCTTGCTGGGAATTCAAACTGTATAATCATGGATGCCGACACCTACGTGAAATTCGACTACAAATCCTTGCCGGGGTAAGGTTTGGTACGAAAACTTCGGTTTGGCATCTATTTGTGGCTGTAGTAAGATTTCGCAACCCTAGATCACACCTTTTTCGATGATCAGTGAAATCTACATCAAAGAGTGATTACAATAACGACCTCATGATTTGAAGCCACAAGGATCCTATTGTCTTCTGGCCAGATCTTGCGTCTTGCCATTACGTGAAAACAACGATAGCATGGTATACCACCAAGAATGTTTCATTCGTTCCAATGGACATGAACCCTCACCAATTGCCTGCTGATTGGATAATTTTGGGCATTGACAAAAGCACATCTTAGGAAAGATGCCTCGGCAGCAGATATAAAAAAAGGTGTCAAAACTTGCTCAAGACTGTGCACTAACTGTTGTTGTTAGTTGTCTTATGAAAAACTTTCGCAAGAAAGTGCACCAGCTTGCGTTCAATCTCTAGATTGAAAATATTGAGAGCACTCACTTGATGTGCTACTCCAATGTAAGCAGTATTTTTAATAATAATTGAATTTCCTTGTATAGTATTGCTGTCTTTATGTTACACCTCCACCACTCCAGTGGGCACCTCCGAGAGCATACTGCATTATCAATGAAAACGGTGAAATGGAAATACGAATAGCATACCATACACCGTTTGCCGGCCAATAATCCTTAACCAGACAAAAACTTAATAGAGCACACAGAAAATATTGTTTTGTCCAATTACTTACGTTCGTTTTGTAAACATAATTTTCGTACACAAAACACATGTTCAATAAATATTAAGACACATGCCTATTGTTTGTCAACTCATAGAATGCTATCATTACACCTTATTCATACAATGTACGAAATGATTTTCGTGCGGACCAGCCAATCACTGCTCCACTTCTATCAACAATCAATGTGCAACTAGCGATTTGAAATTGGTTCACTGTTGTAGAACCCCTAGTTCCGAAATACACCTTGTAATCTGCACCTTGCCATGCATTCTTGCGCTTTTCAGTACCCTTTGGTACAAGTATCTTTGTTTTTGTTTTGATTTGCTATGCTACTTTGACAGAATATTTTATAGTGTATTGGTGTGCGTTACGATCTTAGGGGCGAATCATTAAGCTTGGGGCCGAGCTTGGGACCGGTGTGCTAGTACCTCCTGAGCCAAAAAAAATATTCGTTTTCTTAATGACTATCCAACCGTTGCTTCTATCGTATCCGTAAATGTTGGTGTTGCTGCTGAGGAGGGCTAAAATCATTTGTTTGCCTCCACATAAAAGAACAAGCGTCACAAGCTTCGAGTCAAAAGCTGTGAATTAATCTTCATGAATCACGCTACTCCTCACAAAATACCATGGCTTAGTGTGATCCAAAGTTTATCTTGATTCAGTAGTAGCTTTTCCCAACAGTACATGATCATTTCCCAAAACAGAAATATTGTACAAAAATACCACATCACCACGATCTCACTTTTATTTCGAATTTCATTTATGTCATCGCTGATGACAACTTTTAAGAACCGTACAAACCGTTCCGAGGAGGGAAAAAAGGTGAAAAATCAATGAATGGCATTGATCAACGGAGATAGGCATTTTTCGAATGTTGCGCGAGAAATACAGAATTCTTAATTGCTTGGAATGGTCCTTAAAGGTTGCCATCAGCTCGGTAATAGTCGCCCTTCCAAGTCCCGATGAGTTTCTATTCAAGTCAAAGACAGCAGAGGAATACGAAACGGTTAGGAAACGACCAGGAAGTTTAGCAAACTATGGAACGAATCTCAAAAGACGACACGCCAAGCAAAGAAGTAGACCTCATTAATCGTCACCACACAACGCGTCTCAGATACCGGAGCCTAGTACAATTGTAGTACGATTGAAGTAACGAAGTCTTCTTTCCTACTTCAATCGTACCTCGCGTCCTACAGATGACTGCCTCTCTTTCATTTGTATTACAATCCCATTGTTTCTTACGGAAAATTTATTCAATTTTCGTAAAAAGTGGAACAACTCAATTTATGAGTTGTTTCACTTTTTACGAAAATTTAGTATCAACACTGAAGCTTCTTACGCTTGTAGATCTGAACACCTCAACTCCAAATAATGATTGGATGACAAAGAAACTTCATTCAATTTAACTTACTATTTAACATAGATCTCTGAAAATTTCACATCTATGGCTATACATGTAGATCTTAAGCCTCAACTCCAGGGAGTTCTTGGATGACAAAAAAAAAACTTAATTTAATCCAATATACCCGGTTCTGTCAGGCCTTTAAATCTCTAGGAATGTGCACACAATCCATAAACTACCAAAATATTTCTGGTTATGCTTGTAGAGCCTAAGGTTCAACGCATTATAGAATTTTACTCAGATCGCTGGACTCAAGACCTATGAATATGAACCGAGGCTGAGCATGAGTATGATTCAACGCCCGATAGCTTCGTTATTGCCAGTTCAGCAGTAGTTAAACAGAGAACCTACAGATGATATTTGGGAATAACATACATCTTCAATGTAGTAGAACAGGTGATCTAAATGTTATAATAGGCTATACCGGGGCCGGCTTTGAAGGAAGCCGCGGAGTCCACTGCACTTCCACGAGATATCACTGGGATGTTGGATAAAATGGTTGAGTTTGTAGTGGAATTCGTGTTGGTAAACGATGTGCTGAATTCAACTGACGTCGGCAGCGAATAAGATATTCTACTATGCTCCCGGTTTATTCTCTGTACAGAGATGCACAATGAAATGATTCCAATTTTGGCACTGATTTAAACCAACAGCTAGGATGCGGTTGGGGCCACTCACAAGTGTGAGTGGTTTATTTCAGCAGAAAAATACGTTAAGACATCGAGTTTGTGGACCGATTTAAATCAACAGTGAGGATGGTGTTGGCGCTTCTCACAAGTGCGGGTGGTTTATTTCAATGAAAAACAAAAGTACATTAAATACATTACGTTGACGTTTCACAAATAGAACATATTCCATATATCAAATGAGAATTTCAATGACTGGCATTGAGTGAGCAAAACGAGTTACTCTTGACACTTTTTCGCAGGTATTTTACATAAGAGCTATTGAACTTTCCACTGAATCGCCCCTCGTGATGATTACATAGTAGTTTTGCACAAAAATGTATGCTTTTAAATGAATTTTTGTCATTCAGTCTAACGCCGTTCGGTAAAAAGGCATTTGGTTAAATGTCATTCAAATCAACTAAAAACCAATCCAGACTTACAATCCAAGTGAACCGTATTCTAATTCAAAATTTGTTTATCTCGTCTTATTTTCTCCAGTGATTCATCGATATCGACCCGGGTGGATATGCTGACGCCCGCGATCGAAGTGTACAAACCACCCCTCTGACACAAGGATGACACCCTGGAGAGCAACCTCGGCAATCCATCGACCAGTAGCGATCTATGACGAGGTGCACTGTTGCTGGCGGTACGCCACTACTGTTGCATGAACTAGTGAGGATCTTCCCCATCAACGGCAAACAGCAACACAATGTGTGCGTACCGTACACCGAATCCGTGCCCGGTAGCCGCGTGGAGATAGGTGAATCGGTATCATCGGTGGTAAGTTTTACCGGAGCCGAAGGCGACGACGACGACGACGACGACAACGATAAAACCATTTTAGTGCGGAGAAAAGAAAGAAGAACACATACATACACGTAAGTGTCATAAATAAGAAGCACAAGGGGGGTTCCTAGTACGGAAAGGTATTCCGTCCGTGCTGCTACTGATGGGGGTTTGGTGACTGACAGTCACCGAAGGAATGCAAGCAGGAGAATCTCATCGCAGGACGATGATGCTTCCGACCTAACCTATCATTTCTCGGTGTCGTTGTTTTTGTTATTGTTGTCGCTCCGAGTAGGTTGGGTGTCGGTAATGGCAATAACGGTTGACTGCCGGAACAATATGGTCCATAATGTATGAATGTATGTCTGTATGATTGTTCGCTCGCCGGATGTCCTTGTCAGTTTGGCGAACAGGAAGTTGAATGCGAGTATCTTTGGAGGCAAAAGTCTACGCAACGGTAATGATAGTAATAACTGAGTAATGCATATGAATAGAAATAGCCGTTAGGATGAATGCTACGAGATCAACCGAGCACGATGTTGTACTAGATGTCAAGCATGGTTTAATATCATTTTTTGAGAGAAGAAATTTGTTTTGATATTTTAAGCCATCTCCGACGGTAGATACCGACCACAGTAGCAGCATGGGGAATCACTGTTAAACTTACGACCAATCGAAACTCGAGTCACAGAAGCTCACGGATGGCTAATAGAGCAAAAGAAAATGAAAGCAACAGCAGCAGTAGCAAAACTATTAAACGAAAGAAATTGTCTCTTCTGGGTGTCAAATTAAGCAGAAAATCGATCTAATAGGATTAAAACCAATTGACTAATAAAAGGAACATAGAAGAGGTAAAATCGCTAATTTTAGGAGCCACACTAAAGTAAATCCATGTAAGGTATTTCTATATATATATACACGTACACAAGGAAACATTGAAACACACAAGTAAAACACCGAACGAGTTAGGAGTGGGAAGAGAATAAAAAGAAAAACCAACGTAAACAACAAAAAAGCATAGACACGTAGCAAATAACCGTACTACGTAAGAGACTTAGTCTAAGTAGGATTAAACAAGGTAAAACTATAGGCTTTAAGATTACACAAATTGACTACCATCAGCGTTAGTGGTTGGTTGGGTGCAACGATGGTTGGTATGGACGGTTTTTGGTGTTAAGTTGTCGGGGGTTAAATGAATCGCGCAACTATGCGGGAATCCTGAAGAGTGTGAGCTTTTTAGTGGAATACCTGCAACTAGAAAATGAGATGAAAGATTAGTAATTTCCATTTAATTCCAACTACCCTTTATTTATCTACCAAGATAAGCAATAAATTCTAAGACTAGATTTTTCAGGATTTCATTCGATGATATTTATCGTCATCGTTATTATTTTCAATTGCTGCTTTATGTCGGAGGCCGCCATCTTAAAATTATAGATGAGATCGTAGATATAATTACGATGAAATGACCTACTTTCCATGGAAAAAATTAGATATTGAAGGGTTTAATTGTGTTTCCCTTTCATTTTATAACATTTTGAACTTCAAAATGGCGTTTTCAAAAATTTTGTACAAATATATATGTCAATAGCTTTTAACAAAAAAGTGTCTTGTAATTTATTTTTTTGACGCCAACCAGAAAATGTGTCGAATATTTCATCCGATCTCCTGCCATCACCTTGATTTTTCCCCAATAAACTGCACAATAAGTTGCACCTTAGGATCATAGAAGTATCATAAGTACAACAACATGAGGCAATAGAGACAATGATCGTTGTCGTGGCACATAAATAACACTTTGCAAAATTTTCTACAGTTTATTTTCATCCATCTGAAAAATTAGTTGAACTATAATTAGCTCTAAGAAAGAAACGCTCTAGAATTTTCAGTCATATTTTGCTGCACAGTTGTAAGTTTTATATCTCGAGTAATTCATGTTAAGGGCCTAAAAGTCATTTGTAAACAATGACTTTGAATGTCGATTTCTCTTGAATCTCAAATCACTCTCGTGAAATGAAAGCAGCATTTGGGAGAAGAATGTTAGTTCTACTATATGGAGTAGCTGGATATAGTGGGGTTCTCGTGATTCGTGAGATATCAACGTTTAAAGTCATTGTTTACAAATGGCTTTTAGGCGCTTATCATGAATTACTCGAGAAATGAAAACATCAGAAGCATTGACCTAATGTTTATCGGTCATTATAGCAACCATTATTGGACTTGGAACCATTTCTCGTGCAACATTTTCATAGTGCCTATCTCCGTAGATCAATTCTCTTCATCGACATTCTATTCTGTCAAAAACGCGGCTGCAATAGCATTTTATATGAAATTTATCATATATGTACACTGGCTGAACCCGGTGCGAGCGCTGCTACGTTTGCAACTATATTGAAGAAAATTTAATAAAACTGGCACGTTTATGGTTGTTTTATGGAATGAGTTTTTTTCTTAACTGGGTTCAAACTTCTATCAGAACATGCTTCTTAACCGAGGAATACACATTTTGTGTTTTAGTTACCTATATAATTGTTGGTCATTGTTGTGTTTTAGTTACCTATATAATCATGTTTGGTTTAAATTTGTGTTTCATTTGTATGAGAGCCCCTCTTCCAGAAGGAGGAGGGGTCTCAAAGCACCATACAATCATTGCCTTCAAAACCCCCCACTTGTCAAATTTGGTTCCATTTGCTTGATTAGTTCACGAGTTATGCAGAAATTCGTGTTTCATTTGTATGGGAGCCCCCTCTTTCAGAAACTAGAGGGGTTCCGAGTCACCTTCTAAAAATTTTGTGTCTTCAAAAACCTCCACTTGCCAAATTTGGTTCCATTAACTTGATTAGTACTCAAGTTATTCAGAAATTTGTGTTTTATTTGTATGGGAGCCCCTCCCTCCCTTCAGAGGGCGGACGGGTTTCAAACCTCCATAGAAACATTTATTGCCTTCAGAAACCTTCACCTGCCAAATTTGGTAACAATTGCTTGATTAGTTCTCGATTTGTGTTTCATTTGTATGGGAGCCCCCCGCTTCCAGAAGTTGGAGGGTTCTTAAACCACAATAGAAACATTTATTGCCTTTAAAAACCTTCACCTGCCAAATTTGGTTCGATTTTCTTGATTAGTTCTCGAGTTATGCAGAAATCTGTGTTTCATTTGTATGAGAGCCCCCCCCCCCCCCCCCCCCGTTTAAGAAAGGGGAAGGGTTTCAAGTCACCTAAGAAACATATCTTGCTTTCAAAAACCTACATTTACCAAATTTGGTTCCGTTTGCTTGATTAGTTCTCGAGTTATGCAGAAATTTGTGTTTCAATTGCATCCTTTTCAGAGAGTGGAGGGGTCTCAAACCACCATAGAAAAAAATCCAGCATCCAAAAACCCCTAGATGCCAAATTTGGTTCGATTTGCTTGATTAGTTCTCGAGTTATACAGAAATCTGTGTTTCATTTGTATGAGAGCCCAGAGATGGAAGGGGTCTCTAACTATCATAAGAACCTTTCCCGGCCTTATAAACACTTCCATACAAAATTTCACGCTGATCGGTTCAGTAGCCTCCGAGTCTATAAGGTTCAGACAGACAGAAATTCATTTTTATATATGTATAGATTATTGAAAACGCAAGTTAATAACGTTTTCTTTCGACCAAAGCTGCCAACAGAGCCACTGATTAAATTGTTTAGCCATGATAAACCAAGGCGAAGACGACGAAGAGAATCGATTAACGAGGAAAGGCCCTTTTTAAATGCTACGCGAGATTTCACCCTACACGCAAAGAAATCTGCCGTAGAAACTACCATTTCTAGGGTTAAATTAAGCGCAAACACCAACAATTTTCCGCTGACTATAAATGCGTTTGATTTTACCATGCCTGCGATTAGATCAACCATGGTGCGGTTGATATCAATATAAGGTCTGTGAAATATACCACAAATGCTGAAGGTTTTACCACAAACGTAGTAAATTTGACTGAAATTTCATGGTAGTTTTGAAGATAGGCACAGTCGGGTAAAATGGTAGTTTCTACTACAAGATTTGTTTTCTGTGTAGACTTGAAAGTAGTTTCCTTTCTACTCGAGAACGTAACACATTTCAAGCTGAACAATGCGTTAACAATGTCCTAAGAATCTTTGAGATATTCTCTTCGTCGACTTTCTTTTTCGTTAGTAGGTTTATCCATTAAACGATTTGCTGATGATTTTGACGTATTGTATCCTTAATTACACTTTATATTATCGTACTATGTGTTGAAAATACTTGAACATGTTTTTACATACCTGAGGAACGCAAAGAGAAAGTCGACGAAGAGAGTATCTCAATGTTACTTAGGATCTAATTGTTCAGCTTGATTTGACGCCATAGAAAAGTTCCATTACTTAGGCCATTGCCACTTTCCGAATTCAAGAATGCCTGATAAAAATGTGAAACAAAAGATTCTCAAGATGAACGGAACCCCTGCAGATCGTAGCTCTCCTCCCACAGGGCAAAGTCAACCTTCACCACCATCGAAAAGTTTCAGTACGGTCCAGATGATGGCATCTTTTCCGACTCGTCGACGACCCGTTACGACGATGCGTTCAAGAAAGACGAAAAGGAGCTGGATGCTCCAAGAGAAAATCGGCACGGAATTCTAAGATTATTCACATGATATTGCATTCGAAAAGCTATTCGGACGATAGCTTCTTTCTTCAACGTTAAATTTACCAAGAACAACGCAGATGGTTTAAAGTCGCGCGCAACATAAGGAAACAAGCTCAGTGAAGTTGCAAATCGAGAAGCTCTCCACCAGCTTTGTGTGCTAACTGAAGTCACCGCGCGACTCGGAAAACAGAAAGCCAAAGAAAACACGTTGCCCATGGACGGTGTCAATCCTTGGCTTGAAAACCTGTTCAACGAGTACAAACGCATATTCAATATTAAGCACGACACGCAGATGTTAGAGAATGTTGGTGCCTACAAACCCAATGTCTACGCAATCTATCTTCATCAATCTTAAAATAGGAACATAACATTTGAAAACGGCCCATCTTTGCTGATCGATTCGCTTCATCGACTTTCTTTGGTTTATCAAGGCTAAACAATCGAATTTGTGGCTCTACATATGGCAAATGCGCTTGCAGCCCTGTTAAAATGCACACGAAGAAAAAGTCTATGGAGAAAATTTATTGAAAATTGAAGAGAATTGTCGTGATAAACCGAAGAGAAGATTGATGAAGAGAGTTGATCAACATGGTTACACCTTTTTTTTTCTCGTGATGTAAAACAACAGTTGTAAAGAAATAACCTTTTTAAATCTCCCCCTGTGTAAAAATCAATGGAGGAAGGAGGGGGTGTTTTAAAACGAAAAAACAACCCAGGAATTTTTCTTGAGTAAATAATTTTTTTATAAAAAAAATTAGAACCTGTTGGTCGACAAAAGTACGTGGCACACCACTTTTTCTTCTCCTTCTAATTTATCCCCCCCAAAAATTCCTTTGTACCAAAAGTTCCTCTACTTGAGATCAGCTGCGAGGCGAAGCAAAGAGGCTCATCGAATCACTAACTGCTATTAACTATACTCTGCTCGGGAGCATTCCTCGTTCGTAACTCCAATCCCTATTTTCTGAAAAAGAAGCATCTGCAATCTTTGGCAGTCTTTTCGAAGGACTCAGGAAGATCTCCGACAGCACTTTGTAACGTAGTAAAAGACTTTCAGGGACATGTGAAGATTTTAACCAATAAGGGGAGTCTACATTGCAGTGATGCAGCAATGTCGTCCAACTATTGGGTGCTCGGATCGCTTATCTGAAAGAATGGGAAGAACTTGTTTCAGAAAATGAAAATCCAATTTACCTAAACCAGCTCAAATTTTTTATGCGTAAGATTCGTTCCATATTTCGGTGGAATTCGGAATCATTGCATACTTCGGTAGAACACCCATCACCCAGCAAAAACCAAAGTTTCCAAGTTCCAAATCCTGCGTTCTTGGAACCTCCGACTATCCCACTTTTCCCTTCAACCCTAAAAGGGTCCGCTTCGCCTTCCTTGAATGTTCATGGTTGTCGGACACTGGAGAAACGATAGGCCACAGACTCCCTGATACTTTCACAACGTATGCATATAGCCATTTTGCAGGAGGTGAACTTATAATGCCAATTCGTTACTCCATCTAACTTCCTGTGGCATATGGGCGATCCAACAAATATTAAGAAGTGGGGACTTGCGATTCTGATTAGTCACGGATTCGATTAGTTTGTTCAGAAGAGCATCTTTTCCGGGCCCAACGTTCAGCACGCAGAAATTGCGTGTCTCGGGTGAATCTCGTGTTCTCTTTAATCTTGCTTGATCCTCCTTTATTAATAATTTTTTTTTTTTTTGTATTGGTAGCGAGTTGCCCGCAATAAGTATATACAACCAACACAGGGGCACCAAAGAGACGCGCAGAAATATTTTTTGCAAGGCGCGCCCCTTGGTTGGGGTTTGGGGAGAACTCCCCCCCTTTTTTTTGAGGGGAATTTTAATAGCCATCTATCCTGCCCCGGTCTGCATTCGAATGAGGCTCAGCTGATAGGGAAGTCGGTTACAGACAGGGTCCTACATCGTCGAAGCATTAAAATGAAAATGAATCGCTTTTGTATTCATTTCACTTCACTTCAATTAGCTTTCGTGTAGTGAATGAATCTTACTCCCACCGATTCACTCCCAATTCACTTCCTGTCAAACGTGAGTAAGCTTAAAATCATTTGCGATCTAGCCACCGTCGAAAGCGTTTCAATTGAAATCCAGGCTTGCTTCAAACGACGTGGTCCCCCCCCCCCCCCCCCCCCTCCCCCCCCTCTTCCTCCTCTTTTCCTTCTTTCCCTCTAATATGATTCCCAGAATGATTATCCACTATTCTGATTTCATTTCCTTAAAATTTCGAGAGTCGACTCCCATTCAAAGTCCTCCAAGTTTCCCCAGAATATTGACATAATTGATGCTGCCTATTAGAAGTCTCGCACAATGAAAGTGCCTATCTGCCAAACGTAATCAATGATTGAATCATAGATAGACATATCTCATGAATAATGACACGCTCACGCAATCTTATTGCCCTTTCTGGTAGTAAAACTTGGTGCTACTGTCACAATTGAAACAGCGACCATCTGTCAGTTTTATACTAATCCTCGTTCCGAACGTGCAAAAGACCTGTCAAAGCAGGAACATGGCGTTACTCTCCTTATAGGCACTGTACAGCTCCTGACTTCGGTAAACCACATTCGCGTACAACTGGTGTTTACACCGTGTCCAATATATTCTCATGCAAATTCAATCTTCGATTATATGACAAAAATTATTCGGATTTTATTGGTAATTAATTTTATTGAAAGGTAATACACATGGATCCATTACATGGATCAATTACAGCATATATTTCGGAATAACACCGGCCTTAAACTTTTTTTCACCAGCATCAAACGTTTTTCAAACCAACCGCAAGCGGCTCGCACGACTTCCACCGCCATTTCGTCCTAAATTCGAACGATTGCGATTTTCAACTGGGACATAGTAGACACTTTGTTGTCATTCATTTTTGACAGCAGAAATCTAAACCCCTTGAATTATTACCACACAAAATAATTCAAGAGGTTTAGATCTGTTGAACTGTAGGCCATTCATCCTTGGCCAAAAGCTTGACCACATTTGCTCGACACCAGTTTTAGACCAAATTCGCTATTTGAGAAGACAAAAAGACGTAATCATCCTTCCTGTATATTATTTCTAAGCTTGGCATCACGAAATTCAGCAAAACCTCCATTTTAAAATATAAAGTGTTCATCTGAACGCGTTTCTCGATGAAAACAAGCGGAAGCTTGCCGCGATTGCAAATACGCCACCCCTCCCCCCGTCAATCATCACGGAAGCGGCGCTTTGGAACCGTGGAAAGTTTCTGTTGCTATCGGGGATGTCCTTAGACCTGCTCGTTTTGGACAATGTGAGACTGCTGCAGAACAAAAACATTTTCATCGGAAAAGACAAAGTCTGGAATCAACTATGTATGATGTATGATATGTACTACCACCCATTGTAGCACGGAAACTAAGTCCGACAGCAATGGGCTCTCCTCTCTGTTAGACTTGATCAAGCTTTAATAACCACTGATTATCCTAATCATGCCATTGTATGAAGGGCCAAAAAGGAGTTGGGTGGATCGATATGCAACATCACTTATACGTATCCACAGGGATATAAAGAATCTCCTTCCAACAACAAGATTGAACAATTGGTCATAAGAGCGAGCTATCTAACATGAGGATGCCCCAATGGGCGGGGAGAAGAGCCCGCCCTCTATTCACAAACTGTTAGCAATGGGGAGTTGGCATTCCCACTCTCCCCATCCAGAGTGCTTCAATCGGGTGCCCTGATGGTCCCTCCCATTCCCATGAAATATTTATATGATAGCGTATAAATTTATGTAAATGAAAAATACTACAAGCATTCGTATCTATAATATATGATCTTCATTCGGTTGATCCTGAAATGCAAGAAATGTTGTAAAATGTTAAAGTGTAGAGTTCTGTGGTTCCGCGCTTAAGCACGTTTTCGTTCGTTTTCAGCGATAGCAGCAATTCACCAAAATCTTGATTTGAGGTATCCTGAAAAAGTTTGTTAAATCTATTGAAATTTTTCATGACTAACATTTATTAATTCAATGTATTGTTGGATGGAAATAATACGGTGTTGTAAAGAAATACTACATAATGTACATATAACAATTAAATGCCGCTATTTGCCTCTTCCGCTGCGATCTTAGATGATTGAAACTCTAAAATAGCGAAAATTCCAACGTGATATAATGAAATAAAGTTGATCACCTGGCAACCTAGCAAAATAGCAATGAAAATTTAAGCAAACAATAATGCGAGATAAATTTTATATGAGTATGATTACTGCCCAAAAACGGAAACTCAATAAATCCAAAACGAGAAATTTTTTTTTAAATAAACGACAGGAAATTCTTCGATAACTCTTTTTTCCTACTGGGCCCATAAATGATTCTTTTTGTCTGTAAAATAGAAAATGTAGGATCATAAACAATGTTAGTATTTGAATTAATTATTTTGGACGAAGAATTTGTTTGTAGAATTTGTCGTACATAATCCTCTCTCTAAAAAATATAAAAACCATCCCATCTTTTCAAATACATAACGTGAGTTAGATGGGCCAAAACTTACAACGATGCAAATGGAAAGCTGAAAATAGCATAAAAAAATATTGTGAAGGGATGTTATAATATAAAATGATAATAACAATCATATTTGTAATGCCTGCATGTCTGCTGATCCTGCTGCAATTGTAAACGGACTTGCATTATCATAGCCACGGGGGAAGAAAACAATTCAAAATTATTATACAATACTTGGGAATTCCATGGATGATCTGAAATTATATACCGTATAAAGAATACTTCCATTTTTCGTGGTAGGGTAAGATTTTAGCATGCTACTTTACCGAAGTCACGCTGCCTACGTCGCCTCGCCTTAATGTATAGTTGACGCGATACAGCGTTTCTTACTCAACCGCTGGATGCCAGGACAGACGCTGTTAGAGCCGCACCTCCTTGGTGGACAGACGCTCGGCACGCACCTCCTCAATCTAGCTGAAGTCAGAAGGACAACAGTGCCCAGGCTGCACTACCAGCTAAGTACGCAACCCTTAGCTGGCGGTCTTTGTCATCTCTTGACCCGTGGAAGCATGAGGTAGGAACTTGTGAGGACCATAGCTATGTTGCGGGGACGCACGCACGCTCCATCCCAGTTGTCTACTCACCATTTTGCAGCCCAGTTGCACCCTTCTTTTCTAAAAAAACAACAACACATCATTTACTTTTCATAACAACATAGCATCCCCCCCCTTTTTAATACATTTTGTATTGTTTTTTCCCCCCCTTTTTCCTCCCAACCCTTAGGTTTTCCTTAAATTTGTTCCCTCCCGGTCGTTCAGTCATTGTTGTACGTTTTGGCCGGATCTTCTCCGGTCATCCAACGAGGAAGTTGGTTGGTTCGATGGTTCGATTCGCAAAATCACGATGTACTCCCGGGTTCTTCAAACTCTTGAAAATAGCATCTGGGCGCTCCCCTTCCAAAATCTTTTTTATCACCACATCATGACATTCTTTAATCCTTGATAAAAGATGGACACTGAATGAAAATAATCAAAAAGAACTTTCAATGATCCGTGTAAACACAGTGCGAGATTACACCAATACATAGATAGTGTATCTGTAGCCTCAACTTTATGATGAGATCAAAAAGTGTATGAGTATATATTGGACACGGTTTAAAGTCATTGTTTACATTTGACAGGAAAGGCCTTTTTCAGAAGGTTCATCTACACTCAGCGAAATAAATGTTCGATATTCATAAGATTGCATTATGATTATTCGCCACAAGATTTTAAGTATTTCATTAATTTTCCTTATGAAATATAATGATGTTGAAAAACTAGAAATATGGAAACGTAGAATGTAGAGGTTATGTTTCCAAACTGTTTAACAGGAAAGGTTGAAGACGTATAAGAACAACGTCGTTTAACATAAAATCCATTCATAAGTTGTACCATTTGAAATTTTAAGTTTATTTGCCTGAGTGTATAAGCGGCTTTTTCTAAAGACTGTTCTCGGAAAATTAAGACACACAAAAATGGTCTTTAAAAATGATTTTTTTTTTTGTTGGATTGTCTTCAAACTTCCAGAGAACAAACTACAGCATTATGTTTAGGGTTATATTTCATTGGTTTATTGGATCTCTTCTCTATGAATACCCGTACTTTGCCCTTTAAACTGCTCATAAAGTTTTAGGTAATAGTAGGGCCGACTTCTTTTGATATTTTCATCCACTGATTCATCAACGCTTGCTCGTTCTCCAGTATTTGAGGTGTGTTACGAGGTTTGGCCTACTTGATAGCCCAAAACCTGTCAATCGGATGAAGTTCCGGCGAGTTGGGTGGGTTGAAGTCTTTTGATATTAAAACATCATTGTTATCTCTGTACCAGTCTAATAACGGCCGCGTGTAGTGGCATGGTGCCAAATCCGATCAAAATAGGTCTCGCTTCCGTGAGACCGCAGGAAGGGCAGCATACGCTTCTGGAGACACTCGTCTCGGTAGATTTGCCCATTCATTGTACACGTCGTGATGTATGGCTGGCTCATCTCTCCACACTCAAAGATGGCCTGCCAAACCAAGAACTTTTTGGCGAATTCGTCCACCTTTTTCTTCCTTACCTCCACAGGAACGGCCAACTGTGATGGTAACGTAAATCTCCTGCCCCGGTTTTTGCTTTGTGTCTCGTCGTCCCTCATGACGCGCCTCAGTTTTCTCAGCCAATCTCTGGCGCGAGCTACTGTGTTTTGTTTGCCGTGCCGGTTTGATGCCTTCCTAACCTTATAGATGTGGGACCGGCCAGCACGTTTCATATTTTTTTCGACAAACAAGAAAACTTCCGCCTTCTTCGGCAAATCGTGGAATGAAAGGTTCCGCCGACGCTTGAAAAGATTCAACACCTTCTTTGCCTTCACCGGATTAGCTGTCTTCGGTTTTCTGCCGCTGTGTCGTCTGGGTCTCCTTGAATGTCTTCAACACCTGCGACACCTTGGAATGATGGAGTCCCAGGTGCTTTTCGTGGATCTGTGGGACTCTTGTTGCAATTGCTGCCACTGTGTCGTCTGGGTCTCCTTGAATGTCTTCAACACCTGCGACACCTTGGAATGATGGAGTCCCAGGTGCTTTTCGTGGATCTGTGGGACTCTTGTTGCAATGCCATCTCAATTACCACTTGACAGACCCACACGCTAAAAAGTTACAAGCTCATCATTGTGTTTATTTTTTTTTGGAATACAGTCTTTATCAGAAAACAATCTGATGTTGCCAGATTGATCATTGACGTTATAAAACTCTTCATGTTCTATTGGCACCCAAACTTATAGTAAAAAACGTTACGGGTTTACGTAAAAAAATAGTTTGACGCCTCTCCGGCAATGCAGGAAACGGTTCAAAATTATGGTGCTGCTTAATTCCATTATATATAAAATAACACAAACCGTTATCAAGCGTTTGAATTTTTGGATTTTTAAAGACCTAACCACACTTTTGATTGTTAATCCGAGTCTGCGATAGGTTTACTGTGATTCAGGATGATTTCGCACGGAATTCCATCTAGTTGTTTAACGTCCTACAAAAGAAACATTTTTGACTTAAGTCGGTTGCATGCAAACAAAAAAATCGAAGCTTAATTCTAAAGGTTAAAAACTCAAGCTTAAATTTAAGTTATTTTTGCCCAGCTCTCAGCTCTCATGTTGTCAGTCAAAGTTGAGTTAACAGAGAAAACTCAATCTTGATTCATTGCGCTCAGTAAGGTGAGGTACAATCCTCGCTCAAACATTTTTTCTTTGTTTTTTAGCCAGATGTCAGCTAAATTAGATCTGTTGTATGAAAGATTGCATTCAATTTCGTTGTTTACGCTTGCTTTGGTTTGCATTTGAACGAGGCGAAAAGGAAACACGTAGTCAGTTAAAATTCAATTTTTTTTTCTGTGTATTATAAACTGAAACTTGAGTTCTTTTGCGCTTTGCATTGCAGTGCGTTTGAATTGGTTGAAATATTTTAATTGAATAGTGCTCTTGCTCTTTCTGATTGTATAATGTATGTTTACAAACATTTAAGAAAAAATATTATAATAAGAGCTTGTACACAGAAAAAAAATCTGAATTGTGATGTAAATATCATATCATGTGAAATTGTATTTCATTCCACACGAAACAGTTCTATAAAAGAAGAGCTTTTGCATGCAACATTATTGACAGTGTATGGAATATCTCAAAACACGATTTACAATTTTAATGTATGTGTTTTGTGAAGCTCCATTTATGTGCAAGATACTGAACAGAAAATCACACTAATTTTTTGAGCTGTGTAGAGGTCATTAATGTACAACATTAAAATTGAGTTCTTTGGTTATTACTTACTTGATCAGTGAAGTTGACCCTAAAAGCATTTTTTAAATTTACTCAATTGTTAACCTCAACTACTTGCACCCAACGTGGAGTACTTTCAAATTCAATTTTGGATACTTTCAGCTTACCTTAAAAATCATAAAAATTTCGGGGAAAAATATACACTGAAAAAAAATCACTAAGCTACTACTGGAAGCACATGTAGATATTTTACAATACTAAAATATATGATTTTTACATGAACATCACATAGAAAAAGAAATTCTCCTTGACTAGTCATTTAAATTTCACAGGACACAACAGATTCACTTCATTTTGTGAAGCATTTTCCACTTCCTGAATCACATGAAAGTTAAGTGAATTTCTAGTGGATATTTTCCACTGATTATGTGTTTTTTTTATTTGAATCCATACAATCCAAATCAAAACATTTCAACCTTGTAGCGCGGCCTACCACGATTTAACAATCGACAAACTCATCACCAAAAAAACCATCCAACTCCGTACTGAATCCAACCAACGTGCAAACTGAAAACCTAAATGCAACAACAAGAGATTTAAAGAAAAAAATCCACACAACAGAAAACCCCATTCGTCTTAAGTTTGTCTTTAGTCGTACTTAGCGCATTTAGAGGTGGATAAATCATACATTTGTACACATTTAAAAATTAGGCAAGCAATCGAAAACGAAAATCTCAAATCTCGACGAGACGCAGGATGAGGGTAGATTTTTCCAAGAAAAGCAAAACAGCAATAATTACTTAGAATTGGACATTGGTCTTTTCGTTAGGTTTCAAGCATCTCACATCTCCACGTCTACCTAAATAGGGTTTAGTTCCCGTGCCATGTCTATATATGCAATCCGGTAAGGCGTCATCAATCGCTTAAAACTGTTGTAAGCACAAGCGCGTTAGTGTTAGAACAACACGGCAGATGTCAGTGTAATAAGCGTCCGGATTATAGTTTCACCCACAAAAACAAAAACAAATAAAGAGCGATGCAATTAAAAGCCTTTCAACTAGTAACTGCCACAGAACCATTAAGATACATTAGTAGAGAAACGCCGTGATGGATATCGGAACAAACGGGGGACGGGACACTTGATGATTGTGAATTCACTTAAGGGCTCTCGAATCAATTGGTTTGGCAAGCGGAAGGGAATTTTTCTTTTCATTAGTAGAATATGCATTTTTCAATGTTTGGTTGTTCGACGTTTTGTAGAGACAAAGGATAAATCGATCATTCAACCGTGCGGTGAGTTATGTAAGATATTGCTAAGTGTTGTTGAATCGACGTTCCACCGGGCATTACAGAAGCATAACGTCATGAAACCGTTCGACGAGGTCATTTCATAATTGCTACCTTCTGTGCTTATCCATAATTAATTCAGACACCAAAGAACAACATTGTGCCCAAACAAAAAAAGCTTCGTTTCCTGCAATGACAGGTAGCTTTATTGGTGTAGTGACTCATGATTCCACCCCCCGAAAAAAAAAAAAGCGAATCATAAAGCCATATCTCACGCAATCAGAACTTTGGCTTTCGGTTGCTGACCGAGCAATTATGACACCGCCGACGTCGCCACGGATCAGGTGATGAGGTGAGAAACACCGGAAAATTGAACTCAACTACTGGGACCGTAGTTATGGAAAGCAAGCAATTTAACAAAAAATAAAAATGACGGGAAAAATCCTTTCAATCGCATATTTGTATATTTCCAGATGGGTCGGCAACGATGTCGACGTCGTTGTCAACATCATTGTTGCATTGTTGGTTATTGAACACAGCTTGAAGGAATTATGTCATTGTTGTTTTTATCTAATGCACTAATTTTATGAAAATATAAAACAGATAATGCCCAAATCAGGTTTGTTGTATGACAGATTGCAAACAAATACCTTGCAATTGAACGAAGGGAATTTTACGCGTCTGTTAGAATACATTTTTTCTTTCTGTGTAGCATCGATCCTACGAACACAAGCCGCTTGTGGTCCGCCAACGATGGGAAAGCTTGGAGTTAAAACAATTATAGCAAAATGTTTATGCCAGTCGGAAGGGTGTTGCTGTTCATCCAAGTCACACCGTTTCGCTCGTTTCATCATTGTTGTTTGTAGTCGTTGTCGTCAGCTTGCTTAGATCGACCCGTCAGCTTGTTATTGTTGTGTGTTGTTGACTTTCGGAGCTGATGGGCACTGTGCTGGTCATGGAGGTTTTGATGCATTTTCTAGGTAATAGTTGATAGAACCCACAAGCGCTTGGTTTTATGGGAGATTTGCATTGAATTGATGTGCTTTTAGTTATGCATTGGGGGAAAATACTACTTGGATATGTGGATACGGATCGATGAAGAAAAACTTGAGTAAATGAAGTTAGCCGTGATTCGTTTCTATTTATAACGTATGCGGAGTAAATTTTGTACAAAGTTCACACCGTTATACTTATGTGAAGGAATATTCATAGAATTAATTCTTGGTATAGGAATATTTATTTGTTGGAAATAATTGGACCAATTTGAGCAGCAATGCGGCAATTTTAGGTACTTTTCATTGCAGTCGAAAACGTTGACATTGGCATGTTCCGAAACTAATTCGTGTTTTAGTGATCAGATGCTTCTACAACTTTTTTTTTCCCAACAGTAGTTTTTCTATTTGGATATGTTGACAAACTGTTGTAAAGCGTACTGCGATTTATTCCGGCTGCAACTAAATAATTGACTACTCTTGCTCTAGTGGTGTTAGGAGTGCTATAGAAAACTGACAAATAGTTGTACACCGTTGTTCCTTGTTCAGTACCATTATGTTCCGTGGTAACTCCTAGCGGTCGTAAATCAACACGGAATGTTAAAAGAATGTGTGCCTTGGGTATGTAGTTTATTAGAATGCCCAGCATAAGGTTGTTTTTTTAAATGCTACAAAGGTTGTCAAAAATTCCTTACTTACTTACTTACTTACTTACTTACTTACTTACTCCAACCCTAGGGGTTGCATAGGGCCAACGTGAAGGATTTCCATCTTGAGCGACTGCTTGCTTTGGCCTTGAGGTCATATTCCTAACGACTTCCTTTATTTCCTTACGACAGCTACGACACCACGAGCCCCTGGATCTGCTTCTGCTGCGATGTCCCCCAGCACTTGCTTGAAGATTTCGTTTCCACTCCTTCGTAGTGTGCGGTCGACTCACCACCACTTTCGTTCTCGATTTTTTGTTGATATCGCCTTTTGTTTCTGATGACATCGACGAAGAAGCTCAACATTCTAGATACACTTGTGAGGCCTGTGCGAGCCTAAGTTGTTCGCTCCCGGAGCATACTTATTACAACGTTGCAACTAAATACTATAGATCATTGCACGGAATGTATTAACCTCACTTTTTGACAGTTCAGGGAGCTTGTTTACAAGGTGTTAGAATTTGAACCGCTCAAACCGAAATTTTTATTGCTTTTTTCCGAATTCTGTACGATTAGATTCAGGATATGATGTAAAAATAAGCACTGGTGTCTGTTTTCCGGCTGTTTTACTGTAATCGTAATAAATTTAGATCACAAATTCTCAAACCGATTTTACCGAAAATATGCTAAGTCCATGTAAACAAGCTCCCTGAACTGTCAAAACTGTAGTGATGACGCCATCGTGCAATGATCTATTCCGATTCGACCGTTGCACTAAATACGATTCCAAACCGGCCTCGACCTGCACAACGAAACACCTATTGTAATTTTACGACCGACGACCAAAACAACAACAGCAAGCACAACCAAACATACTCATGTGCCACTCCTGTATGTGCATCTCATTGCGATACACCGTACAATGAACCCAAAAATCCTCCTTTTATCGAATGGATCCTCCGTCGGTTCATATCGAGACATTAAAATCGCATTTTCGAATGATACAAGTAGATGCAAGCGGACGACGATTTTTTAGGAACTAGATAATTTTCCTTCAAATGTTGAACAATTAATAACACGCGAAGCGAATTGATCTTCCGTTAAAATTCGAATGCATGCTGTAAGGCCTGTACTCGAAAAAAATGCACCATTTTTATCCGTGTGTAACTTTTTTGTCCGTGGGTAAAAATTTCTGAAAATCTGGGTATAACTAGTTTGGAGTGTTTACATGTGCAAAATTTCATAACAATCGGTTCAGTGGTTATTGAGATGTCATCGAAACAAGAAGAAAATCGCCGGAGAATTTAGCGCGCCGTCCTGGAAAATCCGACTGCGACTATGAGATGCATCGGAAGACAACTGGGAATCACCCATACAACTGTGTCTCGGGTGGTAAATCCTTTAAGGAGTCCCAGACGACCGAGCGACGAGCTGGAAGTAGAAGAAAATCAAAGACAGCTGACCCTGTGAAGGCCCGGAAGGTGTTGGATTATTTCAAGTGTAATCCGAACCTTTCGATTCGCGACGCGGCTCTGAAGGCAAAGTGTTCCGCCTGGTTCGTTCAGCTAACCATAAAACGAGCTGGGCTTCGTGTATTCAAGGTCCGCAAGGCACTGAACTGGCGTGATCAACAAAACACGGCGGCCAAATCCCGCGCAAGGAAGCTGTATCGAGAGTGGTTAACGAAACCGATGTGTGTGGTTATGGATGACGAAACCTACATCAAGGCAGACGCAAAGCAGATACCGGGGCGGGAGTTCTACGTAGCCAAATCACGGTTTGATGTTCCGGAAGACATAAGGAAGAAAAGGGGACAAATTCGCCAAAAAATACTTGCTCTGGCAGGCCATATGCCAATGCAGTTCACTGAGTAAACCGTACATAACAACGGGTACCATCAACAACGAAATTTACCGCACAGAGTGCCTCCAGAAGCCCACCCGTGCTTCGAGTCCCGACCTTCCCCGAAACCACCTTTCGGTATAACTTCAGGGAGCGGGATATTGAGCATTAGATACCCACTAAGTCTAACTACTGGGTTTTTAGTAGTTAGTTCTGCCGACCTGACGCTGACTCGATTGAGAAAATCCGGGATCCAAGCCGGGTTCGGGACGTCTGTCGGAGGCCAGATCATCTGCGATCTCCCTGCTCAACCACTTACGGTACCTGCCAAACCTCACGCATATGGTGCTTCCTCCGATCGCCAAAGCCAGGGCCAGGACCGGAGTCGGAACGTCGGGGGCGCGGATACCCCAGGGTCGTCACTGGTCCCCCATGTCACGACTGCTTACCGCTGCCTGCCGGATCTCGCGCCTTATGGCGCTTCCTCCGAAGTTCGTTTAGCCGTTAAGGGGATGTTGGGGCAGGTTCGCGTTTTCCGGTGGAATTTGTCTGAGCAATAAATCGGATATTGGCTGTGAAGTAACTCTATACTAGAGCTGCTGCTATGTCCCACTAGGTGTCACTTTGCCTTTATAAGAATTACTTATAGATGGAGGGGAAATGGACTTTATTCGCACTTATGGAATACAATTGGAATTTGGGTTTGAATGCAATTTGGGAGAACCTATTAGTATCAAATTTTGGATTTGGAATGATTTTATTTAATAATTTGAGTTGGAAAGACAACTTTTCATCTAATACGACCAGTTCAGAATTGAATCCTGTCTCATACGTTTATAGCACTACCACTACTATCTTGTGCTAAATTGTAGTACTAGATCAGATGGGTTCGGCACGAATCTATAAAGACACATTGGGAACTAACTGAGAATCAACAGGGGAGCTTAACGTTTCCAGGCTGTACCGCGGGGAGGCGAACTACTTTTGCACCCCACATACTACGTCTAGCTGGCGTATAAGATCACAGCACAGCAGGCGTATAACAAAACGTAAATTTGACATTCAAACAGCACAGTTGAATTGAATATTCGAATTTTGATACGTTGACTTATCTGGTTTGATCTCCATCTATCCATTTCATAGATTCGCAAAAGTTGCTCTAGATTCGTGTACCTATGTCGCTCGTGGTTCCACCGGCTGACGCCATATGGCTTCCAAGATATTGGAAACTATTGACTCTCTCCACTGTTTGCCCCGCTACCGAAAAGTTGGCAGAGTTGTACGTGTTGGCATCCAACGATCCAACGCAACGGTGAGAACCGCCACAGAGGAGCTTTCGATGATGTCGTTGTGGTTACTCTACGCTTTCAGAGCAACGGCATTAGCGAAATCAAAGTCGTTGAGGTGCTCCATAGTGATAGGCTGCCAAAACAACCCATGGTTCGGTACACAGTCATCATCATCCTCCATGGTCTAGTCGATTACGATGAGGAACAGTAGTGGTATAGGGTCAGACAAGGCTCCGTTATGCAGAACTCTGCATGTGTAAGCCTCGTACTGCGCCTCCATGAGGTTGACGATTTTATGCGGGAGTCCTATGCGTTTCAGGGAACCCACAACGTTTTGTGATTGAGTCTTCCTAAAGCTTTTTCGTAGTCAATACCAAATAGAGGGAGTCTTGGAATTCGTTGACGTGCTCCAGGATGATTCGGAGCGTGACAATATAGTCTGACAATATAGTTCACACAATATCTTCCGGCACGGATCCTGCCTGCTGCCGCTGGATAGTCGCCTCGATATTCTCCTATATCCAATTCAGGGTAACTTGGCACAGAACTTTGAGAACAATACCCAATCACACACAATTCTCGCAACAATCTTAGGGACATACTTAGCAACCTTCTCTTAGACGCCCTGCATCCAGTCCGCCAGAAAAATCGCGATGTCCCAGACATACAGAATAGTTGATGCAACATTTGTGCGGATAGCATGGGGTCAGCTTTGAGAATCTCTGCGATCGTCCCCAGGAGCCTTATTAGATTTCATGCCTTATGAGTTTAAAAAGCTCCCAGTACATCATAACACTGTAATAACGTTGGCATTAAAAAAATTGACCTTTTTCGGATGGTGATAAAAAAAAAGCTAAGACAGATAATTGCTTTTGATAAATTTCCCATGGAAGGTAATTAATTAAGCTTACTTGGACAAAAAATCTAGCGGCCTTCCGGCAGTTAACCGGAACATTTGCCATGGCGGACGAAAACATGCGTGTAGGCATGTTTTTGAGTTCTTTCTTCGTTTTATTTATAATTCCTCCTTAGTTTTCGTGACAAAATTGTTGGAGTAGATCATACGGTTGACCCAGAAATTCTCGATGGGACGCAGCTGGGGGACGTTGGGCGGGTTTGCCGACTTGGGTACCACATCGATATTCAGCCGCTCCATCTCCTCCAACGATCGCTTCGAGTAGTGGGCCGACGCCATATCCGGCCAGAACACCCCGTCTTTGCCATTATGGTATTTCTTGATGAACGACGCAACTTCCGGCTGGCATTTTGTACTATAAATTTTCCCGTTCACGGCCAATCCCGAGCGAAAGAAGAGCGGCTTTGACATCCCCTTCTCGTTGATTGTCAGCCACACAGCACCTTCTTGCAGAACTTGGTGTGTGAAATGAACTCCACCTCGGAACTCACTTCCTTCGGTAATTTTTGTCCATTTTTTTTTAAATGCAAACGTTATACATGTTACAGTATTTCTAGAATACCTACGGTACTCTAGACTACCCTTGAATACAGATCTTGATGTTATACATGATCAACAAAGGCTATTTACGATGTCTTCACCGTACTTATGAGTTGAAATAGCCCCACGGGACACCGTTTCACTGTAATAGACATGTTTTAGTATTTCTAGAATACCTATGGTACTCCAAACTATCTTTGAGTTCAAATCCTGATGTTACACATGATCAACATGACGGCTTACGATGCCCCTTATACGTATGGGTGAGAAAAACTTCATGAGATATCATAACAACTTTTTAAACATATGACAGTTTTCTCAGAATATCTACGGTACTTCAAACTATTCTTGAGTTTAGAATATTATCACGTTGTAAAGCTTCATGAAACATCATAACACCGCTGTACCCGTATTTCTTTGTTGCCGGAATATCTACGTTAATCCATACTATCCTTGAGCTCAAATATTGATGATGTACAACATCAAAAAAGACATTTACGATGTAACACAATTTTTTTAATTATATCTCATGAACTTGAAATACTGTAAACAAGCTACCAACAACGTAAAGAAAATTTTGAATTAAACATGGAAAAGGTCTGCCCGAATTTTTATTTATGTGATTGATGACACATCCATATTGATATAGTTTGAGCCTCAAAAACTGTTGGAAAATATCTCATGGACAAATATAGAAACATATATTTGATCAGGAAATAGCAAATATCAGGTTGATCCTCTAGACCATTAGGATACGAACCCCATAAAATATATGTGGAGTACTCATGATTTTAAAGTATAAATCGCCTTTTGGATCATGCAAAACGGCATGGGACATGGAGCTTTTGCCACTCATAAGTACGATGAAGACCTAGTAAGTCGTCTAGTTAATCATGCAAAACATCAAGATCTAAAGTCATTAATAGTTTGGAGTGCCGTAGATTTTTTGAGAATACTGTATTATGTCTGCTACGAAGTTTAGATTTTCCTCGTAGCTTTTACAGCTATGAAGTGCGGTCAAAACACTCTTAACCTCCTTGTCGATCATGTACAACATCACGATCTGAACTCAAGGACAGTTTGGATGATCTAAATCATCATTGTGTCCGTAATCATACCTGTTCACTATTTTTCCTAGTTAAAAGAGTTAATTTGAAAAAGTTTACAGAACAAAGTTCCTCTGTAGCTCTAAAAGCCGAATTTTGACAGCTAATCTTAACCTTAGGTCATATATGACCCATCCGTATAGAGAAAAGACGAACCAGCCACCGGCTGAAAGTCTCTAAAATAAAGCTAATCAATCAAACAATCAACCATCTGTATAGAATCGGTTAAGGAGGATAGCATAGCCGTAATCTTCGATCTTCGATGAATATAAAGACAAGGTCAAGGGCATCAAAAGTACCGACTGTCAATTCATTCATTATCCAGCCGAAGAAGAAGCAAGAATCATTCAATTATTCAAACAGTTTAACACGGCAATTAAAACATCGCCATTCCCAAATAAGCGTCCTCTTCCAACGTAGTGCCAACTTTGATTATTGTTTTCTTACAGCACCTCTAACTGCTAACAGCTCGCCAGATTGTTCCCGAAGCGATAAGCTTCAAGCCGTCCATTTCAAGTTTTCTTCTGTGCGAACCCTTTTGTTTAGTGGAAGCAATATTTTCGGTTGCGATTTTGTTCTATATCAACCAGCTACGAGGAAGCAGCACGAGGAACGTCTGGTTTTGGTCGAGCATTGAAATAGTCTTTTCATCATCACGATATTTTTTTGTCGAGTGCCGTTCTTTTTGAACAGAACCAGAACCGAGCAGGACAAAAGAATGTGGCGAAATTCTCGAGGTTTATGTTTTGTTTTGCTGCTATTAATGGTAGATGTAGATCTGGTTAGGAGAAGGAGGTTGATTTTAATTGCAACACTAATTTATGCCAATTTCTCATTTCGATGGAGTGCCTTAATTCAGTTAAATTTTTCATTCTCTTCCACGGCAAGAGTCTCTGCCATAGCTTCGGAAGTTTCCAAATTTGATCAAACCTTTTAATGTTGTAGGAAAAAAGCACTTTTGAAATGACCTCGTAGCGGCGAACCAAAAATTATCTTCCGGATACAGCAGCTGATACACGGCGTTCAACCACACACCCGAACTGGTGGGACGTACGGTGGGCGGCAAGCCCACCAAACCGGAAAAGCCAAACAGGAAACAATAATAAATAGCGCCCTCGCGAAACTTGTCATACAAAATTACCGCCTGAACACACACATACACACTCACACCAACCAGCATAAACACAATGCAGTATAACCTTGCATCGCAGCCCAAGCAACAACAAAAAGTTCATGTGCGAAAATCCGAAAACCAAAATGTAGTGTAGGTTCAGGCATGCCTCATGCTTCTTCCAGCACGCTATCGCGGCCAATCAGAGCAGGCGGGGCGAATTCGGGTGATAAAGCTCCGAATAGTGACAACAGCAGCACCGCGGTCCATGTGCGTACGGCGATAGCGAAATGAATTACGATTATCGTTTTTCTAGTCGATGGAATCAATAATTTGTGCATGACAATATCTAAATCAAATAGTAACTGTAGGTTATTAAGGTGAAATAAATAGTGAAAAAGACAAAGCCATACTGTAAACAATTGAGCTATAGCTATAAAAGCGAGTGATTTCCGAGTGGGTAAGAGCGTAGCAGATCCAGGTGAATGAGACAGCTAGCTACGTTGTGAAAGGATAGCGAGAGAAAACAAATATATCCCGATAGCAAATAGAAATGATCCAAGCTTAAACGGTGGAACGTGATGATAGCGGAGGCGGAACGGCAACGACTATGGTGATTGCCCGATCTAAGATCTAAGCCTATTCCAATTGGACGTATCAACATCATTTACGATAACTGTCAAAAATGCCGTTGTCGTTCTCATTACGTTTCGAAAAAAGTACAGTCGCACGGGGCTACTTTTGACTGCATCATGATTTCCAACAGAGACACTCATTGGTTTTTTTTAAATCAGAGAGAAGCCTTTCAATTACTGTCCATTCGGCTGTAACTCGTTTTCAAAAGTAGCCCCTTATTTGTCAAATAATATCAATGTAGATTCTTAGAGTGACAAATAATGTGCATAACACCAAGGAAAAAATGCAAATAATTATGGTTTATCTTGTAAATCCCATTTTCAACTACTTTAAGCAATAATATCAACATTTTCGAGTTCAGTTATCTCTATCAGGCCCTTTCAAATAAATGTAATCGATGTGTCCTCTATTTGTTACGAATTAATCCTCAAGTAGACGCCGAAGGGTAGAACAATCCTTTCGAACGTAGTTTTCCGACTGACATGTGCACGTTTTGACAGACTTCCGAATCTTCACACTAGGGTGAGTTGTTTTGCAGGCTTGTGCTTCAACATTCGTCCAAATCGAATAATCCAACGGATTAACGTCCGGACTGCTAGGGGGCCACAAATCTTCCAGCCAAAATGTCATGTTTTCCAACAGCCATCGTTGGGTTCGATTTGACATGTGACATGGCGCTCCATGTCGTATTGATCCTCAGAGAAGTTGGCCTTCACCCAAGTAAGCAATTGGTTCTTCAACAATACCGATAGCATAACTGAAAATATATAGGTGGCACATTCAAACCGTTAGACAAACCCAAGCCAAATACTATGACACCAGCAGGATGTTTGGTATGAAACTTAAACTCCATTTTTTCAAGAACATCTTCAAGTTTCTTCATTGAAATGTACTGGTCTGTGCGCTTTCATTTTTTTTAATAACACTTTTACTAGTGTATTAGAACGATTATAACTGGAAAACTTGGAAGATTTTAATTAACTCTTCACTTGATCACCTTTAAGAAAATAAAAAGCTGAAAAACGCGAGCAAATTCCTTTAAATTCTTATCCTTTGACAGATAGGCCTATTTTGTCTGCGACTTACAGCCTTCTTCAGTGTCCAGTGCTCGACTTATCTCACTTCTGGTCTGTGTGGATGTTGGACATAGCATCGAGGCTGAACAGCTTTTCGTCGGAGCACAGGAACATCATCAAAGAAAGCAATCTCTTCGAACGCATCACTTGTACACACTTAGAAATTGTGAATTTTATACAAAACGTAATTCATCATTGTAAAAAGTCAGAGAACTTAAAAAAAGATTTCGTGTAAAATTATATCTCCTGAAACTGATACATACGAAAATCGACAGAAGGTCTGTTTGATTGAATTTATTTTCTCATCTCTTTCAACTTGTTCTTATGTACTAAAGGACGCTTGCATGTGTCGGTCTCGGGGCACCGAAATTTACATGACATTTTGGTTCTGTGTAGTTTCTAAGCCCGCTCCGTAATTAAGTGGCGTTTCACTCTAGCTCTGAAAGATGGGTTCAAGTCTTGTTTGATGATTCTTCCCTTGGATTTTTCAGATATGTTAGCTCTCTTGGCGAGTTTCCTGATGGAATGTACCGAGTTGCGAGCAATCTTTCTCCGGATTTGATCACATTCGGCGTGCGTGCAAACCACTGACCTCGCGCCTTCCGGCCTCCGCTGCTTGTGGCCGAATGACATCCTTCACCTTGGTGATCTTTTTCGGCGTCTTCTGGTTGAGCAGCAAACTCGGGATCACTTTTTTAGTGTACATTTTCACAAATTCCCAATAAAAAAAAACCAATGTTCTGATACAGCACTTGAAAGTAAACATAAACAAATACACAGTCAACAGAAATGAATCATTAGTTACACAAATTAACCCAATATTATAGATTCCACATTTTCGCATTTTTTCCTGCCACACCCTATAGTTAGCGTTCAGTTGAACCGTTTACTCGCGTTTTATCTGAGGTGACATTTTTTGGGGATGGATTGGACAAAGGAACATGGGAATGAAATTCTGTAGTCTCACCTGTCGCCAGCATTCGTACTTTGTGCGATATGGTCAAGGCTCAATTTTTGTGTTCGGCCGGTTGTGATGATCATTGGTCGACAAAGAAACTCCTCGAGATGTCGGAATAAAATAAACAAGAACTAACAAATAAAGAAAAGAAGAACCAGAAACAGATTGAACTCGTATTCTACAAGCAATTCTGAAGCTAATCATTTTTGGGTCGAAAATCACTCAGTTCAGCTAAAAGGGAGCTTTCCCAGAAAATGTTTAACATACCCTTACTCAAATTTGAGTAAAGGTCCCTGGGGAGGAAAATTTTTGAATGGGTAAACTTTACTCATTTTGATTGAAACGAATATGGTATTGTGCGTGAATTAAATAAATTTGATCTTGGTATTTACGTGAATTAAATAAATTTGATCTTGGTACATGCATGCATCCCAATTCCTGGGATGCGATACTGTATGCTGAAAAAAAAAATAACATAAATACACTAAGTTGAAATGAAGAAACATTTAGATCACTGCGCAAAAGTTACCTGTTGATAGGTGTGCACAATTTTAAACTGAGAAAAAAATACTATCATAATAATTTACCCACAATCTGGGTGGATTGAATTCGTCGAAGGAAAACCCAGTTTATTATTTTTTGACAAATTCATACTGTTTGCAAAAATGAGTGCAATTTACTCAGTCAATGGGTAAATTCAAAATAGATATTTGGAGAAACACAGAAATTGACTACATAAAACCGAAGACAACTAATACCAAGCCTCACAAATGTAAAATTTTCCCATAAAAATCGAAAATTTGACATATTGCAGCGCTCCCAGACGACCTCCAGAAATTTAAACATGAGTATATATGGGTGTAAACAGGCAAACGCCATGTTAAAGGCATCAGGTCTAGCAGTGTGAATCGCTGTGATTGTGACGTCAAACTCCTAGTTTCATTTACATGCCAGAAAGTAGAAAAGACGACTAATTTCACATTGCCAGTCCTGTACTATATGGCATTGCCCAAGATACGTAAAACAAAATCAAAACAAAATTTAACCTCTTCACAGTGATGACGTGAAAGTTCGACTTTTTTGAGGTTTTCTAGCTCGGTACGCATAATCAAGATAATAGATTTTGGTTTGCTTACCGCCTGATTTTTTTTCCGCAATTCCTTTTTCAGTTTCTTACTTTCTTCCTCTTGCTCAACATTTTTTTTCTGCTACCATAATTCATCGAATTGGATCGTGTACACGCTGAGATGATAATACTTTAAATTAGGTATTTATTTTAACTAAAATTAGGTATTGTTGACAATACCTAAAATATCGGTAAAATTAAACGATAATAAACAGTAATTCTTACTGACATATGGGTAATGTTTATTTTCCAATATTGATCGTTATTATTCACCCGAAATTGAATAAATTTTTCGTCACGGATTGAGGACAGAAGTGGTCGCCATATTTTTCTAAGCGAAAACGTAATTATTTTTCGTATTAAACATTCAAGAAATAGGTTATACAGGTCCCACTATTTGAAACAATAACCTTTGCATTCCTTTATTTGATTCTAGCTCCGACGGATCGTTGTGGACCAACGTGGAACCGGAGGTGCAATTTGGCTTCACTCCGGAGCGAAAAAATAACTTTTTAAAATGTTCGGTCGTTGCAGTAAAAATATTTCTGTAAAACTTTTGAACATTTGTTTCTCCTTAAGTGCAGCATTTAGAATACTAAACCGCATCGATAGGTTGTAAAATTGCATATGTTTTTTGAAACATTCTATTAAATAAAATTACAAAAAATACCCAATTTTTAGTAAAAAGTAACGATAAAAAATCGGCAATTTTTAACGTTTATCTTCCTTCAATACCAATACCTAATATTTGGTAATCTGAGTTTACGCACTATTTGGGTATGTGCAATTTTGAGCGATTATCGATACTTTTTAACGATCTTAAGGTATTCTCATCTTAGCGTGTAAGTAATCGCGATTGTGACGTTTATAATCGCGAGCCAGGAACTGGCAAAACTACTGGCAAAATAATTTCAATTTCTCCTGCTATCTCCAGGAAATCACCTTGACCTGCATGATAATCATAATCTAGTTCATTCCGAAGTCCATTTGATCATCATCTTCAGGGAATACTGCGGAACAGACTCCCCCGTGACTTGGAACGACATATTTACGCAATCTATTCGAAAAAGTATTAAAGATTTGCTCCAATTATTTCATGGTCTAATATTTTGGTTTCCATTAACGACCCTAGCCTCTTGTTAAATGCATTGATAAAACCCTGGTCCAAGAAGTGGTCTTCGCAGACCATCGTGCTACAATCCAGGAGATCGTCGTTTTGGCAAAATAGTTTCCAGGCAGCTGTGTCTCTGTCAAAATACTGTTAAGTTTTGCCCGAATAAAAAAGTACAATAGGATTAGCATACAGAACCATAAAGTAGTAATTGGTTCAGTGGTTATACAATACACCTTACTGTTCATGTATTGTTCCATTAGAATTACTCTATTGTCAACATGATACATAGACAATAAAGTCTATTGTAGCCGAAATTTTGATGATAAAAAAAAACATAAAATGAATAGTTTTTATTTGAAATTAATCAAGAAAAAAATATTTTTTATATTGTTACGATACTTAACAACCGATTGTTTCTATTGTAGAATTGCCATTCACAATTGATTCTATGGTAAAAAACAATATGTTCAATTGTTATCCTATCGTAAAGACCAATAACATCTATAGTATCAAGCATCCATATCACTGTATTTTCACGTAAGATTGTATGGTATTTTCAATGTAATGTTTATTAGGGTGGAGCTGATGCACAATGTGTTGGTTTTTAACTATTCTGAAAAAGGATTTCTTTCCGGCATGAGCTGCAAGAGCATCCCGGAGCACAACAGGTTTTACAAACCATTGTCACGGCTTGGTTGGTAGATAACAAAGACGAACAGTTATAGAATTTTTAACTTCTGTTTATGCTGAGCATCAAAACGCTGAGCGCTTATACTTTCAAAACAAATGCAAATTGACAACACACATATCCACACTCACATTTAATATTCCTGGACTTCGTGGTCAAGCGATTAGCGGCGTCATCCGTCGTTCAAGCGATTGCCATGAAGTGAGGGTTCGATTCCCGCTCCAGCCTGTGGAACTTTTCGCAAAACGAAAATGTCCTTACTGGTCCACTGGGTGTTAGGTTAAGTTGCTTGTTGTAATTCACTATATTTTCGATGTTCAGTCTGTACAACCTCGAGTTGAAGACGGTGTAAATGTCTTTTTATAAAATGAAACACGTTGCGGTCTACGCTTTAAACAAGACTAAGACAAAACGTGAGCTGTGTGTCTTGGTATTAGTTGTGTCCGATATAACAAAGGTCGCGAGATCCCATCACATCTCATTTAGAATCATAAGGTTATCTTCTTTGGGCCTCTAGGTTATTCAAAAGTCATGTTCTCGTAGCGTCACTATCCGTACATTGCTAGACAGCGTGATCGAGTCATCATACCCATTTCAACACCGGCAAAGATTGTTATTTGCGAGATCAATTCTATGAAGTTGTGCATCGAAGTGGTAGAAGCTTAACCATTCATTTAAGCTTGAAATGGTTAAAATAAGGACGTTGTTTGGTAGGAACCTTTCATAAAAGTTTTATTAGTGTCCTTCGCCGTGTTTTCTACGGATATGAACGTATTGAATCGTCTACATGTTGCCCTAAAATATTAATAAATATGTTCAATTTCTAATAGATAATAGATTGCACGGTAAGCAAAAACGGACCCAAATTCCCATTAGTTTAGACGACGCTAGGTAGAAGTGCTAAACAATAGCTTATTTTATGGGAAAAAATACGACAAATCGAATGGTGTTGGTCTCATTTACGGTTGACCACAGTAAGCTGGTTGTTTAAATGTTACCGTGTGTTGCTTCCAAATGCCGCCATCGTAGATGTTTTCGGAAGGATTTATAAAATTTGAACACTGTTACACAGTTTTCAACCGGCCACTTGAATAACTTTCAATTTCGATGGACACGAATGTGTCTAAAGAAGCTCTCAATACTCTCAACCGAAAAATTACAAATAGTACACAACATTTTCACTTTGTTTTTTTAAAATTTGCCTCGACTAACACTCACCGATAATAATGGCGGCCACGATACTTTTCAGGAAATGACAAGCGCTTCACGGTGATGTCGTTTTACGTTAAAAGCATGTAAACCTAAAGCGTCTGAAATTGAAAAATCAATTTGTAGCTTAAAATTTTATGTCGTGTGAATTAAACTTGTGCTACAACAATAAAATAAAATCATGAAGAATGGATCATTCAAGCTTAGGTAATGAGAATTTTGTTTACGTTTAAGTAAATTGAAAATTGAAGTAGATCAAGAAAGATCAAATATATTTACAGTGTACCATTTTCACTACTTTTCGCCAATCTTTTTTAAATTTTTCAACACTTTCCGCTGGTTTCATGTGTTTTCTCAGCTCAGCCAAGTTTCGATAGGGCGAATCTCTGGGCAGTTTGGTGGATTCATCTTCTTTGATACAAATACGACATTTTTCCGTGGAGGATGAAAAAATGTTGCTGTTTGATCAGTTGTGAGAAGCTTAAAATTCAAACTCATCGGTATTCAAAGGGAACTTTAGCTGCTGAATTTTATTCGATAGACATTTGGAGCAAAGATATCACAACCAGAGCTGGTATATCTCACGGCCATCAGGTGACTATGAAAAAAACAGGCCATCTCACTGTCACAAGAAGAAATGAACAATCATGAGATTTCTTGTCATCCTCACACAATCTTGCAGTCATGAGAATTTGTCTCATAAGATTTTGTTTTACAAATTTCTAACTAGTCTACTTGAAATTAGCCAAGCAATAATAAAGTAATCTACAGAGTGGACGTTTAATTTCAAGTTTTGTTATGAAACTAACAATACATCAATAAATGTGCTTGTAATAGCGATGACCAAAACACTGTCACGTGCTGTCATGACGAAAAATTCGATCAGATTTTGAAGAAATTCTCCTTCATCGTTTTCTCGCCCGATGAGATTCATAGAAGTAGTTCGTAAAAATCGTAGGTCATTTTTCATTGAAAATGACACTTTCCAGCCTTGATTACAACTTGAAATATCATGCGCTGTTGATTTATTGTTTCGCCTTGAATAATGCGATAGCATGGTCCAAGATGAGTGAGTTATTCCAGATTCCAACTTTATAGACACTAAATTTTATCCATGCAACTAAACCATGTCAGCTAGAAAACCACAACAACAATAACAATAGAGATAAACAGAATAAAACTCGTTCACCACATTCTCAAACAAACACACCGCAAAGGGCTGTAGATCCGGCCGAAGCGAAACGGAACTCCGGCCTATAAATCCAAACTTTTGCTACCGCACGCCACTCATCCCACCAAACGAACCAATTAAAATAGTTGAACAATGTTGTGGTGGTAAATAAAACAAGGCAAACGTTACATCAAGCTAGGTTAAAAACAGGTGTTGCAGTTGTTGTTGTTGTGGCCGGGTGAGATGAAACGCTGACACAGGTTACTAGATCATGAAAACACCGAAATTCGCAGCTCAACTTGATTGTATTACTACAGGGCTAGCAAGTTTTGATGATTAACAAATACGAACGCGCAATCGGCAGAATTTTCCACCTGTTTTCCAATTTTCAAAAAGGATTTTATTGCTTACGTTCTAGTCCAGTTGACTGTTGTCGGTGGCAGGGGAATACGAGAATCACGGACCTGCTAGCTACCGTGATACTTTATACGAACTCGGACTACACGATACAAGTTCTCACACCGAGCTTCTGTTTCGCTTTGTGTGTTTTCTAATTTTCATCATAGGAGGCGCCGTCAATAATTGTGAAACCACACGCGTGGAATTGATGGTGAATCAATATTTATTCGGGCGATGATAACGGAGCAGCAGGGTAACCCACCTCTAGCCGTACAATGCTACAATTTCAATTGAACCTTCAGTCGGCCGACTTTTCCGCTGAGTCGGTGGAGTGGCTCATATGATGAGTGGGAAATATAGGCACTTCCAGCAGCAGTTGAATGAGGTGAATTATATGTTTACGATGATGATTTTCATGATGATGATGATTTGGCTGGGCGGGTAGGAGGTTCGTTAAGGCAAGGGGATGAATAACATTATACCAACAGTAAAATAAGCGTGAAAAGGTTCCGCGTGCTCTCGAGTTGAGTCGTGTGATAAGGTTTTGTGGATTTCCTGGAAAACGAACAGGTCTGAAAGTTGTCATGCGATTGGAGTTGATAACTGGCGGCAGTAAGGTGAAGTTAGAATGGGCTCATGACGTTGAAACACTGTTTCGTTCTATCGAATCCTGCTTTTGATTTAGCAAACTACAAACTTAGAAAGGATATTGTTCAACTTTTAGAAAAGACTAATAACATTGATCGAATCTCTTCGTTTTTATTGGGCTACTGCTTGCAGAGTATCTAAATTTCCAAACATTGCAATAAATACTTATACTATATGAATGACGCGCTTCGTTGGAATCAATTTCCTCACGGTGTTGTAAGCGAGATTGGCTCGTAAACTATGTTTTCTTTATCGAACAATTTCTACCTCAGCACTAAGTTAACCTTTTGAAATATACTTTTTTTCAAATAAGAAAATCATCGACAAGCATTCAAGTAAATTCCCCCCACTTCACCTCCTTCACAAACGAACAATGAAAAATATCCATAGTAGGTACTTCAATAAAGAAAAAAATCAACTTCCAATAACAAAAACTAGCCATACGTGGATGTATATGTTCATACCACATACCTACTTGCATGGCTGGGCAAACAAATGCAACAAATCGTGTCCTTCACATTCATTGGCCCCGTTGCCTACATTTTCCGCACATTCTATGAACCATCGCACCACATCGTCCTGGTGGCAGTCGCGTCGAAAACTATACATGCACATTGCTGAAAATAACCAACTGCCTTCGGAGCGAATGGAGTCAAAGCCGGAAGTCGTTTCATAATAAAATATATTTTTCATTTAAGCAGTTGCAGCACACACACCACATACCAAGGACTACCGAGAACCATCGGAAGGCTGACTGGAGAATGCACCGATGGTGACGGTATGAGTGCGTCGTGGATATGTGAATTCAACTTGGGGGAATGCGGTACGATTGCCGTGCATTTTTCACGATGTCAACATAATTTTGCGGGAAATTTAATTAAATTGCCGGTCGCTTGGGAGCTCCCAACCCAAAGGGAGATGAATTGCTTTGTCTGTCTTACCCCTGTCGCGTGGTTTAACCTTCTTTTCAACACGACTGTAGCTCTAGGAGAGGGGCGTTCACTAAAGAATTTAAGCGATAATGAAATGATAATTGATTTTCAAGTGGTTCTTTGATTGTTTTTAATGCTATTATGTTGAAAGTTTAAAAGGTTATATGTTTCACACATGTTTTCTAATTTTTCACATTAAACTTCCTTTATATGAAACTAGCTGAAGCCTGTGCGAGCCTTGCTACGCTTACAACAAAATTAATGAAAATTTAATAGCAATGGCGCTTTTGTGTCTTTTTTTTAAAGAATGAGTTTTGTTAAAATATTTTTGTTTGCTAATGTGTGTTATTTCTGTAAAATAAAACGTAGGTTATGTTTCTAACATGGTTTTTCTTTCTGTGTAGAAGCATTTCATAGGCAAAACATTTATCTTCAAACTACGCCGTATCCTGTCAGTTTAAGAGTAATGTTTTCTTGCAAAACCTTAAATTAACTTCTTGTGCATAATGTAGCACTGAAAGCAACTCAAGCATCGTCCATTCTTGAATAAGAAGGGGTTCAAACTTCTATCAGAACATGCCTCTTACCCGAGAAATACACATTTTGCGTTTTAATTGCCTGGATAATTCTCATGTTTGGTTGAAATTTCTGTTTCATTTGTATGAGAGCCCCATCCCCCCTCCAGAGTGGAGGGGTGTCGAACCACCTTTGAAAAAAATCCTGCCTCCAAAAAACCCCACATGCCAAATTTGGTTCCGTTTGCTTGATTATGCAGAAATTTGTGTTTCAATTGTAAGGGAGCCCCCTTTTCAGAGACCCTCCACTCTCGAACCACCATAGAAAAAAAATCCTGCACCCAAAAACCCTTAGATGCCAAATTTGGTTCCATTTGCTTGATTAGTTCTCGAGTTATGCAGAAATTTGTGTTTCATGTGTATGGGAGCCGCCCCTTCCAGACGAAGAAGGAGTCTCGAACCAGCATAGGAACCTTCTCTGGCCCCAAAAATCCTGCATACAAATTATCATATCATTAGGGATGATTCTCATTTTTGGTTACAATTTGTGCTTCATTTGTATGAGAGCCCCCTTTCCAAAGAAGGGAGGTGTCTCGAACCACCGTAGAAACATTTCTCGCCTACACAAATTTCCACATGCCAAATTTGGTTCCATTTGCTTCATTAGTTTTCGAGTTGTACAGAAATTTGTATTTCGTTTGTATGGAAGCCCCCCCCCCCCCTTTCCAGATGGGGGAGGAGTCTCGAACGATCATAAGAACCTTCTCAAGCCCCAAAAACCCCTGCATAAAAAAAATCATAACAATAGGGATAATTCTTTGGTTTAAATGTGTTCTTCATTCGTATGAGACCCCCCCCCCCCCTACCAGAGAGAGGAGGGTTCTCAAACCACAGTAGAAACATTTCTTGCCTCCAAAATCCCTACATGCCAAATTTGGGTCCTTTTGCTTTATTAATTCTCGAGTTATGCTGAAATTTCAGTTTCATTTGTAGGACAGCTCCCCCTTCTAGAGAGAGAGAGAAAGGGCTTCAAACCACAATAAAAATATTTCTTGCCTCCAGAAAACCCAACATGCTATATTTGATTCCGTTTGCTTGATTAGATCTTCAGTTATGCAGAAACTTCTGTTTTATTTGTATGAGAGCCTTTCGTTTCTAGAGGAGGGGGGGGGGGGGGGGGGGGTTCACAAACCACCATAGAAACATTTTTTTCCGAAAACTTCCACATGCAAAATTTGGTTTCCTTTGCTTGAGTAGTATTCGAGTTATGCAGAAATTTTTATTTCATTTGTATGGAAGCCCTCCAGATGTTAGGGGCCGGAAACCTTTTCCGGCCCCTAACATCCCTTCATACAAAATTTCTCGCCAATCGGTTCAGCAGTTTTCGAGTCTATAAGGTTGAGACAGTCACACAGACAGACAGACACACAGACAGACAGACAGAACGACGGACAGAAATTCATTTTTATATACATAGAAATACTGACAACAGATAATTTAGTATGGTATAGTTTTTAGCCTTCTTCAAAAAAAATATAATATTAAAAAAACTTAGTTCTTCTAAAATTATATGTTTCAAATCAAAAGACTAAAAGCCAAAGAAATCATTTCATCATTACAAAGTCACAGTCAATAATTAATTAGTTTGACAAAACTAATTACCCAAATCCCCGGATTCCCGAATTTCCCGGTAGTTCCAAATTAATATCAATGCTTCTGCTGATTTTCCACAACTTAACGACACACAATTCACATTTTTCTCACCTTATTTGAAAATATGTAAAATAAACCCTCATATTGATTATAGCTGACCTTGAGCAGTGACGATTAATATATTTTGACAAGTCATATGAACAGATATAGGTGTGACCTAGGACAGGACCTGCCAGCTCAAAAAGAGATGACCTCTTATAAATTTATGATTGCTATGATACGGGGATCGCTCCAGTGTTGCCAGATATGTTAACACAGTAATCCCATTGAAAATAAAGTAATTAAAAAAAATTCTTTTGTCGTTCGGGAAATTAAGCTGCATCAAACTAAACGTTAATTGATAAGGTTTAATTGAATTTCACTGATGCTTACGCTGCAAATTCTGCTGTGGGGAGAAAGCTTGAGCAAGAGAATGGCATTCTCGCTTGCGTTCCCAATGCAGGCCTTCACCCACTCTCGGCGAACGATTGGATCTCTCGGGAACCGATGAAAATGGAGACCTGGATGTGCACGTCACTGCGACCACAGTTTATCGCTTTGCACTTCATTTCGAATTGATTTAAAATAAACCACTGCAAAGTGAACTTTTATTTCCGCATTTGTTCTAGTTGTGACAAACGAAAAAAGTGAAAAAGCAGTGACTACTAGCAACACCGCCAAACCAACAACAAACTGCCACTCGACAACTCGACGCAATGAGGTCTATACAGGTGGCGAAGAGCATGGTGTTAGTCGGTATTAGTAACGAAAAATGAGTAAACAATCCATGATATCGGGTAGTGACGTAAAACTCCAAAAACAAGCGAATGATAACAAAGCAATTTTAGTTTTTGTCCGACTCCTTTTAGTGCACAAGATGGTATTTTTCAGCCGAAACCTTTTAAAAACCACACCAGTTACCGAAAATAAACATTCCACCTTGTGATTTGCTGCTATTGTAAATTGATGTTTTTGGAGATCTACGTCACGCATGTTTACAAAAAGCAGGCTGTGCATCATCTCACGAACACAATTACAGTATTTTGCATTACACTAATACAACTTAACCACTTCTTCTCCACCTGTATACACCTCATTGAACTCGACGGAGGTAGAGGCGGTTGTCAAAGCGACTAATAAAAATCGGTATTTTTGACAGGCAAATGGTCTTGTTTTTGCACATACAGCTGTCAGGTCCTGTCCTAAGGTGTGACTTATTCAAATAATAGGTAGATTTGAGTAAGAGTGTACTTTTATTGTTAAATCTGTGCTGTCGAAAACGTGTTACCAATCAACAAAAGCATTCACTGTTCTTATTGAAGATTAGGAAGAATTCGCGCCTAATTCGTGATAAAAGATTGCTGTTTCGAGAAAGAGGATTTTTCGTTGATTGTATTTGGAATTACTACGTGCAGAAGGTAAGAAGGTCAAAGGAATATTCGTTGCCTGTATCAATTACCTTTTTGTGTTTGGTTACAGTTTCGAGATGGCAGACCTTTGGCGATACTTAAAAAAATTGCCTTCCGACGCGGAAAAAGCGGAATGTCTACGGTGCTTGCAAATTCTCAATTGCAAAGGATCTTCAACTAGCGGTTTGCAAAAAAATCTCCAAATGAAACACAACATATTTTGCAATCGGAAAGAGCACACGTCTACCGAGCAGCGACCATTTACATCCACCGTGACTGTGAGTATTCCAACCGTGCCGTCAATGTTGAGTTTTGTAAAATGGCGATCGTTGAATGATGAATTAGCTCGTTTGGCTTGTAAGGACGGCTTGTCTGTAAACGGTATCACAAACAGCGAATCCGTACGCCAGTCGTATTATAATGCCAACCAGCAATGCAACGGCAATGAATTTGATTTTTGAGTTTTACGATGAAGTGAAGACCAAAACCGTGGAAGAAATCAAGAAGCAGACTACTGGAGGACAATCAGTAAGCCCTACTTTGAACGAATGTACCAGTGTGACTAACAAGTAGTATAAGAACATCAACTTTAATTTTATAGATGGTGTTATGATCCATCTCGGACTGCTTCCGGTATCTGGAGCGCTGCCGGCAGAGACAATTGTAGGAATGGTGAAAGATGGTCTGAGTGACTTTGATATCAGAGCGGATAACGGACAACAGACACACCCGAACTTTTTCCAAATTTGACCATCACAGCAGCACCTGCTGTGATTATTAAATTTGGAAAACGTTCCTGTTATTGACATCAATTGTGCTACAACCATAGTCTGCATTTGGGGGTATGTGATGTGCCATAAAAAACATTTCGGCGGAATCAGTAGATATGGATAAAGTAGAACCGGACGATGATTATGACAATGAGGAGGAGTTCGAAAATGAAAGTGACGATGTTGGTGTTGAAGGTGAATTTGAATATAAAATATGTGTAGTCATATTTCTAATAATTGTTCTATTAGACTGTACAAAACCGGCTTCTGCGGTACTTTGAAACAGATCCGAAAGACTGTCGAAATATTTCACAAATCTCCTATTTAATACGCTGTTCTGCAGGATAAGATCGCAAAAGTATTAGAAAAGGGCTCGAAACTTTTACTGGACGTCAAAACCCGGCAAAACAACCATGCAAGTGTGTGCGATTGACGAGTTGTACTCAGTTTGGTAGAAAACACATTCATGACAAATACACTCACCACCTAAATAACGCACCCATTGATTGATTGATTCGAAGCAAATTTATGTGTTGCTTTTTTGCCCACATTCATTGGCGTAGCCAGGATTAGATATGATAGGAGTAGATAGGATGGGGGGGGGCAAGCTTTTTTTTAGTGCGAGAGAGAGAATTACACCGTCTTCAACCTGTGGTTGCACAGACATTATTAACATTAACGGCCACTTAACGGACAATATAACGCCCGGTGGACCAGTACAACAGGTACATTTCCGCAAGATGAAGCGGGAATGGAGCCCTCACTTTGTAACGATACGCCTGAATGACGGGTGGATTATCTTCTCTACTATCATCAACAGTATTTTACAATACCCGTCCAAGTCTGGCAACAAGATTAAACAATTCTAGGCTTGCTCTGAACGAAAAAAAAAAACGGTTTTAAAAACCTTTGATTTTCCCAATGTTTTAAAACCGAACATTAAATGCCAAACATTTAACAGGTACTGTAATGTCTCGATATATTCACTTTTTAGTCATGTTGGATTTTTGTATAGGACAACCACCGGGTTTGTTTGCAGTTTGTACTGAAAATGTATTTTTCCTCCGCGACCCTCTCACCTATATATTGGCAAAGGAATACCGCAGAAACACCGTTTTTTACTCACCGGGCTCACACCGTTTCAATAGATTACATTTTTTTAATGGTTGTTCAAATAATAAGTGATAAGCTATTAACTAAGTTTTGATGGTTTATAGCTTATGGTTTGTTTCCCCTTCACTTACCTTAATATAATTATTTTATTTGATATTATCAAACAGGAACATCAAACATAACCTTTCAAAACGACGTAATTCGCAAATGTACGCAAGCTGTGATTTTTATGCTAAATTTTTGCTACTTGCATTCTTAATACACGAGTAGTTAGTAAATAATTGAGGAAATTTTTTTCATCAGTGTCGAAAACGAATTCATATACGTTCTATCTGCTATTCCTCAATATTTTGAAAATAGTTCAGATACACCGGTACATCTGCGTTTTGAAATTTGAACCGATTTATCTGATATGATCCAAAAGAAACACGTTCTGTCGAAACACGGTGTATGTAGCAATCATGTGTATCCGCGTAGTATGAAACCAAAACGGTGTATCATTGAATTACATTAAAATTGTTGCTCAAATTCGAGAAAAAACACCATTTTGCATAATTTTCTTTTCGTGGTTATTTCAGCTTCACCCCCGCACTAACTGTACCATGTACAAAACGCTGATAAGACCGGTTGTTCTCTACGGGCACGAGACGTGGACGATGCTCGAGGAGGACCTGCAAGCACTTAGTGTTTTCGAACGCCGGGTGCTTAGGACCATCTTTGGCAGCGTACAAGAGGATGGAGTGTGGCTGCGAAGATGGAACCACGAGCTCGCTGAACTCTACGGCGAACCCAGCATTCAGAAGGTCGCGAAGGCTGGAAGGATACGGTGGGTAGGGTATGTTGCGAGAATGCCGGACAACAACCCTGCAAAAATGGTGTTCGCCTCGAATCCGGCCGGTACAAGAAGGCGTGGGGCACAGCGAGCACGATGGGTGGACCAGGTGCAACAGGATCTGGCGAGTGTGGGTCGTCAACGAGGTTGGAGAGAGGCAGCCATAGACCGAGTATATAGGCGAAATGTTGTAGATGAAGTCATATCGTAAATACGATGTATGGCTATTTAAATAATTCAGCTGCATGAAAAACATTCGTTTAGTTTTGTTCATTTGTTTCTTCTAATTACATGCTACTTACTTACTTACTTACTTTTGAAAAAGTATCGAATGTCCATTTATGGTACTTCTAGACAAAAATGAATCTAATAACAGATTTAAACTGTTAAGAATTTACAAAAAAAAAACTGTTGCGCAATTCACACAATGTGCACTAAATTCACCAGCAGAGCAACTTTTTCGAAATTCAATTTAGAATAAGAAGTAATGAACATCGACATTGATATTTGATTTCTTCTTGGTTCATGCGAATGTTCTCGACTTGTAGTGGTATGTATTTGATGGTGAATTTCCTGCCAATGAACTTATTTAACTATTTCTTGTTTTATGCCATTATCATGCAAAACATTAACCGAGTACTTATGTATGTATTCTATCCGGTGATCCGTTTTGTTATAAAAGTTCTTCTGTTTATAAACACACGCAGAACAATCGCACATATATTCGGCGACGGTTTCGGCGCGTTTTTCTTCCATAGAAACAGATGAAATCTTTGGGGAAAAGGTAGCTCCTCAAATCTTCCGGTGCGCCTCTAAGCTCTCCAACGATTGCTTGTCGATCTGCCAAATTTGGAAGACGTCTGCATTTAGTTATCTCAAATTATAATAGTCCTTCCAATATATCACAAAAAATGGCAATTGGTTGAGTGGATTAGAGATAAAGAAATCATTTTATATAAGACCAAGTCTCTCCCGGTTGGTATTAAACCGATGAGCATGGACATCAATAGAAACATAAAGTTGCCAGAAGGCACGAAATGCATCTATGGACTCTTATTTTTACCCAATCCCTCAATTGCAATTTTTAATGGATTAGCATAGATTGTTCTTTAGAAACTTCAATTTGATTGTTACAGATATTAGTTAGATATTATCGGGCATGACGGCTTTCGTATTGTTTCGGTTATCTATAATTCGTCGATACGTGTGATCGAGTAAGAAAACAACAAAGCGCCTCTCAAGCATAAAACAAAATTCATAAAATTAAGGTTTCCCATCATGCTCATGCTCATAAAAACGGATAAAATCTTTGAATAGGATAAGACAACTGCAACTTCTCACTCTGATTAGCTTGCTGTCTTGCTTTCTCACACGCTGAATCAAACTGTATGATATGATCAACAGATGTTCTCAATAATACGAAACTACAGTTCCGTGAAACGGGGTAACATTGATAGGTTTGGCCCATATCATGAATAGTTCCAATAATTATTTATTATTTGTTTAGGCTCAGGCGTGTGTAACACTTTTCGGAGCCGTTATTCAATATTGTTATTTACAATGTATAATTTTCAATTTTAGTAAAATGGGGTGCCAATTACTCGTGGCTAGCTCGAGGTTAATGGGTCACATTATCGTTTGGAAGGGGCTAGGCAGGTAACTTATTGAAGGTATTATTTGCTGCTCATGGTTGCGACATCTACCAAATCCACGGTCCCTGTAGTCCCTTCAGGAACTAAGACGCAGATGGGTGACACTGCTTGCTGGGCAGGTACAAGTAGCACAAAAACAAAAGGATAGTATAACTGGGACACAATGGCAGGGAAACTATGTTCCTAAATCTAGTATTATTTGGCTTCTTAAACCTATAACATAGAATTGACCATTCAGTTTTTTGATTGCCAAGAACTGAAAATTTAATTTAGCATAGCTTCTTCAACTTTCAGCTATCGGGGAAAAAATCAATCAATGCCTATATAATAGTTAACATTACAGGTTATAAGATATATTATTTTTTCATACTTCAGGTTAGATAGGTTGAACTCTTGGTTAAAGGAAAAGATTGTAATAAAATTGTTATTCTTAACTATTTAAAAAAATGCTCACGGATGTCCACTTTTTACGCTTTTTCGCTACAACTTGCCACAAAATTGAGGCAACTTCACGTAATTTGGCTTTTTCATTCAGGCAAAGGGGCAATCTGACAAACATAAAAAAATAAATAATAAAAAATAGAAACAAAAAGTAAAACTCTAAAAATAAAATCAAAACTTAGGCGGGGAAGGACCCCCCTATATGGATAAATCAAAATAAAGAGAAACGATAAAATAGAGTGGCAACTTTTCAGCTTACACATCGAATCGAGTGTATGGATCCTAACGTAAGATCAAGACATCGGTGTTGAATACATACCAGTTAAAAGATCTGCGACCGAGCCACCAACATAAACTACCGTACTTTAAAACCGACAAAACTAATCTTGAGCTAGTTGAAGCTCTTCAAATTATCCAGGTGATCGTTCCAGGTATAATCTAGTAATTGATTTAAATTAAGAAGATAAATTCTTCACTAAAAGAGAAAATACCGCTACTCATAATGGGTATCACTTTAAACCAATGCTCATTCAATGAATCGTTCAATCAAGCAATTATGAATATTTGATAAAACAAAACACCATTATTAAGTCATTTGCGGGGGAGGTGGGAACGCTTTGTTTTGGCTGCAAAGTTTCCCCCTTTGAACAACGAGTTGAATAAAAGCTTTGAAAGTTGAACTGTCGATGGGACCGCATGGTTGTTCACGCTGCTGAAAAGTGACGAAGCCGTGCGTGACAAGGTGCAGTGTCGTGCTCCATTTGACCAGGTCATCCACCAACATCGGCAGCAATCACAAACAGTTTGTATGATTATTATTACGTAATGTGTCGGTCGACGGTGATTCAGCACGAGGAGGAACATTGCTCAACGTGTTTATCGAGGAATCTTTTCCACCCCAATGTCTGGTTTGCTTTTAAAAACTTTCTGAGGTGTACATAAGCCGTGGCATCCATATTGACCGAGTGTAGTTGCAAACGATTCAACCCCAGGGTGAATAATTGATTGACGAATCAGGCTGCCCCGGTTGCCTATATCGACGGTGGTGGAACAGGCCACGGAACTTTTCTCAACAAATTGTCAGGTTATTACCGGTAACCTTTCACCTGGTTTGGTCGACATCGTGGTGGTTGTGACGGCCTTGAATATGCTTACCGCGAGTAAGTAGTAGTACTTTTTTATTCCAACCTGGCCTGTAAATAAATTGAGAACGGTGCAATCGACATCAAATGACACCGAAAGATCTGTAACCTCTTGGCCTGAGTTCAATGCCAGTTACAAACGAAAATAGTCGCCCCAAATTCCACTGGTCTCAATTTAGCGATATTCGTGTGCCTCAATTCCCCAATCGAGCGATGGTTATATTTAACTCCAATATCGAAAGTGCATCTGAATTGTGCAACTACCCATATCGCAGAACTGCCAAGCTTCAAACGAACGGATAAATTTAGTACCACCGCGAGGTGGTCTGCCCTCATGGGGGAAGAAAGCACCGATTTATGATATCCACGTATAAAAATAAGAAACCTGACCAGCACCAATCGATTGATGATTGGTGAGCGACCTACACCTACACGCATGTACCCTCCTTCCACCAGAAACAAGGCTTGATTGACTCTAATGTCCCAAACAATTCCAAATGGAAAGCTCATTGATGCCAAATGACCATCCTGGTTCCCGGTGGTAATTTTCCAATTTTCTCCTGCTCACGAGGAGCTTTCCCTTTATTCCAATAAAGTACGGATGAGTCCGAACAACACCGACAGTGACGACGCCGTGCATGGTTCACGTAATCGAGGTAGGTAAAACGGTCGTTTGCCGGTCGAAGGAATGAATGACGTTGTTCGCTCATACACAACGAGTCCGTACGGTTGGGAGGTATTCCCCGGATGGATCAATATTTTAGCGTGCGGGAAATATCAAGTTCAGCAGCTGATTCGTGGTGTGGCACCTGCGTGGAAAAAAAGGGGCTGCATTAATCCACACGCGATGACATCTGACTTTTCTCTTTCTTGATATAGGATCAGTTCAATTAATCGAAAGATCACAGCATTTAGTTGACCGCAAGGTTCATGCATCCTCTGGTTAATTAACAGGGTGGAACAGTTTAAAATTGGTCGAACAAGATTAAGTGCACACACAGTTAATAATATTATGTAATTTTAAATTTATTTTAATTCATATAAATGGAGCATGGAATGGAGATTCAAAATTAAAGTCCAAATTGAGCTAAATGATTTGAAAACAACATGCGACTTTATTTTTACACGAATTGAAAAAAAAATCAAATGTAATTTTATATGGAATTGGATTTTTGCTTGCTTGATTAAAAACAAAATTAAGTTGATGAAATTTGTCAGAAGCAGATAATCTCCCATCAACATGAGAGGCTCTAGGAGTGGACAGTAATTTATTGTTAGAACGAAGAGAATTGAAGAGAAATTATTCCCCCCACTAACCCAAAAATAATAACACACACCCCCTTACCAACCACCAACAATCCCTCTTTTCCCCCCCTCCTCTGACCAAATCCGTCAAACGTTTTTATTACACATTTTTCTCAAAACCCCTAAAAAAATCAAAAATATATACTTGAAGGGAGTGAAACACTGCCGACTAGTGTTATTTATAGATCTGTCTAGCGTAAAATTTAGTTGATAAGTAATGGCCAATTTCTCGAAATCCCTGATCTTGAGAGATTGTTGTTAAAAAAACAGTGAATGCGTAAATCATTAAATAAAAATATTGATATTCTCTCGTTCTCGCTAACCTCTTCCAACAATCTACTGATCCTTGAAATCAAACAACAATTTCAAACTGTGGTTAAATCATTATTTCTCTGTAAATGTACCAAATATGCCAACGGGATTTGATGTTTTATTTTGGAACAATCACAAACATCCAACTGCGCTGTACTCCGGACCACTTTGTATGATGTTGAGATACGAATGACAGCTAACCGAGAGGATAAGGCAGCAGAAGAATGGGGCGCCATTGTTTCATTTGTTTCAGTGCGCGAACCTAAAAATTTACACGTTCTTGTGAAGTCCAATTATTATTTATTGAAATTGGTAAGCCCTTCACACGATTTTTACAGCACTATGTAAACATACATTGTAGCACTTATTTGATTGAAAAACAATGCATTTTTGTCGTTTAATACTCGGTTCATGTGCATGATATTCAATTGAAAATTCAACTAACTTATGAAAGTACAGTTGTGTATATTTCAAATTGGCCTGGTTTACATCTCGCGTTAATTTCATATTTTTTGCTGTGCGGACGGACGTCAAGTTTGATTTCTTCGTAGCGTTTTTTCGCTTTTCACAAAAATGAAAAATTTTGTCAAGAAATTCAGTTTTCTTATTGTAAAATCTATACTAATATTTGAAAAGGGCGGTATTCCAAAATCACGAAACCAAGAAAACTGAATGCAAAGCTTGGAATACGAAAATCAAATCCTATTTTCCATAGGAAGCTCCAATAAACCATTTATTTTGCTCACATCTTGTATAATAATGCAGTCCTTAACCTTTTCATACAATATATGCCGAAATATGTTTTATTGAGTTAAAAATTGATAAAAACCAAAATACGCCCTGTTTGTTTTTAGAGTGTTACTACGCCTTAGGTTTTTCGCCTGTTAAACTGCCAGCACTGAAAACACGCCGTAAAATTATGACATTCTGGCATCTTGTTTGTTATTACGCCTACGCTCTTCAGTCACATTAATCAAGTGGCGAGGAATTACGACCTAGTGTTTTCAATTTTTAAAGACGTCGAATTCTATGCTTCACGTACCAAAACAGATATTTTAACACATTAGATGAGTAGGTACAACTAGAGGTAAGTGATTCTATCGAATGAACATTTTTCGTATTGTACTAATTGAATTGCGGATTCTTAATCACGTTTTTACAGTCATCGACACAGACAACGCGATGGAATCAAAGCTGCGACATCGAATCAGGAGACCTGAGGGCTGGATCAATTATGGTTTAGGTGACCGTGGAGGAAACGGAAGATAAGTTGAGAAATTGTAAATTTTGAAAACGAGTGGTTAATAAGTATCTGGGATAATCATATTCTTGTTAAAAAAAAATACCATTTAGATCCGTAAAGGAATTGTGAATAGAGCTTTCGGATGCAGTATTTGTACGGGAAGATTCGACAGACGGATGATAGGCGATACTTAACCAATCAACTGTACCTTTCTAGTCTCTCGGGTTTGGACTATAGACACTGTATATAGACCGGACAACAATTGTCTTATGCAGCCAAACGACCTGTCAAAAAATGCAGCCAAACGGACTGTCAACTTTTGATTCACTTTAAAGGAGCAAGTATTGTGATCAAGTATTGTTTTGACAAAAGCCAATTATGAACAAATAAGGGATTTTCTACTTCCATATTCAGTAAATATTCGGTGTAAGATTCTTTCTCTACACAGTGCCAAGCAGAGGACCACCATTTCTATGTGTATTTCACAGCACTATCATATATGCGTTTATAGGCAGCAACCACTCGCTTGTGATCCTTAACAAAATACGGAACACTTTTTCTACCACTCACCTTCTTCCGATCGACAGTTAAACGTTCCCCAAACATTCATGGCACGAGACACTGTGGACTGGTGAATTCTCAACATCTTTCCGATGGCTCTGTGCGAAAGAAGTGGGTTGTTGAAGTGCGTGTGCAAAATGTTCTCTCGCACTTACTGTGCCTTCGACTCCATTTTCGAAACTACGACACATTTCACAATGAAACTTGCGCAGTGAGGTCACGCCGAGGTCATTTCACTCAAAATTTCGTTGAAATCAACCCAAAGAGCGGAATGTTACAGCTTATTTAAAGTGATGCAATTTTACTGTGGACACCCTTTATATACTTCAAGCTCAAGTCGAAATAAGTATATGATAACTATTCTATGTTTGCCTGAAATATTAAACTATTGGGCATGCTTTTAAGCTAACTGATAAAAGCGGCGGAACAACAAAATAACTAGAGCAATTCGTGATCCGGAAGAACGACATAATTTTTTTTGTTTAAGGAAGTACATGATTAATTTTAATGTGATTGTCAAGGTAAATTAGTTGTTCTGAAATAGTTCAATCAAAATATAATACAATATGATTTGTTTACATTTAGGCTCTTCCGCCCTTTTAAATCTTAGTCTAGAAATGTGAATCGTATGTTTTGTAAGACAGTTGGTGGTTATTTTTTCGAAAAAAAAAGTTTCTATTGTGCACGGGTACGTAAGAATAAGTTTTCATCCAAGCATGTGACATCGTTCAAAAAATATATTTCATTTTCTTGTTATCAATACGACTCCTAATAGGTACAGAAAAGACACACTGTTGCATCAGAGCTGATTTAATGTTGCAAGGGGTACTAAAAAAACTTCTAACGTTGCCAAATATTTATGTTTGACATATTAATTACTAATGAAATATGGTCTCGAGTTCAGACCTTTTGCTTTTAAATTTATTATATATGCTTCCCTTCGACTTGACCGTATCGTATCTTTACTGATTAGGTTCGAATCTGTTCTGCATAATGCAATGTATGGAAAACTGCCAATGAAATCATTTAAATAAAAAACAGAATACAAGCTCCAATAATGGACAGTGTCATTCAAATTTGACGAGGTTTAAGTTAGATCAGTTCATCATTTTGGGTAGAATTTTCATATATTTGTTAAATCTAAGTATAAACCCCTCAGGCTCAAACCATGACAAGCTGATATACCTATGAAGCCTTATCCACTAGAATGTAGGTTACAGCTAGAAGGACAGAAAAACTATCATATCACATAATTCCCATTGAAGCAATAGAGAAGGAGAAAGATGATTTAATGTGAGATTTATCCCATATCGGCGTTGATTGATTGCTGGCTGCTTTTTGCAGCGGTATGATACCTTAAACCATTCTGTTTGTCGATTCTGCCATTTATATGCACAATTGACATCATCGTTTCCCGAGACAGCCTTCCTACACAAATGACCAGCTGGGGTTGTTCTGGAAACAGCTGGATTAGTACGTCAAAAGATATTTATTTAAATTTCACTTTGAAACATGAAAGCTCTTCTGCATGTTAACCAAACGAAGACGACAACTCTGTTGACCCGGCTCTCTCGCCAACGCAATGTTGCTCTTCTAGTCCGGAACATATTTCGTCTTCAAATTCAAATTACCGAATAATGGCTATATGTAGGGCCAGAGTAGAATATGAAGGTTCGTTTTCGGAATTGGCAGGAAGAAGCCTCTTGCCAAATGTGCTGAGCTCCGCAAACGGCACACGGTTGTGCCTCGAGGATAGAAGGCCCCACTTCCTGTTTAGTATTACCATATAAATGTTGCAGCGTTGTTTAAAAGGCAATTTGTCTTCCGCTTTGTTGGTCCATTTTCTTGTCTCCATGAATTTATATGAACGGCTGACGGACCACAATTTGCGTTAGCCTACGCTCTTTGCCTTGACTGGCGTTCGCACGACACACAGTTGTTTTTGTATATTGAATGAAACGTTCATTCCGGAAATGATTCGTGACTTCTGTATCCGATGGTATATGAATTCATTTTCCCACAATTCAATCATCACCCTGGGAAGTACAATTCAACCCTTGCTCTACATTTCCAAAAGTTACTACCCTTTAGTGAAGTGTTTCAACAATTTCATTGCTTTGTCAACAATCGACGAAAGGCACGCTCTCTCTCTCTCATTCCTCGTCACCAGAAAACTAGCTATGCTAGGCCAGAGTACGACATTAATTAATGATATAATTCAGAATGAAAGGGCGAAACGTACCTACCTGCATAACAGTAATAAACTTCAATTAGAATCTCATTTTTTTAGCAGTTGGCTGATTTCTGACTGGAAAAGTACGATGGATGAATAGTTGACCCGATAACTGGCGAATGACTCGTGGAATTGACTTTAGCACATGTCAAAATATAGTACATGATCAGATACCGACTTTCAATTTTATAGCGAGTATGGTGGGACTGTATCAATGAGGTGTATACAGGTGGAGAAGAAGTGGTTAGGTTGTATTAGTGAAATGCAAAATTATGTCATTGTGTTCGTTAGATGATGCACAGCCTGTTTTTTGTAAACATGCGTGACGTAGATCTCCAAAAACAACAATTCACAACAGCAGCAAATCACCAGGTGGAATGTTTATTTTCAGTAATTGGTATAGTTTTTGAAAGGTTTCGGCTGAAAAATGCCTTTTTGTGCACTAAAAGGATGCTTAACTTGCTTTGTTATTATTCGCTTGTTTTTGGAGTTCGGTTCGCGCTTAAGCACGTTTTGGTTCGTTTTCAGCGATAGCAGCAATTCACTAAAATCTCGGTTTGAGGAATCCTGAAAAAGTTTGTTACATCTATTGAAATTTAATCATTTTATTTTACTCTTATTTACTGGTCACTATTTGCTGCTTGATGCTGATTTTATAATCTCATCTATGAAGTAAACTCAATAAAACCACAATTATCAAACATAATAATATTGTGAGTGATGATAAAGTAATGACAAGGAATGAACTGCAAAATCAGACACAAGCTAAATGAATACAGCGCTGTATGAATCATATCCGCTCAAATTTGGTAAGATGTTCATTTGCAAAACGGTAATGAAAAATACATTCAATAATAATTGCAAAAGCCTATCACCGACTCCGTTGCCACCTCCTGACATCCAATGGATTGTTACTGAAAAAATAAATAAAAATTAGATATGTATTAATATCCTCCTAGTCCTGGAAAAGCTGAAACAGTATAGATCATTCCAAAAATCAAAGATGAAATTTCAATAAAAAATATTATTTTATAAGTCATGCTGTAATATTTTTTCTTCATACTGTTCTAGTAACATTTCAAAGATAGCAATTGGAGTAATCGAAGAGTCCAGTTTGATGATTTCTGAAATAAATGGCTTATTTAATAATAATACCACTAAACAAAATATTTAAATATAATCCTTTACTGCTTATAAGCACATGCCAGCCTTTTATGAATTTTGTGAAATTTTTTTTTTCGAATTTTATAATTTCATGAAAAATAAATTGAGCCTTTTATGTTTGTCATGGTGCTCCAGAGTCTTACATGGTTTTGGAATGCAAAGATGATTCTAAAGCGTGCTGAAATTATTATTAAAATGAGAATGGAAAATATACAATATGATTTAAAGGTACACGATCTTCAGTCGCACCCCCTCACTTCGCTATTGTCAGATTGACAACATTGCCCAGGCTACGCCAACCAGCGTCTCAATGTTTCAGCTGGCAGTCTTTTGTGATCATATGACTCGTGGAGGCGTGAGGTAGAAACTTGTGAGGACGAGAGGTCGGTCGCACCCTCCTTCGAAGTTGTCAACTCACCATTTGAAGCCCGGGAATGTTTTACTTTTTAGTGTGCTAAAAATCAGGACTTAAACAATCATTAAAAGTTAACATTTTTGTGCCAGATTAGTTTTTATTTAAAAATGTATATTTTTCATGGACAAAATAAATCATACACAAAACCATCATCACAAAACAAATCGAATTTCTCGATCATATTATTAAAGACTTGGGCAGCACTGCAATCTTCAACAGTTGTAGTCACAGCATAGATGTGGAGTTTTCCCGCCGAAGTTGGTTCCGTATGTATTCAAAAAGTTTAAAATGTTCGGGAAACAGATTTTGCTTGATGTCAGAAAATTGGTGGTTCGCGATCGTGAAAACTGCATTTCTCTTCGCATTCTATTGCTAAAAATATACTCAGTTTGAATTGAGGCCGAGCAACACATACGGAGGAAGTATTAAAGCCAAGGAATAGTGAAAAACGACGTCATCGTTCGAAAACACACCGTGAGGATGTCAGAATTGTTTGATTGGCTGAGAAAGATATTGCTGAATCACTAAATCTAAGTGTTTTTCGTTGACGGCTTAACGACAGACAGTGGAATAATTCGTTGTTTGGCGTCCAAACGACCTTTCATTAACAAGCGGAACCAGAAGAAGTGGCTGGAGTTTGCCAAAAAATACACTGGTTAGTCGGTTTATGGACGGACGAGAGTTAGTTTGAGCTATTCGGACAAAAACGGCGCTTGAGAGATAGGAAAGCTTTTGGTACAGCACACACGGATCAATACATCTAGAAGGCAATGAAGCATGGATGTGGGAAGATCATGGTTTGGAGAGAGTTCGCATAGTTGGAGTAAGAATTTTGGCCCATATCAAAGGGATCATGACTGCGGATATATACATCGAGTTGCTCTGCGAAAATTTGGAGGTGTTTCTTTTGAAAACTGGCCTGCAAACCAACTACATCTTTCAACAGGACAACGATCCAAAGAACACCGTGAAGAAAACTTCGGCGTTCTTCTAGTCAAACCGGATCAATGATCGCAAATCCCTGATTCGAATCCGATTGATAAACTGTGGGATTATCTGGACGATAGAATAAGACATCCGTAACCAACAAAACTGACTATTTTGAAGCTCTCGAAACAACCTGGGAACATATTGATCCGGAATGATGATGTGATAAGAACCCACCATCAGTGCAAGAATTACCTATGTCTGCAGGACTATCCTCAGCAGGTTGCCCCGAGAGAATAGCCTACGTGATGGCATGTTGTAGCAGGTCCAGTCGATCTCAATGAAGACCTTCGAAAGACCACGGCAGGAAGGCCGCGTGTCTTCACATGACAACCCGAGCAGGAGACAACAACATATGAATACCTAATTTTGATCTTGATAACTGGCCTTGGTAGTGGCGACTCCACGAACCCTTGTCCACCCGAGCAGGAACGAATAACTCGATAACTGGCCATGGTATTTAAGAGCTCAGATTAAGAGGTAAAATACCTGAGGATAATACCATAAAATTGTTCCCACAATGTTATGCGAATGCCAAATTGAGGGAAGATAATACCAAAATAGTACCTCTCAGGTATTCCCAGTTATCCGAAATAACAATTTTTGTTATTCGAGAGAATTTTGCTTGCAATTTTTGGGTATTTTGTTTAGGTATTTTACCTCTTAATCTGAGCTCTTTAATACCAAGGCCAGTTATCAAGATCAAAATTAGGTATTCATGTGTTGTTGTCTCCTGCTCGGGCAGTCAACAAATCCTTCGACTGCCTTAGGCTACACCCTCCCAATCCCAGTTATATAGTTGTTATAGGAACAGTGGAAATTTTTAGCAAATGATTTATAAAAATAAATTTAAGATACGAATTGTACGAAATTTTACGACTGCAATTAATTTTCATTTGTACTAGTGAATTTACACAGATATTGCAAATTTCTACTGTTCCTAATAAAATAGTTGTTTAAAATTTAAATAACTTACCATAAAAGCATACCAGTCTCTATGTTGTATCACATTTTTAAAGAATAAAACTTTCAAACGCACCTTTCACAGCTTGGATGTATAAGACTTATTTGCTTTTATAAGCTGAACCTGGGAGCATATTGATCCGGAGACTGAACGTCTTAACAGATAGGGCAATTGAGAGTCTTCTTGCAGTACCTTTTCAAACTATCCAAAAAACCGCGAGTTTCACAGTGTACGGAATCGGCCGTATGCCCAATGTTTTCGCAACCGAAGCAGAGTCACGGTAAAGTGTACGACAACGACGACCAGTGTATTTACATTGAAGGTTCCTTGGAAATTAAAAAAAGAGTCTATCTATCGCAGAAGCCAGAGTTGTGGGTGGATTTATCGAAATATTTACGTATCCTGTCTAGTAGCAACCGTGTAATGCGAGTTTATTTTTCTCATTGATTCTGTTTGCTGCAACCAAAACTGTGCCAAAGTGAATTTTGATTAGGTGTGCAGGCTTAGTTTGTAAATAATCGGTGCAAGAAGAGCGTATTAGACGCAGAAATCATGTTACAACCGGAAGGTTTCCGACACTTCGCCGATGACCCCAGCAACACACTTGTTTCAATACAGTTGATTTTACTCCAATGCTACTAGATTATGTCACAATCAAGTCACTGTAACCAAATATGATGGTTTTGTGTTGCTTGGGGACCAGCTTGATGTGAACGAGTGCCGACTGCAGCAGCTGCGGGTCCAGCAGACCTTGGCCGGGATCTAGGACATCGAGCTGGTTTGCAAAGCAACAAATAATTTATTTCTACCATATTTTGAAGACAATATCTGATATCCTGTTTTATTTTGTTTTGTTTTTCGGTATGGTGTTGGTTCTTTGTGTAAATACCGCTGATCTGGCAATAACGGAGTTGCATCCGTGGGCGGTCAATCATGCTCATGGTCATGCTCATGAACTTGGGAGCATATTGATCCGGAATACCTAAAAAATACCGGAATACTTACGACCAATCTTGCGCTAAGTACAGCGGATCTATTGGCGAAACTAATGAAGCAAGTAGCAGAGCCACTCAAGCAATTCCAGGTTGAGTAGTACGCCTGGACGGACTCCACGATAATTCTGCAGTGGCTATCCAGTCACTCCCGCAAGTGTAGCACCTACATAGCGAATAGAACTTCTTCGATTCTAGGCATCATGGCGAGAAACTACTGGGCACAGGTAGTGTCAAACGAAAATCCTGCTCACTGCGCTTCCCGCGGGATCTCCCGGTTGGAGCTTATCAACCATCCCTTGTGGTGGACGGGGCCCGCATGGCTGTCCGACGATTCCGCAACTTGGAAATGAAACGTACCAGACGAGCAATCACTGGTGGTACGTAAACGATTTCAATGTTCAATGTTTCAGTTCGTTTTCCAGCCACAAACAACGAAATCATCGAGCAGCGATCCGATCTTAACGTGGCTTGCTAGCAGCTTGTCCAGGTTCAAAGATTCGTCTACAATATCAGATGCACTGTATCGACAAACGAACCGGTTCCATTCTGCCATCGAAGTTGTATCAGGCTTGGATGCAGTTTGTACGGCTGGCACAGCAAGACTCCTAGGTAGGTCCTAAGGTAGGTCCGAGGAGAGGAAGTTCCTGTCAAGTCCAGTATTTCAAGCTTGTACCCTTTCCTGGATGGTACCGAAACGCCTCGGGTTTGCGGACGACTGCAGCACTCGGTGTATTCCTTTGAAATCAAGCACCCGATAATCATCCCAAAAAATCATCGATTTGTAAAACTTCTGGTCAAGGAAATTCACGTCAAAAACTGTCACGCTGGGCCAACTTTGATGACAGCAACAATCAACAAACGTTATTGGATTCAAGGTTATCAGACAGTCATAGAGCAGGTGGTACGAGATCAATGAGGTATATACAGGTGGCGAAGAGCAAGGTGTTTGTCGGTATTAGTAACGAAAAATGTGTAAACAATCCATGATTTCGGGTAGTGACGCATAACTCCAAAAAAAAGCGAATAATAACAAAGCAAGTTTAGCATCCTTTTAGTGCACAAGAAGGCATTTTTCAGCGGAAAAATTAAAAAAAAAAACTATACCAATTACTGAATATAAACATTCCACCTGGTGATTTGCTGCTGTTGTTTTTGGAGATCTACGTCACGAATGTTTACAATAAAAAAAGGCTGTGCATCATCTCACGAACACAGTGGCAGAATTTTGCATTACGCTAATTCAACCAAGCCACTTCCACTCTACCTGTATAGACCTCATTGGTACGAGATTGCGTGACGTGTTGTTGTAACAAGGCGCAAACGGCAAAGCAACTGATGGGGAGTTTACCAGCAGGTCGAGTGACGGTGTGTCGCCCTTTCACGCACACCGGAGTGAAATATGCTGGCCCGATTCTGGTGCGATGCACGCAGGTGTTCCACACCTGCGAAGAATATTTCGACATGGAGATTTTATAAGGGCCAATGTCGCAAACGTAAAAAATGGCTTCTTCCGCAAATTTCTTGAAAATGCAAACGCACTCAAATAAACTATCACTTCTATTGTAAAGGGAAACTCTTTTTCTGTACAATCATCGTGGTAATTGACTATGATTAAGTTAGCATTCTCGAGAAATTTGCGGAAGAAGCCATTGTTTTCGTTTGCGACATTGGCCCTTATGAAAACTCCATGTCGAAATATTCTTCGCAGGTGTGGCAGCTTTTGATGTCCATCAAGCTGACATCCATCAATTCAATACATCATAAAATCTCTAATCAAATTACTGTTTGTAATCCACATGAGTGTTTTCCATATCCATAATCAAAACGATGCAAATCAAATCAACAGAAACAAAAAACGTGTCTACACCGAAGCTCAGCATGAGCACGAACACAGTAATAACCTAACCATGGTAACTGCAATACATTTCTTTTTTCTATCGATGGCATGGATAACCGCATCGGAATCAACCCGCGTTTCATCAAATCAAGCTCTAATCGACTACACCGTCTCCATCATTCTCCATCACTCGTCCCAGAGCGAAGGTATTTCAAGTTGCATTTTCTACGACCTGCGTCAAAACTCAAATCCATATGACAACGTTCTTGGAGAAATTCTCATTTCGCCACAAATGGATCGCGTCGCGAAGTTTGTTCTCAACAATTCATTTCACATGACCATGGATAACCCTCCGGATAGCATGCCCATAAAACCAAACCTTCTGGTGATCCACCTCGGTGAACACATCATAGACTTAGATTCGAAAGCTGCAGTCAACACACTACAAACATTCGACCCTAACACAAAAGTTTTGGTGATTGTGAACGATCGCAGCGACTTCTACGTGCTGATTATGCAAATGATTTTAAACTTCTTCGGATACAACAAAGTGGTCTACATTGGAGACAGGTGTTGCCGACTGCTTCAACCGTATGACAGTGGAGAGGTGGCGATTCAATACGACTTACCACATCCTCAATCAATGTTTCGGGATTCTCTAAGAAATATGCAAGGACGAAGCATTTTAACAACCTCAATCTTTAATGCGAGCCTTGAATTCGGAGTTCATATCCAATGGCTAAAGGAAGCGGCTTTTTATTTGAATGCAACCCTAGAAGTTCGTTCCAATCCTTGCACTAACTTTACCAACTCTTGGGACAAATGCTTCTTGGATTTCGTAGTAGATGATGATATTGATATTGCGCTGACCGCTTTTATTATGAACAGCATGCATCCTATTCTAAGGCGATCATTATTTCGAGTGGTTCCAAACACGATGGTTATCCTGGTGCCGGAAGGTAGAGTGCTGAACGTGACCGAAATGTACATACGACCGTTAACTTGGGAGGTTTGGCTTGTTCTTCTGCTTATTGCAGTGTCTGCTGAGATATTCAAGAATTGTATCCCATGGTTGAAAAATGATCCCATTTTGCTTGCCCTTTGTGGGTTCGAACGCTACAGTTTACACCGTGTTGGACGTCACGAGCAGTGGCTGCTGTTCACATTGATAGTGCTCTGTTTCTTCGTTACCAATGCCTACGAAGCAAAGTTCATCTCTCTGATGATTGAGAAACCGTCGGCGGAAGCTGCTGAATCGTTCCAAGACTTGGTAAATCAAGGTCTCGAAATAGAAATCGACTTGCGGTCACAGGAAGATATGCCGAAACACAAAGTTCTTGGCCCCCTAATTGTACACAATGAAAGAACCCCTATCAAACTGAACAGCTCGCGAGGATATCTTCTGGAAAGCCAGGTAGCGGAGACCCTGATGGGTTTGTCTGTTAACTACAACTTTGACCGACAGCGGCCCAATTATGTCACGTTGCGCGAAACACTAGGAATGCGAATATCTTTCTATTGGATGCCGCATCGAAGCCCGTTGGTGGAATTGTTGAGGTTTGCTCAGAGGAACTTTTTCGAAGCTGGACTCTTGAATAAATGGAAAAAAATTCTCAGCAGTACTGTGTTCACTGAAGGTGAGGATTGCGAACGAAATGAACTGTGTAGAAAGCGGAACACTCTCAAGTTTATGGACTTTGTTCCACTGTGGTTGATGTATGCAATTGGATTGACAGTGAGTGGAGTGGTATTTTTCGTGGAAATAGTCTTACAATGGAATCGATAGAAACGAGATGGAATGTACTTGTTTTTTGGAGGCATTTTTTTAGCACATAACTTGGGTAACGGAGCTTAATTCCTGGCACTATGCACCAACGACAGTTACAAACTGTTTTGGTTTAGATCCAATCTTGATTTGAAGTTTTGGCCCAATTTCACATAAAAAACAATCATTGAATCTGACAAAAGCAAACGTTAGAAATTTCAAATTGTAACTTTCGAAGGCATTAATGAGAAGGGTCAAAGAACCCTAGGAATAACTTACAAAGAAATTTCCTCTACTTCCTAAGATCTAATAATATCCAGATTCATAAAAACTGAGTAAGCAATAATTTTGAGAAGAATTTATAAATGGAATCAAAGAGAATTCGGAAGAATGCTTCCTCTAGACAGCACATTTCGAACGAAGTGGAGGTGCGAGTGGATTAAATAAAAACATTCTGGAAGGAACTGAAATAAAAAACAGCTGTACAGAGTACGTAAAAATTCAGTGGTTATTTTTTGAAAATTCTAATCATTGTAGTTTAAAAAAGAATTTTGTGATAATGTGACAAGACATAAACTTGAGATCGCAGCAAGCCGTGCTTTGAAAAAGACGTGTTTTGTTTTTGCTGCGTCGTTTTCGCGGAAAGAAAATTAAAAAATATTGCTTCATTCAACTAAAATAAATGGTGTTAAATTATAGTTTTTTCCGAGTGCTTTGCCAGTAGGACGTTGAGAATGGAATCCCTCTCATAGTCTGTTATGGTCGTGTTTCTTGAGATGGATTGTTTTTTCCCATTTTTTGTGTTTTTAGTGACCCGCTCCTGCATCCGGATGAGCTTTCCAGCATCAGATAAGGAACATTGGTGAGGTCGTTTTGATTATCAAAAATATACCTTAACTATATACACGCCAGGATCAAGAACTTGCATTTTTGATTCTGGAAGTGTGTCCATTTGATGTGTGAAGTTTTGCATGCGGGGCTTATTATATATGAAGATGACCTCAGAATGTACGTGTATGAACAGGCATTCTTGAAATTGGTCGTTGGATTTTATCTAATAGAACTGTCACCTTAAATCTCCAGGGCTAAAAATATTTGCACATAGTGATCCAACTTATAAATTTTGTTTTCTACTGAAGAAATGCAGACAAGTTTCCTTCATAAAAGCACTGCCGGTCAGTGGGAGATTTATTGTAAAGACACACACACACAATGTGACAAGACATAAACTTTGCAAAAGACTTTCATAGAGATGATATTAAAGTTCCTGACTAATTTTACAAATTATTTGAAGTTTGTGAGATGAATATCAAGTATAGGAAAGTTGGTAAAGCCAGACACCTTGAAGAAAAGTTACATATTTTTTGCAAATATTACTTTACTGATTGTAATTTTCATATAAGTCGAGTCGAGTGCCATATTTCGTCATAATAGTCACATATACTGCTAAAATTCTTTATAAATTTATGTGTTTCAAGCCATTCAAACATGTCTGAAAAGCGTCCACATATCTGTAAATTGCAGTGCCTCCACATGATCGTGAAAGATGGACAACTGATATGGGTAAAATGGACACTTACAGAAATCAGTTGCCCATGATCAATTTTTAGATAATAAGATAATAATTTATCTTATTTTCAGCATTGTGTAGGTGTTCATCGATATGATTCATACAATAAACCATTCTTGTAGATTTTTTTATTAGCGTATCAGATACCTTTCAATCTGTTAAGTATACTTTTTTATGGGACCTATGTTTTTGAAGCCTGTAACTATTGAAAAACAGGACAAATCTGTTTAATGACTATTTCACCCCACATGCGAACACTGTTTTTACAGTGGTGAATACCCATTTGGCCCTCTCTTCCCCAATCCGATGTTTCTCTTCTGTGGTGAGTTTCACGTTAGCATATTAGCTTGTGGTGAGTTTCACGTTAGCATATTAATGAGTTTCACGTTAGCTTGCTCTGACAAGAGGGTGGAATCTCATTAAGGATTTCGCTGTAGTTCACATGGATTTCAGTATCAATGTGATGAATATATGGTTAGGATGAATGAATCAACTTGTTCTTCCTCACATTCAAAACTTTCATATGTGCGCACCGTCACGTCATTATAGGATATGAAGCGAGTGTGAAAGAGCTACACTGATAGGCAAAATAGAGTGCCCACCTCATCGTTTTTTCAATTTCTCTCATTTATTTGGTTCAAATGAAAGTAAACAAACTGTTTTTTTTTATTATCTTATTTTTTATATTCTTTTTAAGTTTCACTTATGGAATACCGAAAAAAAAGGAGTTTTACTCAAAAAAAAAATCAATTTGTGTTGAAAAAAAACAGGGACAAAATAAAGTGCCCATTTAGGCTACAGAAAACATAAATTAAGGTAAAATAAAAGCATTTCAATAATTGATGTGTCCTCCTTTGGCCTTCAGGACCTCCTGCAGGCGCTTCGACATGCTCTCGACCAGGTTTTTTAGGTGCTGTGAATCTAGCTCTTCCCAGGCGCGCTCCAGGGCTTCAAAATAGTTATTTTTATTGGTAACACCAGTTTTGTCAACCCTGGCATCGAGAATCGCCCACAAATTCTCGATGGGATTGAGGTCCGGGCTTTGTGGAGGCCATTCCAGCGGTTTGATCCGACAAGACCGGAAGAAAGACTTGGTCTTCTTGGCAGTATGCTTCGGGTCGTTGTGCTGCTGGAATACGAACTTCTCTTCAAGGCCCGTCTGGATCAGCGAAACCTCCAGATTTTCTCGCAGGATGTTGATGTAACAATCTGCCGTCATTATCCCGTCGATTTTCACAATGCTTCCCACTCCACCCCACGAAAAACACCCCCAGACCATCACATTTCCTCCTCCATGCTTCATCGTGCCTTGGATGTGGCGCTCCTGAAGCTCCTCTCCCGATCTGCACCAAACACGAACCCGCCGCTTTCGGTTAAACAGCTCGAATTTTGATTCGTCCGTCCAGAGAACCATTTTCCAGAACTCTAGGGGCTTATCAGAATGCTCCTTAGCAAACTTAAGCCGTTTGGCTTTGTTTGCCTTGCTGATAAATGGGCGCTTCCGGGCAAGTTTGCTATTCAACCCCTGTGCTACGAGACGGCGACGAACAGTTCAACCGGAAACTGATAACTGAAGGGTTTCCTGGATCTCGCAGACAGTTACCTTCGGGTTCTTCTTGACTTCGCGCATGATCTTGGTGTCCGTTCTCGCATCCGTTTTCCGCTTCCTGCCTCTGCCAGGGCGATCCACCACTGATCCAAACGTTTTAAGCTTCAGAAGAATTTTGCCAACCGCTGCCTTACTGATACTGTACTTCTTAGCGACAGCCCGGTGTGATTCACCGTTTTGCACATCACGAACGACCAATTTTCGGATACACAAGGGAATTGCTTTCGAAAGCACTGCGTTCTCCATTTTTTTCAATTGAATCAAATGCGATCACGTATACAAATGCACCAGGTTGAGCCGTTTGCTTCAAAACATGTCAAAATATCAAAACATAAACAATCGAGGGGTCTTCCAATGGAAACTTATCGAAAACATATTGGGCACTTTATTTTGTCACTGTTTTTTTTTTTTTGTGAACACAAATTGATTTATTTTTTCTTCAAGTATAACTCCTTTTTTTCAGTATTCCATAAGTGAAACTTAAAAAGAATATAAAAAATAAGATAATAAAAAAAATACAGTGTGTTTACTTTAATTTGAACCAAGTAAATGAGAGAAATTGAAAAAACGAAGAGGTGGGCACTTTATTTTGCCTATCAGTGTAGTTGATTTGTTCTGCCATGCCTGTCGTGCCTTGGCATTGATTGATTGGTTTTGATGGGCCATATTTCTACAAAGATTTTTCATTAGGGCCTAGGTGACGAACGTTAGGAATGGCTTCCTCCGTAAATTTATCGTAATACAAAATCTACCAATGTAAGCTTTCAATTCTATCGAACAGAAGGACTCTTGTTCTTCGAAATGGCTGTGGTAGATTAATGAGGCACGCTTCCAAGGTCGACAAATTCAAGGATGAAGCCATTGTTTACGTTTGTCAGTTAGGCCCAAATGAAAAATCTTCGTCGATTTAAGTTGTCAGATGTCCAAAATTGTCGAAATCATGTGAACTATGATGCATCTATTTGTGGTTGACAGTGATGCAGAGCCCATGGGAATCTCCGAATCTACTGTCCCTACTGTAGCCTCATAAATTTAGGTCAAATCGAGAAACAAGAGGATCGTATTCTACTGCTTGGCAGAGCAGATAGTTTCCTTCGTGAAATGAAACTACTGAAAATCCAGCCAGACATTAAAACGATGACAAAGCCGCTGGACACTGTTCCGCCGACGACTTCTGCTGAAAAGCAGATCTTGTCCAGATCTTGATATCCATTCGAAGGCTTGGCATCCGTTGCGACATTGACTTCTTCAATGTCCTCCCGTTCCTCAAGCATCTGGATAGTTTCAAGCGGCTCGCGATGAATGCAAACTGAAATACAATCGTCACAAACTGAATCTGGAATAATGGATGGATCCCATGGGACTAAAGGGGCACAATTTGGATGATGCCGTTGAGGTAGTAAGACAGCATCCAGTTAAAAGAGTTTCAAGCCAAAGGCTACGAAGCGACGAAAAATACCAAGTTGGGACACCAGAAGAAGAAACCTGTGACTAAAACCTACAATGCGACACCTTATATCACGTAACAATTCGCACCATTGGTGTATTAATTCAGGTTCTTTACGCTTACGAAAAGGACTGCATGTTCCCATTCCGAAGCATCCTGAAGAAGCCTGTTATGATAGAGACTATTTAAGTTATATGAACATGCCCAAGAGGCCGTTTGATTATCTTCGAGAGGCAAATTCTAATGTATTTTTTTTTTGGTCTCCCGGAAAGACTGGTCTATATAATTCTGAATTTATACCGACCACCGGACACGCCAAAACTGCAACTGCGGTACTCTTTGATTGGTTTTTCGGGGTAAGCATTCTGGGTCCGTTCAAAGCAGTTGACGTTCATGCCCGTCTGGTTGTATGGAAAACACCATTCTATCCAACGAGAAAAACGGTGGATATCTGTCTACTGGAAGAGCTGAACATAGTTTGATTTTGATACATAAAATTTAGCTGAATCCTTTTGACAACTCCAATGACATTCTCCGCATCATCCCGGCTGCGCTCCAGCATTCCTCACTTCCAAGGTAAAAATTTCGGGTCGCTTAAACCCAATGGTCCTCGGAGCCAAGAAAACAATGGCTGATAAGAGCATTTTTCTTCAAACAAACTTGAATCACGACCATATTATTAAACTTTCTCTCTTGCATTTCTTTATACATACTATGAAGCACCACCCCAAATTGATTTTTATTAAACCTGTCTCAAACTTCCAAAATTTGCAAAATATCGGACGCTACTTTTTGTAACAACCGTCGTGGGGGCAATCCACCTCTCACTTCACAATTCTTGAATGGCTCAAATATCGCATTAAATAATATCATAAAACACTCCTTCAGAACTCTTAACCACTAAAAGTATGTTTTGGTAAGAAAATAAAGTATCGCATTGGTACTCCATTATTTTTAGAATTTTCAAATTCAGCAAAAAAAACACAAACGTCACACTCGCTACGGGGCACAGCCTCCTTTTCACTAGGAATGGGCGATGTCGATGCGATTTTTACAGAATCGATGTTTTCACCTTGATAAATCGATTTTTTTCATTCGATCATTTTTGTTCGATATTTGACAACATCGATTTTTTAAAGATGAAATCTCGAGTAATTCATGTTAAGGGCCTAAAAGCCATATGTTAACAATTAAAATAAAAGAAGCCCCTGGGGGAAGAATGTTAGTTTTTTCTTATGGAGGGGGGGGGTATAGGTGGGTTTTCTTGTTTTGTGGGGGAGCAATGTTTAAAGTCATTGTTTACAAATGGCTTTTAGGCCCTAATCATGAATTACTCGAGAAATCGATGTTTTATTAATTTGAAGTTTCTCCACATTATTGAGTGCAAAAAGTTGATCGGTATCGTCAAACCTGGCAAAGGTTTGCAATATATAATCGCCCAACGCTTGTTTTTTATTATTTTGAATTTCGATAGCTTTCACAGTAGCTCAGTGCCCAGCATGTTCGTACACCTTCCTCGTATACTAATTGGCATTGACGGCACCGTTTTTTTTTCACACACAGACTGACAGTGGTTTATCAGATTTGTAGTTGAAGCGAAAGAAAATGAGAAAATCCGCCATGATTCATGTACAGAACAATATTTGGTTATGGGATTTTCCTGAAGGACTCAAGGCGGATTGATTCATGCATACTGTAGTCACAGACATTGAAGCTTGAATCTCAGCGTATGTAAAATTCGATAACCGTTAATTTGAAAGAAATCGCAAAATAACAATAAGCAACTAGCAACAAACAAATCTGTCAGTTTTGTTGCCGCTATGTGGTATCTCATTGCACGTCAAAACATCGCGTCAATGGCGTGTGGCAAACGTCAGCATGATATTTTGACATACTAATAGCAGAAGCCGCAACTTCGCCACATCAATGGGCACCTCGACTACGCGGCATTAGTAAACAAGCGATTGCTAACGCTAGCGATTTGAAAATTTACACAAAATTATCAATCAATTTTGTTCTTGCTTAAACGTCTGTCTGCGCTGTAGTTGTTGTTATGCATATATAGACCTGACGTCAACTTTGCGCATGTGAAAGCATGGGATAACTGTGCTGAGAACTGTCGTAAATAATCAAATTACCAAAAATCAAAAATAATGGTGTTTCAATGTTGTTTTTCAGCTTTATCTATAAGTGGATGTCATCTTCAAAATTTTCTCATGTATACTTTTATTAACTTTCTTTTCTTATGCTACTTTGTTAATCCTTTTGTTCTTGCTTTAACAGGTCATTTAATAAGTTTGTAGGCTAGTTAAAAAAAATAGTTTTGTGTCTGTTCTCTGGAAATTGGTTTTACTCGAGTATAACGGGTTTTAATTTTCCTATCAATTGCTTTTTAATATGCTTCTTGTAAAATGATCATTTGCCGTGATTATAAGATGACCTTGTAAACTTGTTGTTGATTAACTCTTTGACAAAGATTATAATTTTTTTTAACGATAAGCCTAATAATAACTGAAAGAAGAATATTCCATTACCTAACACCAGTTTCTAAAGTGCAAATATCAATTAAAAAATCGATTTTTTCCTAATCGACTATTTACTTTCGATATTTTCGTGGATCGATTTTCTGTACTTTAAAAAATCGATATGGCTGCATCGATTTTATTTTTCAAAATCCCCATTCCTACTTTTCACACGGAGCCTTCCTTACGTATGTGGAAAATTACATCTATAGTTGTTATACTGGCAGTAGCCGGTACAGCAATAGTATGTGCTTGTGTCTGGATCTCTTTGATGAGTGCGAGTGAGCGGATGAACAAACTATGGTTCCATTCGAGTCACGGAACGGAAGGGCAACTTAGAACGATTCAATGACACGAAAAGTGGAAAATTTTGTTGTGTAAAAAGTATCTCGATTTTATTTGTTTCCACTCATTCTATTTTTATATGTGTTGATATTTGTTGCCATATGATCATCACAGTATGCTCTGGTTACTTGAAGAAAAAACAACAACGCTTCATTTTGTGATTTTTCCATTTTATTCTGTGATAATCTCATCAAAAAAATACGATTACTACTTACACCTTTGAATTGTTGGATGTATTTCCACAATCTGATGGAATAACAGAAGCGGAATTCAAATGAAATGATAAAAAAAAATCACTTTTGTCGCTTCCAATAACTGAAAGTAATATAATGTAACATAACGCATTGTCGACCATCAAGCTTATCAAGAGTCAGTCAATCTCACAAACGATTTATTTTTCATTTGCATGAGTGTTTGTTTTTTCAGTGAATATCTATAAAACCAAAGATACGAGATTCACACCTCGGCCAATAGTAGTGACCTTACCATGGTACATTATATACGCATACTTTTTCTATCGATGTCGTATTTCGGAACTTCCATCACACTTAACAATCCGTCCGCATTAAAGCCTGCCACCATTGCGTCAAATCAAAACTTAATCGACTATATCGCCTCCATAATTCTTCACCACTCATCACAGAACATGGACATTTCCAACTGCGTTTTCTACGACCTACATTCAAACTCAAATCAACATGACGAAATACTGGGAAAAATTCTAGTGTCTCCGCGCATGGATCGCGTGGCAAAGTATGTTCTCAATGATTCATGTCATATGACCATGGAAAACCCTCCCGATAGCTTTCCCATAAAGCCAAACCTACTGGTCATGCACCTGGGCGACCACATAATCGAAGCGGATGCAACAGCTGAAATCGACACACTGCGAACATTCGACCCGAACACAAAAGTTTTGGCGATTGTGAACGATCACAGCGATTTCTACGTACTGCTATTGCACATGGCATTGAACTACATCGGGTTCAACAAGGTGGTCTACATTGGAGAAACATGCTGCCGACTACTTCATCCCTCCGACAACGAACAGGTGTCGATTCATTTTGATCTACCTCATCCTCGAGCACTATTCCACGATTCCCTAAGAAACATGCAAGGACGGAGCATTTCGACAACCTCTCTCGATGTTGAAAATCTCGAATTTGGAGCCCATATTCAATGGCTGATGGAAGCGACTCAATTGTTGAATGCAACCCTTGTAGTTCATTTCAACCCATGCACGAATTATTCCAGGGCATGGGATAAATGCTTCATAGATTTTGTTGTAGACAGCCGCATTGACATCGTGCTGACTCCTTTCCATATTGGAAAGATGTATCCGGAGTTGAATCGTGCGTTGTTTCGAGTGTTTCCAAACACGATGGTGGTTCTGGCGCCGGAAGGTAGAACGTTGAACGTGGCAGAAATATTCATTCTGCCGTTTACCTGGGAGGTTTGGCTCGTTCTATTGCTCATCGCATTGTCTGCTGAGATATTCAAGGCATTCATACCCTGGTTAAAAAATGATCCAATTTTACTGGCATTGTGTGGCATTGAACGCTACAGTTTAAATCGCGTTGGACGTCACGAGCAGTGGATAATGTTCGCCTTGATAGTGCTCTGTTTCTTCGCTGTTAATGCCTACGAATCGAAGCTCATCGCTCTTATGATTGACAAACCCTCTGCTCAGACTGCTGAATCGTTTCAAGATTTGGTTGATCAAGGTATTGAGCTAGAATTTGACTTGCGGTCAAACAGAAATATGACGAACCACAGAATTCTTGGTCCCCTAGTAGTACACAACTCTAACATCTCAGCCAAACTAAACAGAACTAGAGGTTATCTTCTGGAATCACCGGTAGCGGAGGCCTTAATAGGTTTGTCAGCCAACTACAACTTTGAGCGACAGCGAAACAGTCATGTAATCTTGCGAGAGACGCTAGGAATGCAAATATCTTTCTATTGGATGCCGTATAGGAGCCCGTTGGTGGAGTTGCTGCGATATGCTCAGAGCAGATTTTTCGAAACTGGTTTGCTGAACAAATGGAAAGACGTTCTCGGTCTCGGACATACCGGTTGGGTTTTGAATATTGTGGACTGCATTGGAGGAGAGTCGTGTGGAACCGAGAGCACTCTCAAGTTTGCGGACTTCCTTCCTCTGTGGGTGATCTATGGCATAGGCTTGACGCTAAGCGGAATGGTGTTTTTTGTGGAAATAGTCTTTCTCTTCGGACCTAAAGTCTGTCCACGTTAAATTTCGGACACCAAAAGAATAGCAGCAAAAAAAAAATTACACATGATTCAACAAAATCGATTGTTTATTTCACAAAAATAGAGTTATATCTACATTAGACACAGTTTATTAAAATGTTAATCCTTCTTTCTGTAAAATTCTCGTACTTTCTGTGGTACACCCGCCATCAGGTTCCGTGCGTTCTTCTAAGTTTCAAAGAGTTTCCGCTTAACTAGAGCCCAGCACTTCTCTATTGGGCGAAGTTCTGGACAGTTTGGTGGGTTGGCTGTTTTTGGCACGTATTTGACCTCTTGTACCTTATACCATTCCGGGACGGATTTGGCATAGTTACAAGAGGCCAAATCAGGCCAAATCAGAGCTGGGGAGTCGTGGCTTCTGATAAACGGTAGCAACCGCTTTTGCAGAGATCCTTTCTCGTATACATAACTTATTGTCAGTGCCAGTAGAGATGAAACTTTTAGATTTTCGACCACAACTACATATGGCCTGCCAAATCAAGTACTTCTTCGGAAATTTGGACACCTTCTTTGTCAGAAAATGCTCAGCAACGGCGTTTCTTTGCATTGCGGTATAAAAAGCCTGACCCGAATGCGGTTCTTCGAGTAGGTATGTTTTGTCGTCCATTAGGCTACAAGAAAATGTTTGCAAAAAAAATGGTGTAAAGCTGCGTAGTACGACTTTTTGCAGTGAAATTTTGCTTGTCATCACGGTTGGGCACCTTTTTCACTTTATACGCCTTCAGTCCTTGCCTCTGCTTCACTTTTTGTACGTATGATTTTTCTCAATAATGGCTACCACCTCCTTGTCCATTTGTCGGGAGCATACTTTTCTAGTTGTTCCACTTCCATCCTTCCCATTCTCAGTCAAGCGCTGGTCAAATGATTTGCAAACACAAAACACGGTACTGTTCGGTAGTTTTAATTTCTTGGCAACATCTCATCCCGATAAATGCGGATTTTGCTACGTTTGCGCACTTCCATTTGATTCGAAACCATTTTACTGAATGTAACAAAAATGTAAACATGTTGTACCACGAAATAAAGTGGAGAGTTTCAACTGTCATATAAGTGAAACGTTTCAGCGATCCGTGAAATAATTCAAAATCTATACTGAAAGAAAAGTGTCCGAAATTTAACGTGGACAGGCATTAGGTATACCAAATAGGTTCTCTTCCAACAAGCAATTGAATGACTGAGTATATACTCAAAATTAATATGTTTTACACACGGGACGCGAGGAAGAATACAGCCCGTATTTTTCTGACAAAACGTAAAAAAGGGGTTAAATTTAGGTTAATTATTCAGCTATGCTTTCGGTTGAACGAACACCAGTTTCCAGTTAGCTTTTCGTCCCCAACAGCTTTTGGGTCCTCTCCAGGTTCCGCTTGACGATGGCCAATATTTCTGGATTGGGTTGAGCTATGGCGTATTGGGAGGGTTCTTGTCCTTTAACACCACCTGCAGGTTGCCGATGGGATCCATGGTTCTTTTTCCATAATGGTAGGATGTCAAATTCAGCCAAAATAGCATGGGACAATCGTTTTGCTTCGGGAAAGACAGCAGTCGTTTTTCGGTCACGTAAATTTCCTGATTGACAATCCCGGTAACAATGAAAATGTAATGCCACGATACAGATAACCTGCCAAACTAGATATTTCCAAGCGAACTGCTACAGTTTCATATGATTAAAAAAGTCTGGTGGTTTTTGGCGTAATGGGCTGACGTCAAATCAGACCAAAACAAAAAAGGGACTTTGTGGTGATTGTATAATGGAAGCATCTTTTTCTGCTAACACTCAGTACAGTAAACTTCGGCATTTATGGTACCGTCAGTATATAAAATCGATAACTTGAAGCAGCCGGAACAAATTGCCCGCCATACGCGAACTTTCTCCTCAAATTTATCCACCTCAAACGTCTTTTCTAGAAGGTCACATCTTCGCCGATAACCTCGGTGTAACATTGCGGTCCTGGAACCGTTCTGCAGTTGTCTTTCACATATTTTTTTTTTCAGTTGTAAACCGAATTTCTCGACTAGCGATAATCGATTTTACTCTCGTTCTGTACGTTATACCTTATGTAGGAAGTAGTGCGCTGTACTACCCAAGTAACAATTTTAGTTTTATTCTAGCCGTACAGCACTCCTCCCGGCTTTGTTGATAAAACTACATTCAAAACGGTTTTGTCTACCAACATCTCTTCTTACCTTTTTTAAAGCCGAAATTTGTACAAAATGGCCCACTCTATAGACGGTTGTGAAAACAAGTTGATAAAACCTTTATAAGAACATAAAGATTTTGAAAATGTTCTAGTGAAAGATGTTATGACCACTTGAGAACTTTCATATAACCTATTGGCTGGCCAAAGCCAGCTGTCAAACTTCACTGTGAAATCGAGATTGGTTTTTGTTGTTCTGCTTTGTTCGATTATCTGCTCTTCTGATTCATTTAGAAGTAAAAAAAAAAGGTCTAGTGTTGCGGGAAATTTGGTTTGATAGCAAAATATCCAAAATAAATTGTGTTTTCTACAGCGCATTATGCTCGAAATTATATGCGCAATTATTTTTATGGTGAATATTGGCACGATAAGAGCCGAAAATTAATGCGCCTCGGAAATTATGCGAATTTACAACAACATAAATCAAATTAAAACAAATATATTCGATAAATTAATCATGAATTTCCTGAAAAGTGCTTGGAGCTGGATGAAATTATCTAAAAGAATGCCTAAATTAGTCTCCGATCTAAATTTGATTTGCACACCATTGAGAATTTGATGCATTTATTTTTCCACATATCAATTATCTCTTATATTTCAATATGGCGGTTGAAAAAAAAATCACAGTTTTGCCATAAAGCCAATTTTTCTTCGCAATGACTATTATAAAATTATTTGGTCTTATGGTGACTTTCTTCAATGCCAATTAGCCGTTAAATACATTTACTGGAGGCAAAATGGTTTTAAAATGCTTTTTCAACTGACCATAATAAGATAATATCATTAAGTCCTAAAACGGCATTTCAATACAGCATTTTACGCGTTCATAAAGTCGAAATAAAACCTTTGATAGGATTAAAAGGAATTTGAGAAACAAATATTGGCCTGGCCAATCAGTGAGAAACAAATATTGACCTGGCCTTCATAAAACCCTTCATAAACTCAATAAAGCAGGATGGTGTTAGTAATGTTGCTTGAGTACCTCTTACATAAGGTATAACGTACAGAACGAGAGTAAAATCGATTTTCGCTAGTCGATAAAGTCGGTTTTCAACTGAAACCATAATATGTTTCATCATCGATCAAAATGTAGGCAGACGGTCGTTGCAAAAGTCGGCTGTAAAACTTTCTGGCTCTGGTTTTTGTCCTGAATTTGTGCTCAGCATGCTATTTGCTATTTTCTGCTGCTTATAAAGGGTGTCCACGATGAAATTGCCACACTATGAAATTGCTCTAACTTTTTAACCGTTGGGTAGAATTTAATGAAAGTTTGGGTGGATTTAGTTCATAGTGCGGAAGCCCAGAAGTGAAGGAAAAAGTATTCCGTACAACACCAAAAATCACAACCGCGTAGTTGGGGCCTTCAACCGAAATCCGAGCGCCTCCGTTCGGGATGTGGCTAAGAAGCTGCACCTAAGCCGAAGTTTTGTCCAGAAGGCCAAAACTAAGGCTGGGCTTCGAACGTTCAAGATACAAAAGGCCCCTAATCGCGACGAGAAGCAGAACAAGTCCGCCAAAACCCGTGCCAGGAAGTTGTACCTCAACATGCTGACGAAAGTTGAATGCTGCATCATGGACGACGAAACATATGTGAAGGCCGACTTCAAACAGATCCCCGGCAACCTATTTTTCACGGCCAAGGATAAGTTCAGCGTTCCGGAGCATGTCCGCACTCAGAAGATGTCCAATTTTGCGAAGAAATTCCTGGATTGGCAAGCCATCTGCACGAGCGGGAAGCGGAGTGCACCTTTCGTGACCCAGGACACGATGAACGGACAGGTGTACATAAAAGAGTGCCTCCAGAAGCGGCTGCTTCCTCTCCTGAAGGCCCACAACGTCCCAACAATCTTCTGGCCGGATTTGGCATCATGCCACTACTCCAAGGACGTGCTGAAGTGGTATGCGGACAATAAGGTCAATTTCGTGCCGAAAATGTTCAACCCTCCCAACACTCCGGAGCTCCGCCCCATCGAGAAGTACTGGGCGATTATGAAGCAGCACCTTCTTAAACGACCTAAGGTAGTGAAGACAGTCGAGGAACTGAAGAAAGTATGGGTTTACATGCAAACAACGGTTGATTCACAGGTTGTGCAGAATCTTATGGCCGGAGTTAAGGCCAAGGTGCGGGCATTTGCGTATGGACTGTAAATAAAATACGAGTAAAATGGTAAAATGAAGTTTAATAGTTATTTCTCAATCCCTGAAAATTTGATGGCAATCGGATGAAAACTCGAATTTTGCGAATCAATTTTGTGTGTGGCAATTTCATCGTGGACACGCTTTAAGTCTTCAGGTTGTTGCGTTTCTTGATTCGTTACACCATTCCGACGGAATTCCAGTTTTTTTTGGCCAAATGACGAATTGACAGCGATCTGTTCCGAAGGATGAGTTTGACTAACTTCCGATCCAAGTTTTGGGTGAGCTGGATCTGGTTTTCTTCCTCTTCTTGGCAGTGCATCGAACGAGTAGTGTTCCCCAAACTTTTTGATGATAGATTTTACACTGTCGTGATGAATTCCGAAATGTGTCGGTATTTTGTTCATCGAGATATCCTTTCCACGAAGCTACGTGTCCACCACTTGAATTTTAACACTCTTTTCGAATCGCGGCATTTCGAAAACCATCACAATTTACCGAAAGTTCAGGAGCTGATGAAGTAGGCTTTGACCAATAGTCTTACGCGTCTATGTGTGTTGCCAGTTTATTTTCGATACAATCCTTATTCACTCTAACGCCTCCGATGTTACAGTTAGAGCAATAATATATTTTGAAGTTCAGCTTCTGAAATCTGAAATTTGAAACTTCTTAAATCAAAATTACAATTTACAGCCCTGGTTTAGGCCGCTTCATATGCAGTAAGAACGAGCAGAGAGGACACTTGGCTTCAGAACTGGGACATCTTACCTTACCTTACCAATCGGACTAAAGCTGGCGTGGCCTTTGCTGTACACAGAAGTTGTTTTCATTGTAATCGGTCCATGGCTATACCTCGCCAGCCTCGCTGTCTGCGGAGGGTCCGCAGGTCGCCTTCTACTTGATCGATCCACCTTGCTCGTTGCGCGCCTCTCCTTCTTGTACCTGTCGGTTCGTTTTCGAGAACCATTTTCACAGGGCTGTCATCCGACATTCTTACGACATGCCCAGCCCATAGTAGTTGACCGATTTTTGCGATGTGTGCTATGGGAGGTTCTCCTAGCAACTGGTGCAACTCGTGGTTCATTCGCCTCCTCCACGTTCCGTCTTCCATCTGCACTCCACCGTAGATCGTACGCAGCACCTTCCGTTCAAAGACTCCAAGGGCGCGTTGGTCCTCCACTAGCAATGTCCATGTCTCGTGGCCGTAGAGAACTACTGGTCTATTGATGTCTTGTAGATGGTCAACTTTGTGGTTCGGCGAACTTTATTGATCTTAGCGTCCTTCGGAGTCAAAAGTGACACGATTGTCAGCCATAATGCGCCTTTGTATTTCTCTGCTGGTTTCGTTATCGGCGGTCAACAATGAGCCCAGATACACGAATTCGTCTACTACCTCGATTTCATCACCGTCGATCTGAACTCGTGCTAGGAGGCTAACATTGTCTTCTCGTGAGCCTCTTCCCTTCATGTATTATGTTTTCAACGCATTAATCACAAACCCAATCCTACCAGCTTCTGCTTTAAGTCTGATGTACGTTTCAGCCATCGTCTCAAAGTTACGTGCTACGATATCAACGTCGTCGGCGAAGCCAAATAGTTGGACAGACTTCCTGAAGATCGTGCCACTCGTGTCTATCCCAGCTCTTCGAATCACACCCTCTAGTGCAATTCTAAACAACAAACATCACGAATCCGAAGGAACTCGAGAGCGTCCCTGATACTCGGACGACACACATCACTCGATCCATCGTTGCTTTGATCAACCGCGTCAGTTTTTCCGGAAATCCATATTCGTGGGAAATCTATAGGTCGTCAATGAGAAAACAGATTATCTAACTAAATCTAGAAAAAATGAAGTATCATGGAATCCAAATTTTATTTGTTCTTGGTTGAAGACGAGACAATTGTTATTATTTTTTTTTCTTATGCATCGAAGTGACTTTTAATTCAAAAACGTTTGAAGTAGGTTCGCTATAAATTAGCAAAAAAAAACTCCTTTTGTATTGTCAATGGAGCTCCAAAACCTAACTTCAGGCAATATATGAAATTTGACTGGAACAAACTCAGTCCGGTAAAATAGATAAAAAATTATTTATATTAAAGCTTCTTTTTCATACACTGTTCAGCAATTATCTAAGAAATTAGTCAAAGTAGCATAGTATATAACACTTCTTACTACAGCACTTACAGTGGCGTGAATCACTAAGTTGAGCATTTCCACTTTCAATGTCGTAGACCCGCTTCTCTTTCTACACTTAGCCACGCCCTCACAAAATTTAAAATAATGCCTTAGAGCTGATTTGGCCCCATTCAAACCAACAGTAAGGATGCTGTGGAGGGTACTCACCAAATGTAATAGTGGTATTCATTGGGAAATCTAGGTAATTATTTTAGAATGCTTGAGAGCCAGTCTGGACCAATTTAAACCAACGTTTAGAAAGCTGTTGAACATGTGCATGAGCACACGTAGTTTGCTAATTTTTTTTTTATTTATAAGATTTATAAATTTTAAGATTTATTATATGACAAAGATGCATAATAGATGTATTTAAATATAGGTACCAATTAGAAACCAACAGTCAGGATGCCATAAGGGCCACTCACAAAGTGTTAATGTGATTTTTCATTGAATAAGCAAGGTAAATTTACGCTTGAGAACCGATTTGGACCCACAATGTATGTTTTTGGTTTTTCTTTGGTAAAACAAGGTAAATTTTAAGTAACACTTGAGAGCCGATTTGGCCCAATTTCAACCAACAGTAAGGATGCTGTTGAGTTACTCACAAATTATGGTAGCTGTTGAGACAAGGAACCGTTCGAAGCAAACTTTCCACGACGCTGGATCCAAGTTGCCGACTCGTCCGTTCGCGTATTTTCTCTATCGCACCTATCTTACTCATACATACCCAGCGGAGTATATGCAGCTAAATGCACTTCCACAGTTATTAATTGAGAGCTTTCGATGCCAAGTACCATTTTTGAATTAGTATGATTATGTGGCAAGTACAATCATACGCTATGTCCAGGTAGTCGAGAAATTTTCCTTTACGAAAAATGCCCAGACTAGACCGGGAATCGAACCCAGCCACCTCCAGCATGATGTTGCTTTGTAGCTGCGCCTTTACCGACTGAGCTAAGGAGGACCCACCCACATTCTATATTGTATAACAGCTTGTTCAATGAAAAAAAAATCTTCCTAAGCTAAAAAATAGCTTGTTCAGCTCTTAATCACCTTGAATTGATTGGTATATCATTTCATATCGTTAACAGAATCTACAAAATTTCTGAGCTCTTTTCGCCAGCATGAAAATGTCATGACAAAACAACCATAAATTTCCATTCCAAACCATCCAATTTGACATGCCTTGATCAGATTGTTTATACTGTCTTTGAAAATCACTTCTGAGTTGGCCAATGTTGGTTGAAAAAATGTAGATAAATCTCGACAAACGACCTGTTCGTCGATGAATTATTATTAACTCGTTTATTCAACTGTTCAAAACAAACGTAGCCCATTTATATTAGCAACAAGTGCAAGTCATTGAGAGAGAAAAGGGATGACAATCCACTAAATACGGTTCAAAGTCCCTCAATTACATCAGTAAACAGAGTAAACAAAATTCAATGACCGAAGTCGCAGGATTGCGTTTGCAACAATGTGTACCTAGTCAAGTTTAACCTCGTTCGGGAAAAGGTCTTTCCGATGAGACAGCATGACTTCCCGCTAATTGTCTACATCCATTCACTGACACGTGTAGGACCCTTTCAGCTCGCCTGACTCGACAACGCATTACCCAGTAGTAGCTTGTCGCTTCCCCTTGTTCGTGACGAGCCCATGGATTAAATGAGGTTAAGCATTTGCACGTGTTCAGTCCAAGACGGTACTTGCGTGCAGACAATCCATTCCACCATCGAAGTGATTCCAACTTTCCTCTGCCAAATCTAAAGCTAATTCAAAAACCCATTTCGGTCGGACACTGGGCTCTGTATGTAGGTGACAAGAAGAGCAAATTGCCGTGCGTCTCCATCAACAGCTGTGTTTGGTTTTGCCCCCCCAACCCCCCCCCCCCCGCTTGCATCTTAGGTATTTTGCTTAGGTATTTTACTGATAATCTCCTTTCTATTTTTTTTCTTGGTTGAATAAACTTGGATGTCTCTTGAAGTCCACTAATAAGAATCAGAAAACTAATCGTAGAATTCCACATGCCCTCGAAATTCACTTACCTTTTCGAAAACTTTACCATCATTATTGAAAAATTAAACACGCCTCACTCACCATCTCACGTATATTTAGGTAACTACTTAACACCACAGAGAGAAACTAACATCCCACTGATTTATAGACACATTCGAAATTTTAAACCTGAAACAATATTTTCAATTCGCTTTAACGGAACATTTCTGCAAATATTTTCATTAAACTCATGTTCATGTTAAAGATAAGATTAACGTTGAAAAATCAAAATTGGCCTTAGATTAAATGAAAACAAACAAGTAACACCCAAAAAACGATAGAAAACTATCACCAATCATAGCAATCGACCGGCCAACGTGACTTGACGAGTTCAAATGAACTGTCAAATGGCATGGGAAATTTCTGCAGCACAACATGGCAGCACATTGGCAAACCTATTACTATGAGTGAGTGTATGTATTGGAAACGCTTACGTTAGTCACGTGTTTGTACTTTTTTTTCACTCGAAAATACTATTTATTAGAACAAATACTATAGAGCAAAACCGGCGAAAGGGCGGAATACGAACAATTTGTATACACTTTAGAATAAGAACACGAACAAACATTAGTTGTGGGTAGATAAATAAAATCAACTACTTGAGAAAACTGACACAAACATACACACATACAAGCACAGCGAATTGAATTTTTAATACACACCCACACTAACGCAACACGAGAGAAATGGAAAGGAGACAAAACTCACAAATTCAAGCAAACACGAAGCAAAGTTTTCCTGCTTCGAAATTCGAAACAAACAAACAAAAAACATCACGTAAGAGCTGGTTGGGCTTGATCGACGCACAAACAAACAAACAAACAAACAAACATAACTGATTTTGTAGACAGCATAGGTGAGCATAGCGAGCAGAGATAACAAAATTATAACCGTCATAGACTTAGGTGAGCTCATCACGAAAGATGAAGGAAGTTGAACAGCAACAACTTACTTTCTAGTGGGGGAAGAAAACCGTTACACCACTGTACCAAATGAAATCGATGGCATTTTTGAGCTCTGTAAATTGTAGAAATAATAAGCAAAGCGTGAGGAGGAAGCTGGTGGAAAACATTCAACTGCAGAAAAGGAAAGGTCCAAATAGAAAGTGAAATAGGAATCGGTTATGGTGTTGCTAAAGTAGAGGACGATTGATGAATCTATTTGTAGATTACCAGTAGCTTGAATTGGTTCGGGTGGGGAATTTGTGCCGAATGTAAGATTGCGTATATGACAGTCACCAGCCGCAGTACGTCAAACATTACCAGTGTTGCCAGTTTTTGATTCGTTTATTCACGATCGAGTTAATATATATATGTATGTGTAATGAAAAAATCAAAACCAGTGACATGGTAGCATACATCATTACGCAATCCTTAGCGGGTCTATCAATAGATGATAGTAAATAGGATAACTGTGGAGCGGTGTGAAGTTTTAAATGACTTGAATGAAAAAAGTAGAATTTAAGTAGCAGAGAATACAATAAAGCTAATATTGCCATGTACGCGAAAGGTGGAAAAAGAGAGCATATATAGATGAGCCAGTAAACTACTTATCCAGTTAGTTAAAACCATGGAATTAAATGAAAAATAAATTTAAAAAAAAACATGTTATAGCTGAAAAGTAAAAACAAAAAAATCACAAACATACAGTGAAGCATAGACACATACACACCAGTAAAAGAAATGACAAGAAATACCATAGTAACCCGCATGTGCTGTAGAAACAGGAGAAGGAGAGCAGTAATGAGTCGTTATTTTTCATAAGTTTATTTTTTGTAAAAAGAAAGGAATAATTATATATAAATGAAGATTATAACTAAAAAATTCAAAGCCGAAAATGTGTGGAGGAGAAATGGAGAAAATAGAAAATAAATTAAATATGAAAATTGGAGGTTGCAGGAGTTTGGTATTTAGTTTTGGAAAGAATGCATTTTTTGTGGAAAGAAATTAACTGGGAAAGTAAATGGTAGGTATTGTGGATTGTGTTTACCGGAATTGATGTATGGCTGTTGCGACATTTTTTAAGCTAGCGTTGTTTGAGCCTATCAAAATGCCGGGTGAAAAAGCATCGTTGTTGTTTATAGGTACCTCGATAGAGAACAGCAGTTGATGTGTAGAGTTCTTAAAGCTGAACAAAGTATATTTAATCAAAATAGAATAAACAACATAGATTTCAATCTTACTTACATTCTGGTTTGCTTAGTATCTTAGCCCCAACAAATCTGAACTAAATCACAACTTACTATCACATAAGCTTGTGACGCTACAGATACCGAACGAATGTCTTGCGAAACGAAAAGCAAATCTCTGCCGTAAAATCTTGCACCGTCGAACTAAAAGTAAAGGCACAATCAGTGCTGTAAATAATCATTTCGACCCAATGCGCTAAATTTCCCAACAGCTCGTTCTAGAAGCTGATTTTCACAATAGCACATATGACGAAATTGTTGTGCTTAATTATTTTAATATATTTGGTTCACAATGTATTGTTCCAACTTTGAAACCTAAGACGTGAAATATTTGAATATTCAAATGATATTCCATGATTAAGGTGTTTTTTGTTGTTGTATTCAACCGTAACATGCTTAACGAATCGACATTAAAAAATGGACTGCGCATGTGTGTATGTATGTGTATATGTGTGTGTGTGTGTGTGTGTGTGTGTGTGTGTGTGTGTGTGTGTGTGTGTGTGTGTGTGTGTGTGTGTGTGTTTGTGTGTGTGTGTGTGTGTGTGTGTGTGTGTGTGTGTGTGTGTGTGTGTGTGTTTTTTTTTAGAAGGTTCGGGAAATCTTTATGGTCTGACCTAACACAGAGGCCTGCACTTGATCATCGTGTACTGCACACTACCAAAATGTCATGTAAATTTCTGTGCCCTGAGACCGACACATGCAAGCGTCCTTTTGCACATAAGAATGAGTTGAAAGAGATGAGAAAATAAATCCAATCAAACCCATTTTTCATAGAATTGCGTATGTGTTGGTTTCATGAGACATAATTTTACACGAAGTCTTCGTTTACGTTCCCGAACTTTTTACAAACATGAATTACGTCTCGTGTAAAATTCATAATTTCTAAGTGTGTGTGTCAGAGTGTGGTCAGGGTCGACCTTTGAGAAAAGGCCAACTTGTAATCCCACTAAAACCCGTTTCCTTGTTACACAATGGTATTACTTCGTGGAGGGCCTTGGCCATTTAGCTACTATAGAGCCTTTTAGGTCCTGCTCCTTGCCACAACCATTTTGCTCTCGCCTTACTTGGTGGAGTCATTCCGCTCTTACCCTCAACGTCATCCAATTCAGTAGTCACCAACATCGGATCTACCCTTCTCGGACGGAGGATTACCCGCCTGTGGATAGTGAGCCATTTAGCTCCTGACGCAATCGACTCCAGTAATCCCGACTGCAAAACTACCATACAACATCACCCGAGATTGACAACGCGCTACTCCATTCAACCACTCGCTTGCTGATTCTCCCGCCATTTTCGTTGTAGAGCCGACATGATTTGCGTAATGGCTCCGCTGATCGCATTCTAAACGCTTTCGTCACGACACATTCTATAGGCGACGTTAACTGGGCTGGTATCTGCCCCACTGATGGCAAGCATCTCGCTTTGCAATGGTCCAAATCGTTGGCAGTCAAAGACCACGTGCTCCGGTGTCTCTTGGACATCTGCACACTCCGGACAAAAGGGTGACGCTGCGTGTCCGAATCGATGTAAATATTGCCTGAAGCAACCATGGCCAGACGCCATTCCGGCAATACTGCCTCCGATGAAATAGTTTGGTACGCACTCACGACTCGCATGGCCATGAGCCTGAACGTACTGTTCAACTTCGCCCGGTTACGCTTGGTTTCCAACACTGCGACCCAGGCTGGACCTCCGTATCTAAGTATCGATGATGATACGCCGCTTACTACTTCTAGGTCCGTATCTATTCGGCATGATTCTGGCTAACGCATTGATGGCCTTCGCCGCCTTTCCACAGGCATACTCTACGTGGCTGTTGAAATTTAGCCGGTCGTCGATCATCACACCCAAATACTTCAGCACGCGCTTCGAGGCTATGGCGAGCCCTCCGATAACGATTTCTGCTCGCTGTACCGCTTTGCAGTTGCTGATCATCAGCACCTCCGTTTTGTGGTGGGCTATCTGCAGCTTCGATCCCTGCATCCAGGTTTCAATTATGCCGATTGCTTTGGTCGCCAGCATTTCACCTTCTTCCAGTGTTTCGCCTTTCACTGATAATACGATGTCATCTGCAAAGCCAACGATCACTACGCCTTTGGGAAGCTTCAGCGTCAGCACACCGTTGTACATCCCGTTCCAAAGTGCTGGGCCAAGGATGGAACCTTACGGAACTCCCGCCGTGATGTTCACCGATTTCTGCTCCACGGAGGTCTCGTAGATCAGCACCTGGTTCTGAAAGTAACTCTTCAGAATTCTGCACAGGTAATCAGGGACCCTCATTCTGTGCAGCGACTCGGCAAAAGCCACCCAGCTGGCACTTTTGAAGGCGTTCTTAACGTCGATCGTTACAACAACGCAATATCGATCGCCTCTCGATAGCCCGTGCTCGCTCTCAGTAAATTTCGTCAGCCTGTTGAGGATGATTCTCTCCAGGAGTTTCCCAAGCGTATCCAATAGGTATATTGGCTTATACGATGCTGGATCCCCCGGAGGCTTTCCTGGCTTCGGCAACAACACTCATTTCTGTATTTTCCACCTGTCCGGGAAATGGCCTTCCTCTAGACATTTCTGTAACACATCCCTGAACATTTCTGGGAATGCCTGAATCGCCACTTTCAGAGCCACGTTAGGGATTCCATCCGGTCCGGGTGCCTTCCTAACCTTAAGCCCTTTCGCCACTGATACGAGCTCCTCGTTCGATACTTGCATGCCCTCAACATTACTTCTCTCTTCTTCGCCGTAGTGTACGTGGCCACGTCGTTGGATCGTGCGTCGGGAAAAGTCCATCTACGATAACTTTAAGTTTTGCTGGACATAGCTCTGCAGCCATTGATGGGCCTTTGATATTCGACTTGACAATACGGTACGCGTCGCCCCAGGGGTCAACATCAGCTGCTCGGCACAGCTCCTTGTAGCAGTTCGTCTGGCCCAGTCTTATCTCTCGTTTTAATTCGGTCCTGGCCGCTCGGAACACCACCCTATGTACATCTCTGTCTGCTGCGGTTTTAGCTCTCTGGACACGTCTTCTGGCTCTGAGACAACAAGCGCGAAGGATGCTGAGTTGCTCATTCCACCAGCAAGCTGGGCGCCGCTTGTTCCTCGGCTCCAGTTTCCTCGGCATGGCTGCGTCGCATGCCTTCACTAACGTATTCGTCAGCTCGTCCGCGTTTTGGTTCGAGAGTTCGTTGTCGAACCGAAGTGCCTCAAGAAAGAGTTTCTTGTCGAAGACCTTCGTCTTCCACTTCCGCTCGCAACTATTTTTCCTTCGTATTGCGACAGGATTTCGCTGGCCGATGCTATACCGGATCGCCAGATGGTCGCTATGGGTATACTCCTCACACACCAGTTCATATTTGTCATCAGCGACGGACTACAGAAGGTAACATCGATGACGGATTCACGACCGTCCCTGCGAAAAGTGCTGGTGGAACCTACGTTTGATAGAGTAACTTCCAGCTTTGCCAGAGCTTCTAGAAGGCTGCACCCTCTAGCGTTGGTACATCTGCTGCCCCACTCCACAGTCCAAGCATTGAAGTCTCCTCCGATGACGACCGACCTTCTTCCGATGAGCTTTCAGGTCAGTGCATCCAGCATCTGGTGGAACTGCTCCATGGTCCACCTTGCGGGTGCATAGCAGCTGCATACAAAGATCCCGTTGATTTTGGCGATCACGAACCCTTCGCATGAACTGGACACTACTTTCTGGATAGGAAATCTGCCCACCACTTGTACCGCAGCCATCACCGCTCTATCTGCTACCCAGTTTCCGTTATCGGGAGGAACACGATACGGTTCCGCAATGATTGCGACGGCACACTTTGTTTCTGTTGTTGACTGCCACAAAGGTTGCTGTGCTATGTCGCAATGATTGAGGTTTATTTGGGTTACCTCTATTACTGCCGACCTGCTGTCGCCTTTTTATATACAGGGCACCTGTAGCCTCCCGTCTTGTGGTCGTTGCCGCCCTCCTTTCCGAGGGATTAAGAAGCATCTCGGTTGCTTTGTGCAGTCTCTTGCAAAGTGATCAATCAACAATATTGCAATCGCAGCAATCGTTGACCCACTGAAAGCATTTCACTATAAGACTGACGTTTTAGGTACGAACGGAACAAGTTCAAATTTGTTGGAATTCGTTTCTCTCATCATTATACCTATACTTTGTGCCGTAGTTTGTCTGTTTTTCATGTAAGTAAAAATAGTCTATATAAAGTATCTACGAAATATTTTTTTATGTCAGTCTATTCGTTGCTCTTGCAATACAGAAAACATGTTCTGCCTATTATGTAACTGTTCGGTACTTCAAAGAAGAAGGCATATGATAACTAGAGATTTCTTCGAATTACATCCTCGTGTTGCCGTTTTCATTACTGATGCAGTCACACCAAATGAGGTAAGATCAGCAGAATGGCTCGCACTAATGGGAGTGACTCTCCATTTGATTTGTACAGAGAGTCATTTGACCACGACGTGACTTTTCTCACTTCACCAAGTGACAAAAGACACTTCGACTATCGGAGATTAACCCTATATGTTGCATTGTTGAACCTTTTATTCATAGATTGTTTTTAACAACGAGGAATATCTTTGTCATGCTTGCTGGGTGAGAGCCAACCGAAATACTCATGCTGAAAATGTACATGGTGGCAACGCCTGATTCCTAGAGATTGACGAGTATTCACTAATCGCTGCATTTTCACTGATTGTCCCAACGCAACAAGATGTCGAATTCCATCTGGGATTAAGAAGTTTTTGCTAATCCATCATTATTACTATCTTCCACAAAACGCCAGATTGTGTGAGGAGCACTTAAGTTTACCCGCGAAAGATTGCCAAGCGCGCAAAATCGCCAAGGCGGTGCCAACGAGTTACATCAAAGATGGCGCCTTTACCAGCTGCTCGGGTTGCGGCCACAGTTCGTCCGTTCTCCTATGTCGGGTTGGATTATTTCGGTCCTATACTGGTTCGAGTGGGACGTAGCTGCGTCAAACTGTGGATCGCATTGTTCACTTGCATGATAGTGAGAGTCGTCCACTTAAAAGTCCCATACTCGTTATTTATGGAATCTTGAAAGATGGCCATATGTCGCTTCGTAGATCGCAATATATACCGATAACGGAACCAATTTTCTGGGAGCCAGCCGGGAACTACGAGAGGAGATTGAAGCCATATGAAAACAACTACAAGAGACGTTCACGAACTCAGCTACTAAGTGAAGTTTCAACCCACCGTCTGCGCCCCATTTTGGTGGGGCTTGGGAGCCCGTAAGGTCGTAAGGTCGGTAAAGATTGCTATGGGATCCTCATGCAGCGATAGGAATCCAAACGATAAAACGTTAGTGTCGGTGGTCGCGGAAGCAGAAGTAATTGTGAACTCCAGGCCTCCCACATTTATACCCCTGGAGAACTCCAATGAAGAAGCGCTGACACCGAACCACTTCATCTTACTAAGTTCAAACGGAGTTGTGCATCCTCCAAGAGCACTGGCTGAGTCCAAGAAGGTAACCCGTACAAATTGGAACTTGACCAGACAACTCATAGACCAGATCTGGAGGCAATGGGTCATGGAAAACCTGCCGTCCATTGCCAAACGAACTAAATGGTTTGATGAAGCGGAAGCAGTCAAAGTGAATGATCTGGTGGTTAATAATAGTGAACGACAACCAGCGTAACGGGTGGGCTAGGAGACGTGTCCTGTCAGTGGTCAAGGAAAGCGATGGTCGTATTTGCCCAACCCCCCCAACAACATGACAGATTAACTTAGTTTCGAGTAACCACTTGCAAATCGTAGATGTCGCCCCACAACGTAAACTTTCGTTTTTTTGCACAACAACCACCACCCCCCACCAAAAATTTTTTTTATCCTTAATTCCTAAAAATTAAATTCAAATTCACCCCCTTGCTTTTACCCCCTCACCCGTTTCCAAAATTTGAAAATAATTGAAGGTTATTGATGAAGTTTGTCAGAAGTAGATAATTTATCATCTCCATGCGAAGCGCTAGGAGTGGACGGTAATTTATTGCTAGAACGAAATAGACATGAAGAGAAAGTGTATTGATAGTTCCGTATAGGGCAACGGCAGGCTTTGAAAATTGAAAGATCAAGTTTGAAAACGAGCGGAGAGCATTATTGAACGGTAGTATCCGATCAGGCACATAACCCTTTACCATACTACCCCATGCAGGATAGGCAAGAGGAGGAAATCAATGTGAAGGTTATTGATTGCCCGCATAACAAAAAACAATTTGTTATATAGTCACAACTATATTTCGAATGTAAGATATATTATCACATTTTATGTTATCGTTATCAAATAGTTGAATCTCGTTTTCACCATATAACCTCTACATTAACACATATTGTTGATGTATGCCATATTGTCATTGAAAGGCTTTTTATTGTCTGCACTCGATCTTGATTATATACCAACATTTTGGCATAAAGTACAGCAAAAATTTTGTTCGTGAAAATTGCCATTTTTTTATGAACTTAACCGCTTATTCAGCATATTGTAATTTGGATTTTTACCATCTGACATATTGTTAAAACTATATAGGAGACTTTTAGTTTAAAGTTGTCAATTATAAGGGTAAATGTAGTAACAATAACGGGAACGGTCGTCAAAAATAAGGGAAATGGTCCAGGAATGATTTGTGATTATGCGGGTGGCCATGGAAACCGTTTAAACAATGATTTTTTTTTTGCTATTTTTACTGAGGTACTTCCTGAAAAAGATTTACATTTACTTTAGGAGGAAGCGGATGGTAAAATTCATATATGTATTTACTGTCTTGTTCCGTGAGGGAGAGAGGGAGTTGAAAATTGCACAGAATTGATACAGAGTTTCAATTCAATGTATGGGAGATACGTAGAAGAATTCCAGAACCTGAGTGAAATACCCTGCTACAGATTTAGCCTGGATCACTTGGAAACATTTTTTGCTGCTATCGGGGCAAACGTAGGCAACAACAACAATCAAACCACTGTGCGCATACATACCTGAGGCATACAGCAGCATACGAAGTTTGATTGTAGTTGATTGTTAATAACAATGTCACTTCATCAGCATATGCTAATTGCTAAAACTTCGATAAAGTGAACATGCTTCATGCTGATGAAAAATCTACGTTCAACCTTGAATCAGTGAAGAACTTATTGACTATTGGATACGATGACGACAATACGGGTGATTCTCAAATAGATGATGAGTTTTTCAGTCAATCGCTATCACTATTCCGCTACTCACGTTCAGAAACAACTAGTTGGAAAACTAAAATGTGAACCATGCTTGCAAGAGCTCATTCGAGTTGAAAAGCTTGATAAACGAAAACAATAATTTCAACATTGCCAGTATTATGCGAAGCTGGAAAACAGGATCGTCATTTCAATTTACAATGCCCATCAACATGTTTTCATGTAACTATTACGGCATATTTGGGATCAAGATTTAGTAAATAACCATCGCAACATCTTGATATATTTGTGCATTGATTTTTATCTAAAGCTGCGACTGGAACAATATGCTAAAAAACTTGGCAAATTTATTCTTTTACGGAGTGAGTAGCGATCTACCTCTACAGTCATAAACGTGTATACCGTAGAGAAATATATAATAAGATAAAATAAATGCAATAATACAAACTTTGTAAAATCTATTACAAAATGATTTAAAGACCTACGCTTAAAATGCATGACGGAACTCGATTCTGTCGAAATTCGGTACTAACCTCGATTATTCTGATGCATGATAACGAGCATCAGGGGTATTGCGATGAATGGCGCATCGTCTTGTGAATCCAGCGCAATACCTCCGACTTAAGGTATCTCATATAATTCTCGAGACAAATCGATTTTTGGAAGTAGATTTTCCAGATTTTGACTGGTACCAGTATATCTCGTTTGTAAATACCTAGTTCGTTCGAAAAAGAACGAATGGTGAGCTTTGCAACACTTAATGAAAAACCGTTTACATGTAGTAACATGTAACTAGTACGTTTACATCTGTTACATAGAATATCTATGAATGGTGTTACATTTTACAAAAAATTAAAATTTGTATTACACAAAGAACTTTAAATTACTGGTTTGGCAAACAATCTAATAATCGCTTTGCCTCCCATAAGTTATTTTGCTTTAAGAAATATTCAAACGGCTTACAAATGTTCAAAAATAATGGACTTCATGTTTGAACGATGCACATTGATGATTGACTGCTCCCCTTAGAAAACGCTAATCGACTCCCTCTTCCCCTTTGAAAAACGTTTCATATGAAGCAATTCAAAATTTTGTACCGATTGTCACACTTAATACCTCTCCCTCTCTTCAGTGCGCCCCTCTTTTCCCAAAAACCCAACCCATATACCTGAGCAGGAGACAACAACATATGAACACCTAATATTGATCTTGATAACTGGCCTTGGTATTAAAGAGCTCAGATTGAGAGGTAAAATACCTAAACAAAATACCTAAGAATTGCAAGCAAAATATCTCTCGAATAACAAAACTTGATATTTCGAATACCTGGGAATACCTGAGAGGTACTATTTTGGTATTGTCTTACCTCAATTTGGTATTCGCATAACATTGTGGGAACAATTTTATGGTATTATCCTCAGGTATTTTACCTCTTAATCTGAGCTCTTAAATACTAAGGCCAGTTATCAAGTTATTCGTTCCTGCTCGGGTAATGAATGAGGGAGGGAGGGGGGGTTGGTGTTGTGTGGCCCCCCGCAAGGGGTTTTGGGATAAGAAATCGGGGGGTCCCCTCCCGTTCCGGTTTTTTTTTCTCAAATTTTGTGCCCACAAGAATACTTTCATTTTTTTTTTTTTTTACTATGAATCAATTAGCCTTTTGAGCTAAACATGGTTTTCATAATAATTCCTAATCAAAAATATGTTGCAACTCTGAAATTCGCAACTGCCATCAACCAAACTTCCACGATAATCCTATCCCAACGCGACACGGCTCACCTCGCATCGATATTTCCGTTCAATTATCAAACAGCGGAAATGACTGATTCGTGTAATTCACTTGTATCAAGTTTACAAAGAATGTGACACGTATTCACCTGACAGCAGAGCGGTATCCGTTTAGCTCGATCCGACTCATTATACAATTTGTTCGTATTGTAACTCAGTGGAACCAGCCACCCTCCTAGAGCACCGCCATGGAAGCTGATGGATGGAGATTGGAAAATTACTAAACCACATGCATGCATGTTAAAATTTACCTACTCCCGGCACATAGCCAGGAAACGGGGTGTGCACCTGAACCTGCAGGGCAAAACTTTTTAATTACATTTTAACTCGTAACTTTTCGTCGGGTAATTTGACAGACTTTCACGAGTGTTGCCTGCATGAATAATTGCTCGAGAGGGGCGTGTGTTTTTGGATCACTTATACTCGAGGTCCAAAGTCATTGCGAAGAAAAAAGAAATATCCAGAAGAAAGTAAAAATCGTGTCAGAAAAATAGAGTAACTGATTTGCATAATGGGTCCTGGTGCATAGTTTTCTGCTGGGATTTTGTTGGAAGAAAAGTACTAAGTCTTCTGCAAGCAAGATGGATTTACGTCATACGTAAAAGCTCCGGTAGCTGCTTATGAATGATTCAATAGACGTTGCTGGAGAAAAAGAAAGCCGGGCATGATTTTCACCGCCTTTATAAAAACATTACTTATTCGATTTTTTTCACTGTCAAGTCGTTGCTGCTCAGGTAAAAAATGCTCGGGTGGGGCTTCGTCGCATGTTCATTCAGAAGGAATCGCCACTGAACACGGAAGATTGTAAATTAACTGCTCACTCCGTCGTGCTTGAAGTAAAGCTCTGAAAGGTTTGCCAAAACTGTGACTACGGCGGCGGATTTTGATCAACTGAGTAAACACGAAAACCTTATAATAATAGTTGTCAAACGGTTACTTACTTGGTCAGTCGATGCGGTTTTTCGTGTTCGACATTATAATTCTTCTTCTAACTGGCTTTGACGCTCTTTTTCAACAAGTTTTCACCTGCTCTCAACTTAATATTCTACATAGAAGCACTTCCACAGATGAGCATTTCCAGCTCATTTATGTCAAATCGGTTTATCTTGACTATTTTTGATTCGAATGAGTTTCTGATATGTTGAGTACCCCCATGGTTTCATTTTCCTTTAAACTTATTTTTTACCACAAACAAACATACATTGAAAATAAATGTCGTGACAAAATATCGCGAAAAGAATCGCAAAAAACACAATTTTCCTTTTTTTTTTAATTTGCAATAAATTGTGAATGGCTGGACCCAGCAGAAAAGGTTAACATATAGAAATTTGAACAAAACGATGCAACAAAAAACATTCAATTTACTATAACTTTTCTTTTGACGTCATTTTTATCCGACAAGTAGTTTAAAAAGTTATAATTTTAAAATAAAATTTTCATTTCTTGAAACGCCATTTCTTAAAGTTACTCTTTATGAAAAAAAAAAATATGTTCAATAAAAAAAAAACATTGAATGGTACCCAACCCATAAAAAAAATCATTCCAATCAAAGTTTGTCATGACAAAAATTTTATTGTTTTCAACGTTGCTCAGAAACATTGAGACCTTTCTATCATGGATCCAACACCACTGCATGAGTTTGTATGTATTAGTATGTTTGTTTGGCAATCAAAAAGATACTCTATGCCCAGGAAAGTCGAAAAGATTAGCAACTTGAAAAAAACCCTCGACCAAACCGAAAATCGAACACGCCGCTTCCGGCATGGTCAACCGGGTTCTTACCGACTGCACTAACTGAGCACGTTGAAATGACATAAAGTTAGCCATATTTAGGCGTGCTAGCTTGGAGGATTTTCTTCGTTTGATGTCATGATTAAAGTGTCCCAGGATCTGGATTTTCACGTCTTGACGTTATTTGCATGAAGCATGTATACTGCAATCCAACCATTATGCTTTCTTTTGTTACATTTCAAGGTTTCAACAAGCAATTAGAATAGATTCAAGTTTAATGAGCAATTTTTAATTTGAAGAAGCAAATTTTTACCTTAATCAAGACCAGTAAATTTGGAATCGGTACGTTTTCAGTCGGAAATGTCTCATAATTTGTTCGATTTGGAATACAACTTTATTAGCATACAATATTATGTATGTGATGTTCACTTTACTTTTTTAAAAACATCTTTTTAAACAGCACATTTACGAGTGTATTGCATCAGTAAGTATTAGTAGATCTATTGTAATTGGAAAACTTAAACTGAGGAAATTTGAACTAACACTTCACTTGATTACTTTTTAAAACATAAAAAAAAAACTGAAACACTTTGTCTAACTATTCCTACATTACTAATTATGGGGCTTCAAATGGTGAGTTTACAACTTCGAAGGAGGGTGCGACCGACCTCTGGTCCTCACAAGTTCCTACCTCACGCCTCCACGAGTCATATATGATCACAAAAGACTGCCAGCTGAAACATGGAGACGCTGGTTGGCGTAGCCTGGGCAATGTTGTCATTTTGACAATAGCGAAGTGAGGGGGTGCGACCTGTAAATCATATCATATAATTTTCCATTCTCATATCAATTAATGATTTCAGCAGGCTTTGGAATCATCTTTGCATTCCAAAACCATTTATCTCAGGAGCCTGGGGAAACGTGGTATGGATGAAAGGCTCAATTTGTTTTTCAGCATTTGAGCATAATATTTACTTTGAAATTGCACTTCTGAACATTAACTACTATATTCTTAAAAGACTGGCATGCGCTTATAGGCAGTTTAGGATTATATTTTAATATTGTGTTTAGTGGTATTATAATTAGATAAGCCATTTATTTCAGAAACCATCACACTGGGCTCTTCGATCGCTCCAATTGCTATCATAGAAATGTAACTAGAACAGTATAAAGACATGTTTTAACAACATGTCTTATAAAATAATATCTTTCATTGAAATTATATTTTTGATATTTGGAATGATCTTTTATGTTTTCAGCTTTTCCAGGACTAGTAGGATATTAGTACATATCTAATTATATTTTTTCAGTATCAAACCAGTGGATGTCAGATATGTTTTGTACAAACGCATATTATGTTCTCGTATTGACTTACTGTAGCCGCTTTTTACATGGTAATTTTAATTGTGTCTTAAAGTGCCATGTACAACATTCAAGTTGGAAATTTTTATTAATAGCATTTTTGTCTTCTATGATATTTTAATTTTTTATTTTTATCTGCTTCAGGGTTTTGGGGAGGGTGATTCTAGGTAGTGTGAATGTGTTACTTATGTGTAACATAAGATCTTTTTCTATTAACCACCCACACTTGTGAGTGGCCCCAACAGCATCCTTGTTGTTGGTTTAAATCCGTCGTCAAATTGGATATTTAAACATATTCTTGTATTCCATTGAAATAAACCATCCACATTTGGGGTGGGCCCCAACGGCATCCTTACTGTTGGTTTAAATCGTCCTCAAACTAGATGTTTTTAACGTATTATTGTATTCCATTGCACTGTGGTCCAGGGAGAAAAAATAGGTGGAATAAATTAATAACTCAAAGAATATAAGAGATAGCGTATTGATGTCTTCTGAACAGTTTCTAGTTAGCTTATGCTACGTTGTTTGCAAAAATGTCCTATACGCCTGATTTCATCAATAAAGTAATTCACTGTCAACCTTTTTTGTTTTGATAGATAGAAATACAAAATGTCCTACAAAGTTATGGAGTATAAAGAGCATTTAAACTTTGTAGAAGATTATTTTTGTCTATCTCTTCTATTTTTTGAGATATAGCGCACTTAAGGAAACAAAAGCCAAAAATCAGAATTTCTGTCATATTTTGAAAAATATCTATTTTTCAGGCCTACTATGTTCAAAGAGATTGTAGTTAATATAAAAATACACATTTGCTCCGAAAACATCATACCCGTACAACTTTTCTGTGAAAAGTTATCATCAGTTTTGTTGTTTTATAACCCATGTATTCAAGCGTTACATTTCAAAAAGGCGCAAGTGAAACCGATAGTAATATACACCACTTGGAAAAATATATCTCGAAGTACATTTAAGCAAAATTTGGAAAAGGTCTTTTTTGATTTTGCTTAATAGCAGCACTTTGAAAATATCATGTTTTCGCCGCAAATCTGAAATAATCGGATTTATTTCAAGTGTTTATGAACTAGGGAGATTATTAAAAGTTCTTGATATATATAATCAAAAAAAATAGAAAGATTAAAAATTTTATGTAACGTTTACGTAAGAGTTTATCACTTACTTATAACAAAATTTAAACTTAGTTTTAAAAAACAAACTCTCTCTCTCTCTTTTGTTCTTGTTGTCCGTGTCCCCCTTCCTATTAGCAAACCAAAATACTAGATCTAACGATAAACCATACCTTTTAAATAAATCTTCTATTTTTTCTTTTCTTTTGATTTTTCTGGGCCCCCCCCCGGTTTTCCCAATGCTTTTTTTTCTTTTCTCTTGCTTCTCCCCCCCCCCCGCCCGGTGGTACCCCCCGTTATTTAATTTTTGCTCCTCCCCCTACTAGATGTTTTTGGGCTGTTGGCCCCACCCAAACAAAATATATTATTTTCCCATACTCTTGTTTTTTCCGCCCGGCCCTTCCTAAAAATAATTTTTATTCCCTGTTTTTTTTATAATTACTCCCGGAGAATATTTTAACCCCCTTTCCCCAAATTTTTTTTTTTTCCGGTGTTTTTTGCCGGGGTTTTCCTTCCCCCGGAAAAATTCCCGCCCGGGTTTCCCGCGTTGGGATTTGCCCCCCTTGGAACCGGCTCACTAATGCTTTATCCTGTGAAAAAAATTACAAGAAATAGGGTAACGGGATGTAATGTTAGGCCTGCTCCTCAACTCGGCCTATGTATCAATTATGTCATTAACCCAGTGATAATCGGCAAATTTATGTTTGCATCATAATTATCGATATATTTTGAAGCAGCTGAGACATTATTTATCAATTTAAAGTTGTACACTTGAGTGATATTGTCAATGTTATTGACTTTTTAGCTACCATGGAATCACTGGTTAAGCTGAACAAATAAACTTCATGATCTTCAAATTAGCAAAATTTGGCTAAATGGAACCGATATGAAAAGTGATGCATCCTAGATATACAGAAATAAGTTACACGTTATACATTAATGATTCGCTGAGAAAAACTAACAATGATTTCTCAAGAAAACTGTAGACCCAATTTTAGGGACACATTTTCAACTACGCTCCCAACTATGGCCTAATGAATTTATTACATAGTAAACAGTTAATATTCATAAAGGTTTCAGTGAAAATGTATGAAAACGTGATTGTACATATTCCTAAAGGCTTACTCAAACCAAAATCTGAAAAACAAATTTCATAAAGTAGGAGTTGTAATGCTTTGAAATGAAATGTCCAATCGATCGCGGGTGAAAATTATTTAGGTGTAATAAAGTAGCTTTATCTTAATTTAATTTGAGAAATTTGGTGCTGAGTATAGCAAAAATAACGTAAAAAGGAATGCCTGGTAAGATAATAAAAATGAACTTTACGACGATTCTTTTGAACAAAAATTCTGAATGATGAGACGAAATTGCAGCCACGAATAGACCCAATATGGCGCCTACAGACCGACATTGCATCCATATTCGTCGAAAAATTTCGGCTTAATAAAGTTAGTCGGTTAACTTTCCATGGTTCAGAACTGTAAACGTCTAATTAGGCATGTCTTAGCAACCGTATACCAAGTTGAATTTCGTTTCCAGCTCAGTTACATTATGAGTTATGATTAAAATTGTAAACGACCGCTGCATAATAGGCTGAGTTAAGGGACATGTACCCTAGTTAGATATAATAGAACAAATTAAAAAAAAAAAAAAAAAAAAAAAAAAAATATATTTTTCTCCCCAATCCCCCCCCCTTTTTTTTCCAATTTCCTTTTCCTTCGCCTTCCCCTTTTTGTTTGACTTGCTAACCCCCCATGTAGGTTTATCAAGCACCAGTCTATAAGACACTTTCAATAACATTTACATAGTTCTTATGTACGCATGAAGAGGAGAAAATCCATACTTATATTTGCCAGGATCATCAGAGTCTAGACCACTTCTGGAATTGTTAAGGTGTTTGCCAGAAGTTCCACACATAAAGCACGCTTGCGAGTTGGTTCCAGTCAAACCGTTGACGACTTTGGTGTCCATCATCGTAAACAGCATCACTGGTTTAACAGAAAAAAAACCCGTCGTATAACACCATGTCTTGCGACATGACTCGGCTCATCAAGCTTTGGAAAAGGCGCTTCGTGGTATGCTCAACAAGGTTCTGTAACGATACTTCAGCAGCAGATGGTCGGATGGACAGATCTAATAGTAATAAATACAATAAATATGTAACCCATATTTCTAAGTAAATGTTTAAATACCTGTAGGATAGCACAGTTTCTTAGCTTCGACTAATTTATTATACGATGGGTATATATCTGCTCCTCTACTTAAATTCACCTGCCTAATATTCATGTATTGAGCTTTTGAAAACCCGTTCTTGTATGAGAATGCAAGACCTTCCTCAGCTGTAAATGCATCAAATTTTTCTTTCCGTTTATCTGCCGAAAATTGTAGAATGGCTGCTGCTGTCTCAGGATTTTGCTCTAATTTTTCTATCAATTTACCAGCTTTCCGGAACCCAACCGACGCTACGGAAGTTGCTGCTGTAAACGAGATTTCATGTGCCGAATATTGGTTGAGAAGAGGTTCAACCTTTTTTTCTTTATTTTTCGTTTTGCGTCTTTGAACGGCTTTGGTGGACGGCCGGCGGATTGTTTTGAGGAAGACGTAATCGATGATCGATGATAAATTCTCCATCAAGCCAAGTATTGTTGATTCTTAAGAACCGTTCGCGTTTTCATCCAGCTGTACGCCATAGTTTCTGAAACTTCAGGATCATCAGATGAAGCTTCTGGTATGTACCAAATTAACGTTGAGTTTTTCACCGGAATACCTTTTCTTAACAAATTCCAACAAATCTTTTTCTTCAGCTCCCTTCATTAGAAGAAGGTTAAGAACGGTCAGGGGAATTGCTGTTGAATTAAAATTCGCGTTATTGACATACCAATGCTCAAACAACCAATTTACGACAATTTTGAGCCAAAAAAAAGCAAAGCTTGCTATGATTTGATCCCCAGTGGAATACAGTTGTAGATTTGTGGCATAAAAAACGATATTTTCAAAGTGCTGCTATTAAGCAAAATCAAAAAAGACCTTTTCCAAATTTTGCTTAAATGTACTTCGAGATATATTTTTCCAAGTGGTATATATTACTATCGGTTTCACTTGCGCCTTTTTGAAATGTAACGCTTGAATACATGGGTTATAAAACAACAAAACTGATGATAACTTTTCACAGAAAAGTTGTACGGGTATGATGTTTTCGGAGCAAATGTGTATTTTTATATTATCTACAATCTCTTTGAACATAGTAGGCCTGAAAAATAGATATTTTTCAAAATATGACAGAAATTCTGATTTTTGGCTTTTGTTTCCTTAAGTGCGCTATATCTCAAAAAATAGAAGAGATAGACAAAAATAATCTTCTACAAAGTTTAAATGCTCTTTATACTCCATAACTTTGTACAACATTTTGTATTTCTATTTATCAAAACAAAAAAGTTTGACAGTGAATTACTTTATTGATGAAATCAGGCGTATAGGACATTTTTGCAAACAACGCAACATACGCTCACTAGAAACTGTTCAGAAGACATCAATACGCTATCTCTTATATTCTTTGAGTTATTAATTTATTCCACCTAATTTTTCTCCCTGGACCACAGTGCATAAAAACACCATTTTTTTTGGAAAAAAAAAACCCCCCCTTCTTTGGCCCCCCCACCACCCTTTTTTTTTTTAAAAAAAAAAATTCCCCCCCCTCCCCCCCAAGTTTACTACATTATCTATTAGATAATTTATTTAAAAAAACAATTCAACCAGTTATGCAAAACAAATAACGAACTGATTTCATCTACAGATGTAAAGTTCTTCCAAAACTGTTCATTTACTTTACAGTGATATAATTGTGAAAAGCTCACAAATGTTCGCAAGTATTCCCAGCGATCAGGAAATCCTATTACAATTAAAATCACAGAATCCCGTATAAGGACATTATCAAAAGACAAGCCTATATCCAATCCTGCCCGCTAAAGAGTCAATGGGGTTCCAACACTAATGGAACCACCAGCTTAGTTTTGGGCTGACCAAGGATATCCCCATTCAGGGAAATCGAGAAAATTTCCAAACAGAAAAAATCCTGAACCGGCCCTAGTCAAACTTTTACTTTCAACCACAACAGAATTGACAAGGAATTCCCCGACAATCAGCTTGACAACCCACTACTATTTCATGGCATCTTCTCAAGCATCAAAGGCCATTTTTTTCATAAATTCAAAAAGAAGTCCTTTATACCTTTATCCATTTGTAGACTACACAAAAAATAAAAACTACTTTAAATTAAAATAACAAATAAAAACTTAAATTCATCATCATCATCGAGGCAAAAAGTATAGTTTGTTTGTGCCCCTTGACAAATATAAAACATTTAACAATAAACCATACAAAAATATCCGTTGTAATAACATCGTCAAGATACAAAATTAGTCAAGAGTAAAAAGTTAACAGAGTAGCTGTTCAAAAGGCAGCTTTGATGTGTGAAATACATTGTCTCTTAAAATCTGTTAGTGTTGCTGCACTTTGATGTGTATAGGCATCGAATTGAAAACATTTATACCTTTAAAAAACAACGAATTTTGTGAAACTCCGTACAAAAAATATGGTGTTCTAACATCATCCGCGTTTCTAGTGTTATATCTATGAATATCACTTCCTATTTCAATTCGATTACACAAATATCGAGGCAGCAAACCGTTAATTACTTTAAAAATGAACACCATTGTCAAATACACAACTCTCTGCTTCACCGATAGCCACTGTAGGGCATCTAACAAAAAAGATGAGGGTGTGACCAATTGCATCTCAAGATCAAACGCATTATCTTATTTTGCAAACGCTGTAATCTCGATATTTGTGTTTGATTAGCTAAAAACAAAATGAAAGGGCAAAATTCAATGTGAGGAGAGATGATAGATATGTACAATCGTATTTTACTAGCAATAGTTAAATCATTTTTCAATCGTCAGAAAATACCGTACTTCTTGGCTATTTTCTTGATGACATCGTCAATGTGAGAGTCAAATCTTAATCTATCATCAATAAGCACGCCAAGATATTTAATCTCATCAACGCGATCAATTGTCTCATCATCAATTTTAACAGAGACGTCTTCGATAACTCGATTCCGCGAAATTGCCATGAATTTAGTTTTACTTATGTTCAATTTCAACTGTTTGTACTTTAACCATCTACTTAGAGAGCGTAAATCTGCATTCAAATGTGAAACGGCCTCCTCAAGGCTTGATTGTTTCTAACAACAAGGGCCGAGAAATCGTTTCAAAAGCGCGTTTCAGATCCAAAAAAACAGCAACAATCGTATCTTTATGCTCTACATGCTCTTTCCATTTTGCTAACACTAAATTTAACGCTGTTTCACAAGTATGACCTTCGCGACATCCCGGTTGTTCTGGCGCAATCAAATTATTACTATTTAAATACGTTAACAGCTGGCCTTTTACAACAAGTTCCAAATTTTTTTCTAAAGTGTGCAACATGTTAATAGGACGAAACTCTTCGGCTTTAATCGTTCCAGCGACTTTTTGAATGGGAATGACTAAAGATTCTTTCCAAACTTGTGGCACGTGCCCAGTTTGCAGCGATTCATTAATTAGGTCCAGCAGGTTGTTTCCGATGACATTAAAGCAATCTTGTACTACTCTTGCATTTACGTTATCTACTCCAGCCGTTTTGTTCAAAGAAAAGCAAATAGATTTTAGATCCCCTAATGTTATTGGGTGAAAACTTTCAAAACTACAGTTAATATTTATCGGCTGTTTTATTGGATTGATTGATTGACAAAATACTATCGACGAAACATTCATTAAATCTACATGCAAAGATGTCCTCTGACTGTTCTATTGTGCCATTGAAGGTTATGGATCACGGTTTGCAATTACTAGGTTTTAAAAAAGATTTCAAAAATTTTCATAACTCTTTGCTGTTGTTTTGATGTAAATCAATTTTCCTCTGAATATATTCACAACGAGTTTGTTTAACGGATTGCGAATATTTGTTACGCGGATCTTTGTACCTATTCAAAGAGATATGTCTATTAGTTCTACGCCATTTCTTGTACAGCTTGTGTCTTTTACGTTTAAGACGCATAAGATCCTAATTGTACCAGCTGTTCGAGTTCTTTATTAAAACAAATTTATTTTCGACTAGTTTATTGGTACATATTTTTAAGACGTCTGTCAAAACAGCTGATTTCTGATCTGGAGAACCGGTATTTGTTTGAAAATCCACACTTCTTTCGACAAGTCTTAAAATAGCTTGTTTCGAATACTTTTTCCAACACTTCAATTTCACATAATCACTGTCACCACTACTATTATCTTCAACGTTAATAATAATGGTTTCGTGATCGGTTACTTTCAAGTCAGAGTTTATAACAACACTAACAGAATCAAAATTACAGTACACATGGCCAGTCAAAGTTTTACTGTGTCTGGAAATACGCGTATATTCATTAAACCAATTGTTTTAAATTAAAGAAATCTGCTAATCGTTTAAAATGCTTCGAATTATTATTGTCACAATAATTGATATTCAGGAGTGTATCGAATATAAGCTATCCACATACATTTGCGTTGTACGCATGTATTTGTGATGGTTTTTTATGCTCTGAACACTGCATGCTGTGCGTTTGACTGTCAGCTTTCTTTTGTTTACTCGTTTTCAAAATGTCGCGTATTGAAAAGGAAGTGAAAATTAAGGTTCTGGACACATGGCTAAGTGAGAAGGGTATTACTATGCGAAAATTGGCGAAGCGGTTTGAAATTTATCATGCGAGTGTTAAAACCATCATTAATAAGTTTGGGGAACACTATTCTTTGGATGAGCTACCAGGAAGAGGCAGAAAACCCGGTTCTTCCAACCTGAAACTGGAGCAGAAAGTGGTATCTCTAATCATGAAGAACAAATCAATGTCAATACGTGATTTGGCCAAAAAAGCAGGAACGAGTGTCGGAATGATCCAGCGTATCAAGAGGCGAAACCACCTGAAGACCTACAAGAAGCAGAAAATCTCGAAACAAAGTGCAGAACAGAAGAAGCGAGCAGCAACAAGGGCCCGGAAATTGTATTCGCGTCTTTTGCAGCGTCCGGATGCATGCGTTTTGATGGACGATGAGACCTATGTAAAGGAGGACTCAAAACCCCTTCCAGGTCCACAATACTTTACTGCCGTCGTTGGGAAGGATGTGAGCGATGCGGACAGGTCGATTCAAGTGGAGAAATTCGGTCGAAAGGTACTGGTATGGCAAGCAATATGTTCCTGTGGTTTGAAGTCAACCATTTTTTACACTACCGGAACTATAAATGCGGAAATCTATCGATCTGAGTGTCTCCAGAAGAGATTGTTGCCGTTATATAAGAAGCATAGTTCACCACTGTTTTGGCCGGATTTAGCGTCGGCTCACTATGCCAAAACCACTCTCAATTGGCTTGCGGGAAGCGTGAGAAAAATATCCATCCACCAAATTGCCCTCAGCTTCGGCCCATCGAACGTTACTGGGCAATCGCGAAGAGCGTCTTCAAGAAGACTGGTAAGGCAGCTGGGAACATGCAGGAGTTCAAAAAAATTTGGGCTCAAGTCCAAAAAATGCGATGCAACACTTGTCCGGAACTTGATGAAGAGCATTCGATCCAAAGTTCGAAAATTCGTGAAGGAATAACTTAAATTTCATCCGGTCTTCATTATGTTCAAGTTTAACCTCGTACAATAAAGGATCAATTTTTTGTATGAATAAAATATCGGTTTTCAACATAATTTGAAAGAAAGTTTGTGGATAGCTTATTTTCGATACACTCCTTAAAATCACCAGCAAGCACATTTAGTTTACTAGAATCTACAAAAATCTCATACCAGTTTTCCAAAATTTCAATAAAACGCTGGTCACTAGAACTGGGAGAATGATACAGTACACCATAATTACCGATCTGCATGCCACGAACAACTGCAATGCTTAAAAACCAATTGCCGTCACAAACTTATTGAAGCTTGAATTGAACTGATTCTTTAGCATAAATAGCAACGCCGCCAGTGTGTCTAGAATGTGATAAACAAGCAGCCACATTATATCCCGGAATACTATATTGATCAAATGCTTGCATGTCAACTATATGCGTTTCTGATAAAAAGACTAAATATGGACGTTTTTCCTCTACAATCTGACGCAATTCTACGTAGTTTGTAGACAACCCGGCAATATTGAAGAAAAAAATATCGAATTTACTCACATTACTACTGGAACTTGGCTGCTATTCATTGAAATGCAGGTTGTTTTTTTTTTTCGTTCATATAATCGCTTGAAAATTTCACATTTATAACTAAACGCGCCGTGGTTTACGTCCAAGTTCGTTTTACGTTCGTTATTCGTTTTTTTTACAATTAATACATTTCAAAACAATTGATGTGCATTCAGATGTCGTGTGACTTTCACTACACTTAGAGCATGCTACATTATTTTTATAATCCATGCTCAAATCGGTCGTCAAATTGGATATCTCAACATATTCATGTATTCCATTGAAATAAACCACCCACACCTGTGAGTGGCCCCAACAGCATCTTTACTGTTAGTTTGAACCGGTCCTCAAACTCGATGATTTAACATATTTTTGTAGTCTGGTGAAATAAACCATCCACACTTGTGAGTGCTCCCAACAGCATCCCTACTGTTGGTTTAAATTGGTACTCAAACTCGATGTTTTTAAAGTATTCTTGTATTCCATTGAAATAAACCACCCACACTTGTGAGTGGCCCCAACAGCATGCTTACTGTTGGTTTAAATCGGTGCCAAAATTTGAATAGCTTCAATGTGCATCTGCATAAATCGGGAACATAGTTAAATATCTTATTCGCTGCCGACGTCAATTGAATTCAGCACACCGTTTACCAAAACGGATCCCGCTGCAAACCCAACAATTTTATCCAACATCCCAGTGATTTCTCGTGGGAGTGCAGAAGTGTTCTCGGCTTCCAATAAAGCGAGTATCACGTTAACATATTCCTACCCATTCCCTACTTGACCTGCATTCGGGCGAGGCCAGCGCCGGTATTACCTTGGTTTAGGATCACCAGTTTTTTCACATTGAGGATGTATGCTGGTCCCAAGCATCATCTTTTGGTTCTCTGTGTAATAACAGTTGATCTGGCAATAACGGAGTAGCAACCTCGGGCGGTCAATCATGCTCATGCTCATGTACCTAAAAATTCAATTTGTTACTTGGGATGTGCTCGAAAACTTTCAACAGCTTCCAGGTCTGGCTTTTCATACCGCACTGCAAAGAAAAGCCATTGCTGCGTATTTCCGGCCAAAGAAGGTGTCCAAAATCCAAAAGTTTCGTCTCTATCGGCACTATCATCAAGGATGTGTACTAGAAAGAATGTTTGCAAAAGCGGTTGCTACAGTTTATTAGAAGCCACAACTCTTTCGATCTGTTATGACCTGATTTTGCCCCTTGTCATTATGCAAATGATGTTGCCGGCTTCGGTGGTGTAGTGGTAAGCGTGACTGCTACTTGGCACCCCAGTGGGTCTGGGTTCAATCCCAGTCGACGTCGGTGATTTTTCTGAGGCGAAAAAATCTGGTCACGTCTTCCTTCGGAAGGGAAGTAAAGCCGTTGGTCCCGGCTCATATTCATGAGTCGTTAGGTAGGGTCCAGGTGGTGGAGTCGTCTTCCTGGCGTCGGTGATTGTCACCATGTGAGGAAATAGGCCGACGTAAAAAAAAAGAAAAATTAAAATTATGCAAATGATATCAGTCACAAATGCAAATGATGTTAGGTCAAATAGGTGTCAAAAATAACCAATCTGCCTAACTGTCCAGAACATCACCCGATCGAAGAATACTGGCCTCTGGTTAAGCGGAAACAGGTTGAAACTAAGAAGAAAGCAAATTGGATTGACGATTTCAAGAGAAGATGGAGAACCACCACCGCTAACGTGTCTGAGGATACTGTATGAAATCTGATGGCATTTGACAGAAAGCAGAATTAACATATCAATCAACTGTTTTTACTGTATATATTATTAACAAATCTATTGTAGTGAAACAAACAATTGGTTTTGTTGAATTATGTCTACTTTTTTTTTGCTGACATTATCTTAGTGTCCGAAATTTAACGTGGACAGGCTTTATATAATGAGCATAATGCATTGTACATAAATTAACCGTAAACCGTGCGTGAGATTTGAATTCACGGTTCTTATTATTGTACAGGACGTTATACCCAACAACTTTGCCGAAAAAATATGATCATCACATCGGTCGTTATTAATTTTGGTGATAAATTTAAAAGCCTGATAAATATTAGTGTGTTGTTGATTTAATTTGATTTATTCTCGAAAGAATCTACTAACATTAAACTAAAATGAAACATGACATGGAAGAATTAATTAATTTATCAGTAGTATCGTACTCAGAAATGCTGATTGTAGTATTTAATTAAATAATGATTTCCCTTGACACAAGGAAAGTATCCAAGTGGAAAATAATTCCTGTCTACTCATATTCCAGCCGGCACAATGCTGAAACGGAATCCCGGTTATGTGAAAGCGTTAACATAGCTAAAAGCGCCCATTAAATTAGCAAGGTAACTTCCTATATCACGCTATTCCCACAATGCTTTGCTGTTAATTAACGAGAGTAAAGGCGTAAAGAGTATATCTGGTTACACTCAACAAAAACGAAATCATAGCGGTGTAAGCTCGAATGAGGTTGATTCTCCTGACGGTTACGTGATCCTTGGTCATATTGTGGCTGCCATAAGCGTTTTCTTTTAGACTTCGTGATGATTCTGTGAACCGAAACCTCCTGAGTGTTTTTTAACACAATTGTTCAACTATACTGAAAGTATAGTCACGACTAAATCCTCTCATTGTCCAACTAACACTTCAAATTCATGGAACACACATGTCACTCTTAAAAAGCCAAATCTCTCGAGTCTAGGTAAAAGGCTCTCCTTGAACATATGCCCATTTGTGAACCCACCTAACAAGGTCACCTCTCAATAATTGAAGCAACTGACATCTGTTCACATCTAGTAGTCCACTTGAACAAACAGCACAGAATAGCGTGGCAAAAAGAACATTTTCAAGTAACATTCAAATAACACACAACAGCTCGCCAAGTATCATCATCAATGTAATTTTCTGCGGCGGTGGCAAGCGGTCGAAGGTGACCATAAAGTACCGTCCCTCCCATGGGGAAAAAGAAGAGTCCCTTTATGTTTCAAACAATCCAAAGGACCCCATTAAATCGCACTTGCTCGCTCGTTTCAAACTCACTTCACCACCAATAAAGCCATCATAATTTCTACAATTAAAATGTTCTACATCTATCCCGAATCCGTCCACGTGTTCGTCCTTGCGGTTTTGACTGAGGTTTTACATTGAGCCACTGGGACAAGTCCATTCGAATCCGTACTTTACATTTGACCATATTGGTGTGTTCCAATGATGATTGTCGTGCCTCCGTGCTCCGAGACGGACTTTATTGCTTTGGTCGAACGATGCCTACATGCATAGGTACATTGAATTCTGTTAATGACCATTTGGCATGCATCACTGGCTACCGATCCGAAAGCGGTTCGATTCTGAAAGCAGAAAAGAACCAGATGATATGACAGACATATGTCCCACTAGCATCATATGTTTCCAATTAGCTTTACCTCTCCTCTCGCCATCAACATTCCGTCCCCATTGTGTATCCGGGACTGGTTCAGGATTCACTGTTCCGAAGGACGCAATAAAGCTAGGATTGTTTAAAATCGACTTTTCCTATATGTTGTAGATAGAGGAGTTTTGGCTTGATCTACTGGAATCTGAGGGACGACACATGGGGAGCAGGAAAGCAGACCTTTCATTCTTTAGGGAATATTTTGAATGATGTCGTACTGTTTTCATCCGAATTATCGAATCGAATTTGGTCCATGGAAGAAGGTTGGGTCGAATGGAAGACCTTTGTGTTCCTACTTTGTTGAGGATGGAATCGATATGATGTCCGTTTTAAGCAACCGGTTGATTTTGCGAGGATATGTCGCAGTGTGTGACAACATGAGTAAATCAGTGCTGTCCGAGTGGTATTGAAGTCAGATATTGGTTTTAATCGATGTTCAAAATGTTGGATAGACTTGCATATTTGAAGCACAAGTTGTTTTGGTGTGTATTGTAAATTCATTCACTCAGGCAAATAAACTTAAGAATTTCATAAGGTTCAACTTATGAACGATGCTTTGGAATTTCATAAGCCTGACTTATGAATGGATCTTGTTATACACATCGCTGTTCTAGTACGCCTTTAAGCTTTCCAGTTTACAAGTGTTGATATATAGACTGTTCCGAAAAATATAAATACATTTTCTTTCTCAAATAAAAAAGACCATACTGTGATTTTTGATTATTTTATTCTCAAACATAGTGAATAACAATGATTTCTTTCTATCTTCATTTCAATTTGCTTGATTTTTCGTAGGGTAGGCGAGTTCTCTAACAGTGCTTTCTCCTACCATTTTCACCACTTTTGGCCAATCTTTCTTAAATTTTTCAACATTATCCGCTGGTTTCATGTGTTTTCTCAGCCTTCGTCAAAGAAAGTTTCAATAGGGCAAATCTCTGGGCAGTTTGGTGAATTCATCTCCTTTGGTACAAATACGACATTGTTCCTTTTGTACCACTCTAGTGCATATTTAGAGTAATAGCAGGAAGCAAGATCAGGCCAAAAGATTGTAGGCTTGTTATGCTGTTTGATCAAGGGTAGCAACCGTTTTTTAGGTAGATTCAGCTCGTCCATGATACACAGCCGAGTCCGTCGACGCTCGGCCTCGGTTCACGATTCAGCCTGTTAGGTGCTTCGTTTTGGCTTCCGATGAGTCTGCAGGCCCATTCTTTCTTTGCCACGTATAACATTAGTCGCCGAAGTACTTAGCTTTTTCGCCACATCTCGGACTGATGCTGAAGGATGACGCTTGAAATAGTCCCTTACCTTTTTGTTGATTGTAGGATCAGCGGGATCGGGTTTTCTACCCCGTCTCGGGGTAGAAAATCTACGAAAGAGCACTGTTGTTGATACTTCCGTAATGGGGTTTGAACTGCTCTGACGCTCACACCTTCTTCCTTAGCCCGTTTTCAGATCGAAAGACCACTGACGGTACACCGTTTGTGCACAATCTGTTTTCTTTGCTCGGGAGAAAAAACACGCATTTTCAAATTTGGATGTAAACAGCAGAACGCAGCCAGGTTGAATACTACACACATTTTAAATTGACGGTTAATCATTAGTGTATTTAGAGTTATCGGAACAGTCTATATACTAGTGGTCTAGTCACTGGACCCCTAACCTCAACGTTCAAGGTTCGAATCTAGGTTGCTCCATATTTTTATTCTTTAAACATAACTATAGACCTTATTACGGTTCTCACTTTCCCCGTGACAACCGTAATAAGGACAGTGACTCCCATTTGATTTACATATGACTTTTTCACCGTGATTCGTTTTCATCTGTGAATTGACACTTTTAATAAGGCTCTATATTTCAAAAAGCAAATTAATGAAATTCATACTAATTTCTTGTGACAAATCATCATATCGAAAATAAATAAAATATCGAAAGTTTATTTCGCTGAGTGTTTGATAAAAGTTCTAGAGCGCTCAAAAGTCGTTTGACAGTAGATTATTTCAGCACCAACATTTGATTAGGGCGAATCTGCTTTTGTAAACAAACACTTTATCTACTAATTTATAGGAAGTTGAATACATATCCTTCAAATTGAATTTATCAGCGGATAGAGATAAAGCTCATCTTCCTTAAAGAGAGCTTAATTTGTATTTGTGACCTTTTTTTTCAAGAGAAAATGACTACGAAAACCATTGTCTACAAAAGCAGATTCGCCGTAATGTATTATTATATAAAAAAGGCACCGCTGCAAAACGCTTTTAGGTTATGTCCGATTGTTTTCATTCGGTGTCTATCTTTTACCAGCGATGAAGGAGTTGCGTGCTGTGGTGATAAAACAGTTTTTGAAAATTGAAAAACCTCGGAGTAAAGCGGGATTTTGTGTACCGAACCATCCGAAGGTACCGTGACACCTGTTCGTTGGATGACCGAAAGAGATCCGGTCGTACTCGTACGGTGCGGACTGCACGAGTTGTTGAAGTGGTCGGGGAACGGATTAGACGAAAATCACAGCGCTCTGTACGTAAAACGGCCGCAGATCTGAATGTTTGGAGATCGTCAATGCACAATATACTGCAAAATGACCTCGGATTCCTAGCTTTCAAAAAACGTAAGTTTCACGGAGTTTCGGAACCTTCCAAGCAGAAACGACTCGAAATAGCAAGTCTGCGTTTGTCGCGGCACGGTGGGGAAGAATTTATCTTTCCCGACGAAAAGTTATTCGTCTTGCAACAATCCCACAATGTCCAGAACGACAGATTGTGGGCTCTCTCTTCGAGAACTGTTCCAGAGAGTGGTAGGAATATTCCACGGTTCCAAAGTGCTGCGTCAGTGATGGTTTGGGGAGGAATTTGCAAGCGAGGCAAATTACAACTGGTTTTCATCGAAAAAGGCGTTAAAGTGAATGCCGTATATTATAAAACGGAAGTTTTGGAGAAAGTTGTCAAGCCATATGTACACGAGGTGTTTGGAGATGATCACTATGTGTTTCAGCAGGACGGAGCGCCATCGCATACTGCAAATCTCGTTCAGGGCTGGTGCCGAGAAAATTTGACCGACTTTTTGGACAACAATGAATGGCCTCCCAGTTCACCAGATCTGAATACCTTGGATTATTTCGTATGGTCATACATGCTGGCGAAGGTAAATGACCACAGGGCGTCTAATATGAACCAACTCAATACCGTAATCAAACGAATTTGGGACGAAATGCCGTCGTGCGTGCCACCTGTGACGGTTTCGAAAAACGTCTTGAGCTGGTCAAAAAAGTTAAAGGCGGTGTTATTCCAAAACAAATGCTGTGATATGATCAGTATTATATTGCATTATAATGGGTAAAGTTATCAATAAAATCTGGATTATCGATTTGAAATAAATAGAGTTTTATTTTGTATGAGAATATATTGGACACGGTGTATTTGCGCTGTATACCGGCTATATAGCAATTAGTTTTGGTGTGAATTGGTCTAGATTCTTTGGCTCAAACGTTTGGCAAAGTGTTTTAAGTGGTAGTCTGTAGTTCAACATAACATTTTGCAATTATATACCTGAATGAATGTTTAAATAGCTAAAGTGAATTCATCTGGACGACGTCAATACCCTCTCGCAACGCTTAATCGCTCACAAGCTAAATTAACATGAGATTTCCACATTTCTCGTCAACCAGTGAGCTTTTAGAACTAGTAGCAACAAGTAATGTCAGAAATTCACCACTGAGAGACAAGATCACTTGAAAACAATGGTGTTTAGAGCAGATCCCAGAAGAACTGCTACGGATATATGCAAGCTGTTGGTCGAATACCATGATTTAAAAATTGTCACTTCAACCGTTAAGCGTCGTTTGACTGATGCTGGATTACATGGTCGTCAACTTAGTAAGAAACCAATCATTTCCCGACAAATAGAAAGAATAGCCAGGGGCTGGATAGTCCCAAAGAAAATGGATACAGATTTTGGCTCAGGAGGTACCAACATATCGGTCCCAAGCGCTGTCCCAAGATTAATGATTCGCGCATAATAACCTAACTCACACGAACACAACCACGAATATTCTGTCAAAATAACACCGCGAATCTTTATTTTATTTTATTTTATTTTATTGGCGTATAAGGGGGCGAGGCGTCAGGTCACCAGTTTGAGTACAAGAGCTCAAACCTTACATAATACATCAGGGAATAGTTGAATGGGCTACGCAACGTTTCTTCCCATGGGGGATTTGAATTTTGCGGGATACACTATTAGTGCACACTTGAAGTGTACAATGATATTGCATCACTACCCACAGGATTGGGGAGGGGGGATAATTTTTGGTATGTAAGGCTGTAGGGAGAAGAGTATGCATCAGTCAATTGCAAATATAATCTATTACCTTGTGATTAATTGTCAACGATATCTTCCAAGATACCTGTTTTGCTTGATATTACTATAATTCAGAGCTTGCTCTCTCGTTTCTAGATGAGATTTTGCTTCTTGTTTCGCGAGTTTGTCTAGAAATTTGTTTGAGTTCTTTAGCAAAACTTCTTTTTGATGACAAGGTAAATCGTCCATTGCCGATGCACACTCTTTTTTTGCTGTCTTTGTTTTTTTTTGAGGGTGCCCCCAAGGTACTTTTTTAATTTAATAAACTACCTTATCAAAACCGCATGTAGCCTAGGGCAAAACAACTGTTCATAGCAGTACTAATTGGAATTAACAGAGGATAATCATTCGAAATGTCATGTTCGAAAACAAAAACGGGGTTCGTAATAGGGAATTTCTTTATACCTGCTGGAGTGCAACATTCGTTAAATTTTTCAACGCCGATGGATGATTTTGTACACAAAATATATGCATCGTTTGCTGGAAAAATTGATATACTTGGGCTAATAAAATTGCAGTCGTAAAAATGTGTAATTGATTACTGCAGAAATCTCAACAATCAATCAGGAAACGATCGAGTTATTAGCATCCAGTGTTTCAATTTTCCGTGACGGCAGTTATTTATAAAATTTCAATTTGGCTTGCTGCTTTTGCCGTAAGCTTGCTTTACATTTGCGCTTTGGAATAATATAGTGACCGTTCAAATTTCCGAGCCATTTTAGAAATTTTTCACAAAGCATAAGGTATGCGACGAATGAAAAACTAAAACAATTTTAGCGGGCTGCCAATTGGCAAGAATTTTGAAAGGAATGCTAGAGAAATTCCAACAAAACAAACTCTTTAGCTAGGAAAATTGAATTGAATTGAGCTAGGAAAATTGGATTTCAAATCGTTTACATTTGAATTATTAAAACCTTTTCGGTCTTTTCAAAAAGCCGGTTATTTCATCCATTCCACGTTGCGTCTTACCAAAAGATGGCTACCAATTGAATCACACACAAGCACCTTATTTCGCTTCTCGTGTTTGAGCCCGCCGATTGGCTACAAATATACCACTTGGTTGTTCAACCGACTGCATAACTATTGGCTGCCTAGCTAACGGCTTGCTAGCAACAGCCTGCTAAGCCATCCGTATTTGACGAATGAAAAATTAAAACTATTTTACACACCGCTAGCTGCATTTGAAACTGAATGTAAGATAAGAGGCCAATCTAAAAAAAACTCTTTAGCTAGGGAAATAGTATTGGTCGTCCTGAAAAGGACGGATTCAAATAGTCCACATTTGTATTAAAACCTTCTCGGTCTTTTGAAGAAGCAGGTTATTTAATCAGTTCCACGTTGCACAGTATAAAAGATGGCTACCAACAGGACAAGCTCACACAAGCTCCTTATTTCGCTCAGTGTTTGAGCCTACCGACTGACTATAAATAAATTACTGGCTTGGTCAACCGACTAGTAACTAATGGCTACCTAGCCAACGGCTTGCTAGCAACAGCCATCAGGCAAACCGGGCCTGGGTACTTGCCACACGCTAGCTACCAATGCAATGCAGCTCCGAACAGCTTCCATACTGCAGTTCAAATATAGTCAGTCCACACTCCAAGGTGCCTCTCCGAACAGCTTCAATACTGCCGCTCCGAAATGAAGCCAGTGCACCCTCCAGGGTACTGCCGCCGGCTGCTGCCAAACCAATACTGTTTCAATGCTGCCGAAAGGTTGAGGAATTTGTGAAGGTGTGCCCCTTTTATATCGTTCACTGCTGCATATGAGACCTCCCTTGCTCACATTTGAAATCTGTGATAGGAAAGTATAGTGCATTTAGTAAATTTAGCCTGCAAAACGGAATTATAAGACATCACCTTTTATTTGCCCTATTTTCAATAGTTTACCATGAATCAAGGATAATGTTTGATAGTCGAATTGATACGCGGAAAATTTTTCAATCGATTAGTGTAGACATCTTGAAAATTTATCGAGGATTGATTGAGTTATTAGCGTTTCATTTGTAACGATATTTCGTGACGGTCGCAATTTTCAGATTTTCATTTGACACCCTACCCTTGCCGTAAGACGTAGTCTACGTCAAAAAAAAAATTAATTAATTTTTTTTTTTATATTTTATTTCTAACGTTCCTTTCTCCCTTCCACCACCCCCCCCCAAAAACAACCATTAATTACAACAAAAAACAAACAACCAGAAAAAAAAGAAAAGTTTTTTTTCTTTTTTGTTTTTTTTTTTTTCTATTTATTTATTGTCTGGTATGGAGGATACATGCTATAAACTACATAGAAAGGTAACTATAAAATGAGAAGAAGGACTAGCAACCCCCATCCAACCCCAACCACCTCCACCGCCTATCCCGACAGACTCGCGCATCCCGTCCACAACGCGCAGACCCCCCCAGTGTCGTGCACCAATACTCGACAGTCGATACTAGTACACGACACCGTAGACGAAACACGCGTATCCGCCAAGACAAGCAACAAAGGTAGCCGGGATCAAACGGAAACCACCAATCCCTCCTCTCATTTTCCAATTACAGGTATTCCACTAAAAAGCTCACACTTTCCAGGATTCATACATGGAAAGGTTTATTCTATTGCTTCCAATGGTGTTCCCTAAGCGGACCCTCCACGTCCTATCTCTAATATACATGCTTGTCAGTCTTAAGTAACACTTTTCTGTGACTATGTGCTTCATTTCGAACAGTCAGATAATTACCCTGATCAAAACATTCACCCCTTTCGAAAATGTTGCAATTACATTTAGTTATTATACCATGAGCGAATCAGGTATTTCGGTTACTGATTCCATAAAAAAATTGATGAATAACAACATAAGTTGTCAATAAAGTGAAAAGTGTACTTTTAGTCGTTTTCCTTAGATTGAAGGTAAGAAGTGAATTGCGCCAGTATCACACCTGATGTTAGTGCTTTTAGATAAACGTTCTACGACGTGGCAGTGAAAAAATGATAAGATAATGTGATACTTTCACTACTGGTCAAATTCTTAGTCTCACATGCATGTTTATAGCATGAGATAAGCCGCTCACCGTCGACAAGGTGACAAATTTGACCTACGAGAGGGAATTCTGTCAAAATAGCACCGCGAATCAAAATAAAAACAATGATTCTAGTACCGAAAAGCTCAAGAATGTATTGCAATGTTCAGGCTGCAAGGTGTACTTCGGACCAAGGGGTTCTACAACAGTGTGAATCAATTTCAAATCGCTAGTTTCATATTGATTGTTGGTATAGGGTTGCCTTTGCTTTGGCCCATCCATATTGTACTCACGAAGATTGGTCCAATCTGGAGCGACGAAAGCTAATTCAATTTGTTTTCCTCGAACGGGATAAAGTACATTCGCAGACCTATCAACCGCAGAAACGATGCTTGGTACTAAGTTCCGACTATAAAGCTTGGCGGAGGTAATGTGATGGTAAGAGGTAGTTCTCAAACAAAGAAGATGGACCATTTGTACGTATCAACCAATGGAAGGTGGCATCGTTGCGACGCAGATGTCCGACTATTATCCAATCAAAGGGATGCCTACAAAGTACTGAAGCCTACCGCCCTTCAATTACTCGTTCTTAAACCATTTCGATTGAAACCGGTTGAACTACTTGTTAAGTATACCCTACCCGAGAAAAGGTTTATACCAAAGTTATAACAAGTTCTAATGTCTATTTAGGTTACCCACTCAGCAAACTGAACTTTCTTCAAAATACCCAGATTCTCCAAGTGACAGATCTCATCCTCTATAACACCTTCCATGCAGTACGCAACCGGGCGCTTCGGTTTGAAAATTGGCTTGGGATCGCCCTTGAGGACCAGCTTGATGGGAGCCTTCTTGGGCTTGGAGGGTGGCCAGCGAATAACTTGGTTGAGCGCAGACCTGTTAACAGAACGATGCAATTGGCTGGTTCCATAACCCAAAGAGATCCATCCAATCGATGCCTAAAACATCGAGACTGACGTTAGGAGCGGCAACAAAGCACTTACCCTTTCTGGTGACGCCGTTGAGGGAAATTCTGCACCATATTTCAGCCACAAGCTCAAGTGGTTGTCAGAAAGCCGCTCGTGCGGTGTAAGTCGTCGGTTTTGTTTTGGGTCGACCGATTTCGATCCACGATCGGTGCAAAACAATACAAATATAAACAAATATAGTTAAATATATATAGACCCTGTATCCAATTGCAAGCGTATGGGTACACTGATGATCTACAGCTTGACGAACTTCCATCCCTGGCTGATGCTCTGGATGGTCACCGTTTTCGACAACGGTCTCTTCTTCTTTTTCGGCGCTGTGTATCCCGATGCATTTGATGAAACCTTGAAATGGAAACAACCACAACAACCCTTACGATGCCCAAACTTGCCACACACGTTGCATTTGTGGTCTTGGAATCGGCAGTCTTCACTGTAGTGCATGCCCCGCCGCGACCAGCGACTTCGGTTGCTCACGTTGATTGGACTAATTCGGTGCGGATAATTGATGCTTCGACTTCGGTCGACTTGTTGTAAACAAAGGCATTCGCCACAGACGACATCCTGTTTTGACTTCAAACAACAGACGTAAATAAGGCATTTGAACTGCGCAGCAAGCTTGAAATCGCCGCATGCTTTGTTGACCTTGCATGAATATGCTAGATAATCATCACTCTCCTCCTTCGTAATGGCCTAAACACAATGATAGCGGCAACGGAAAACGGCAAAGCCCCATCAGGGTAAGCCTGCTTGTCGGAAAGAAACCAGGCTAAATCCAAGCTGATTCTAATTGGACATATCGAAGTCATTTGCAACAACTGTCAAAATTGCGTTTTTCCGTTTCGTTTCCGTTATCATTGTGTTTGGGCGGTAAGTTGGAGACAGTTGAAACGCCGGAGGGAGGTGGAGACCGTAGCACCGAACCGTAACTCCCATTTTCGACGGTCTCGTGGAATCAAATGTCACGAGCAAGCTTCGGGAGGATGAAGCTATTATAGTGCTTGTAATCGGTTGGGCTAAGATTACGCAGAAGCAATGGAGATTTGACATTACACATTTTATGTATGAAAATCACTCACCTTCGGTAACTATATGAAGCTGTCAAAAAGATGGATGATTTCAATAATGCAATGTGAGTTAAAAGTACCTACCTTGAAACAGCTTCATGTAATTCCAGAGGTGGGTGTTTTTCACTCTTATATGGGTGAAAATTTACTTCGTAAAAATTTGAAATCCTTCAGAAGTACAACTACACGTCTTATACCGTTGCACCTCGCTTTGGTGTTTAATTTTATTTCCAGCTTTGAAATCGGGATTACAATTTCAAGCATGCATTTACTAAGGGATAAACTGGAACCAGAATATTTCCGAATGCTAGACGGAAAGTGATTTTGCAAATTAGAAACACATTTTTATTAATGCTTAGAATATAAATGTTCAATTTTTACTCGATGTATTACCGCTTATATTAAATATCATTAAATACAATGTGCTAATTTCTTTCTTAATTTCTAAAGATTTTCCTGAACAAATATTAGTCTCGATTGGCCGTGCCTCCGGGCAGTTCGGCGGATTCATGTCTTTCGGCACGAAACATACATTTTGACTTTTGCACCATTCTAAAGTGTCGTTTGCATAATGACATGACGCCAAATCAGGCCAAAACACTACTTGACCTTCGTGCTGCCTGATCATCGGCAATAATTGCTTCTGGAGACATTCCTTAACGTATTTCTGAGTGTTCATCGTCTCCGTTGTGATTTACGGACTAGATGTTTTACAACACTCGCATATTGCCAGCCAAACCATAACCTTCTTACCGAATTTTTCGGTAAAAATTGCCTTCTCCGTTTTGGGGATGTCTTTGTCTACGCTTACAGTATAGAATTGTGGTCCGGGAAGCGTTTTGTAATCTAGTTTCACATACGTTTCATCGTCCATTATTATACACCCACAATTTCTACACAATAACGAATCGTAGAGTTTGCGGGCCCGTGGTTTACGGACGCAGCCTGTTTTGGGTTTTTTCTGCTTCCGGTATGTTTTTAGCCCAAGTCTTTCTTTGGCACGCATGACGTTACTCGACGGGGTCCCTAGTTTTTTCGCAACATCCCGAACGGAAGTCGCTGGTTCTCGCTTGTATGCATCCCTGATCTTTTTATCGATATCCGGACTAACTGGACCGGATTTTCGACCACTCTTCGGCGCATCTTCAAACGTACACTGTTTTCTATATTTTCGAATCGCAGATCGTACCGCTCCGACGCTTACACCCTCTTCCTTGGCCAATTTTCTCAAGGAGAGTCCGCTCACAGTGCACCATTTGTGCACGATACTTTTTCGTTGTTCCGGAGTAAGACCGCGCATTTTGATATGTAACACAAAACTGAGCACTTTTTTGAAGCTATGTCATTCAGAAATGTGCAAACAAAAGGATGCAGCCAAAACATGTTGAAATATTTCATTATATTCAAAGTGACCGTTAAAATAAGGTGTGCTTATACTTTCTGGAACAGTCGTTAATTGAATAAGTGTTCCTCCATGTTATGTTGGCGTTTATGTTTTAACTGGCTCAACGGCCAGTTGATGTGGCAGATGTATCTGTGCCTCAACCTACCCCGCGGTGGGATGTTTGGCAATAATAACGTCTTTGGTTCGAGTACTACTTTACCCATGCCCTTTCGCTCAATTTTCAATACTTCTATTCCATTCCCAACCTACCGTACACTGACGGAACTTCCAACACTTTCTCTTCATATCTTTCATTCTAGCAAACATGACTGTCTACTCTTGATGCCTCATGGGCGCAACATACCCCTCCACTCCATAAAAGTTATCCCACCCCACAGAAAACAAAAAAAAAAAAATAAATTTTTATTTTTTTTTTTTTTATTTTGTTGTATCAAAGGAAAGAGATTTTTTTTTTTTTTTTTTTTTTATTTGAATTAATTTGTTTTTTAACAAAAAAAATAAAAAACAACAGAACAAAAAAAAAAAATTTTATTTTTTTTTGGTGGTTTTTTTTTTTAAAATCTAATTTTTCACTGGGGGTGTATAAACTTTATTTTGCATACTGTATGATGAAAATAGTGTGCTTGATTGATTCCATAAATTTGTCTCACAATGTGTTGCTAGCGGAATAACCGAATATTCAAATGATAACTAGAAAATAAGAAGAATGATTAGTAATTTCCATTTAATTCCAACTACCTTTATTGCTTATCTTGACAGATACGCGTATTTCGTCTACAATGTGCAGACTTCTTCAGTGTCGTGTACTAATACTCGACTGAAAGAAAACCTTCGCCACCTGCCGTATTTATTCTATTTTCTAAATACAAACACTTGTACCTACAGCTAACATTTCTTGTACCTAACCTATCCTGAGTCCAAAACAAATATTATGCTTGATATCTACCTCGCCTTTTCTTTATACCCAACCTGATTATTCCGTAGCAGCGGGTGTTCCACTGCGTCGGTTTTGATGTCGTTTGGGTATTAAGTTAAAGAGCCATGTGTACCCGTTGCCTTGGTCTTTGTTTAGTAGATTTGTGTTTTGTTGTTTGTTAATTTCTAAGCAACAAACAACAAAACACAAATCTACTAAACAAAGACCAAGGCAACGGGTACACATGGCTCTTTAACTTAATACCCAAACGACATCAAAACCGACGCAGTGGAACACCCGCTGCTACGGAATAATCAGGTTGGGTATAAAGAAAAGGCGAGGTAGATATCAAGCATAATATTTGCTTTGGACTCAGGATAGGTTAGGTACAAGAAATGTTAGCTGTAGGTACAAGTGTTTGTATTTAGAAAATAGAATAAATACGGCAGGTGGCGAAGGTTTTCTTTCAGTCGAGTATTAGTACACGACACTGAAGAAGTCTGCACATTGTAGACGAAATACGCGTATCTGTCAAGATAAGCAATAAAGGTAGTTGGAATTAAATGGAAATTACTAATCATTCTTCTTATTTTCTAGTTACAGGTATTCCACTAAACAGCTCACACTCTCCATAATTCAAAAAAATATACCCATTAAAAAACATCCCAAATATAACGGATAACACAACTTTCGATATTACAAAAAGGGCAAAGCCCCTGTCCAAAAAGGTTTAAAAAAAACCCAGAGCTATTATATTCAGGGAATCAGCTTCTGAAACAAATTATCTGAAAATAAAATCACCTTAGTCGAAATAACTATTAACAACACTGGTTACAACATTTCCTCCTGTTTCGTATTTCAATTAGTTTCGGTAGAACATAAATCAATCAATTTCACAATTTTTGTGACGAGATAACAGAAACAGTTTTTCCTTACATTCCTAATAATTTCGAGCCCTGCCTTCATTAGTTTCTCGACATAAGCCTCAAAATGGAATGTCTGAAAAAACAATAATATTTGGCAATATTTGGCTTTGAAAACGTTAAAACACAGCGGTTGCTTGGGCCTGTTCATAAACCACGTACTCATTTTTGAAAATCTCAGACCCCCCTCCCCCCTGGTAGACATTTCTCCATACAATTTTTTGAAATTTTGTATGGAGCGTAGACTTTGGCCAGACCAACCCCCCTCCCTCCCCCCTGAAAAGTCTACGTGGTTTACGAATAGCCCCTTTGATAAAAAGAGTTTTCGTCAACAATTATGATCATAAAACAAGATGATTTATTTACGGTTTATAAGGTTTATAAACGTTCATGAATCTGACATTATTGATACGGACTAAGCCCAAGCATCAAGCTTTAACAAACTTAACAATAATTTACAATATTTGTTCATCGCTTTTCCGTTTGCATCACTGTTAATCTTCTGTATTGTCCTAATTATTTTTCATAGAAATGCTTCTATACTAACGAGGCTTGATGGATTAATCATAATGAATAAATAGATCACTTACGACGCGACACTGCTAGTTAAGAGCTATTTTACAAAGACATCGCATACAAAATGTACAATCGAGGAACATTGTAATATTTGCGTTGATAATGCGATGCACGACTCCACAAGTTCCGCGTTCCTATCTTAGAACACACAAAGGCATATACGTACATCACGCATTCGGAAAACTCTCCTAACACGCGGAACGTGGAACGTAACACGCTTCTAAAATACTCTTCCACTTCGCTTCAGAGCTCAGAAAATACAGAAAGGACAAAAGAGCACAACTCGACGACGCTGGGGCTCATTTCGAATGCTAATCTTTTTTACAGGCAGAATAAGGAACATGGGATCTACTCTAATTTGATCGTATTTGAATTTCTGAATTTTGACTCTAGTTAATGGTGTTGTAACAGTTAATTAAATCATTCTTTCTCACATATGTAAGCAGGTGGCTGAAGTGAATAGGCCAACATAATGTTAACACAAACCGTCCTATTCCTATTTTCTGATTTCCTGAATTTCCCTTCCAAGGAGCAAACCACCACCAAGCGCTCCTATGTTATCATTTCAAACGATGCTTCCCGCAACCAGTCTACAGTAGCTACGAACTCAGGTCATGAAAAAGTAAACTAGAATAAAGGCCTTGCGGAAGCATCGTTTCAAATGTTGGCTAGCTCTTGGTGAAAAGTTGCCCACTTCACACCAAGTTCAGTCTATATCTCTTAAGGATATAGTCCTCTAAACCCTAGGAGCCTTTCAGTTTACTGGCTTTCCTCTGTTCGTACAATTCCCTCCGAAGCCGATCGATTTGGGAACGTTTCAGCGTTCCGGGCACTTTGAAGATGCTAGTCATAAATCGATGACAATCAATGAGGGTGGGATTTTTGTCCAGTGCCCGAAAAAGGCCTATCAGTGTGGAAATGTCATCCGTTGCTAGGATTTCTTGCCGAAGTCCAATGACAATGCTGATACCGACACGAAGCAGAATTTTGTTTCCCTCCAGAAACACGCAGTCCCATATCCGAAGCGCGGTTTCCGTTGGTACCACCTCCGCGTAGAGGCAGATAAGCCACTTGGTCGCTATCACAGGCCATGGCAGTCCTAAAAGCGATAATCATGCATCGTAAATCAGTAAATCACACATCATAGAAAACTGTCTTACCAAGATCTTCGATATGTTTATGCACATCAGGTACACGTATTCTAATTAATTCGCTAAGCACATCGATGTCCGTGATGAGGTTATCCATTTTCTTGGTGTGGTAGAGCGGAACGATGTTTTCGACCAACACTTTGAGCAACCAGAACGATGACTCTTCATTCTTTGTCACAATCAATATGAGACCTGGAGGAAGCAAATACAGACAAATCAAACGGAAATGGGGAATTGAAATTATAAACTTTCACATTTTGATCTGCGGTTCGTCGTCGTCTGGGTTCGATGTTGAATATAAATACTTACCGGCAATGTAGTTCAGTCCCTGGCAGTATCCGACCGCTTTGTTGTGATGTGCATACGTTATAAGCACGTTGTATAGGCCAAGTTTGTACTGATCGAAATGTATATTGTCCGGAAAGGTTCGTGGAAGATCTATTTTGATTTGGTCGGCTGTGGGTTGTGGAAGAAAATGAACATTATTGTTTTAATACCTAGTCAATATCAATCAAGTTTGGAATACTCACAAATTTCCTGATCATACTCGTACCGCAGCAGGGTCTGGTAAAGGCTTGGTTCCTTTTGCTGCATTCGGTAGGCTCCGGAAGATTTCATCCACACTTCCTCCCGCAATGGTCCCGGTATGCCCTTGCGGACGAAACGCTTCAACTTTCGAGGATTGGACAGAATGTCCGAATCTTTGGCAAACTTTTGCCATTTTATGCTCCGGGTTGTCAGCACCGTGTAATAGCTGGACATGATGTTCTCGTAGGACTGGTAGTCGAAATCCGGTTCCCGTTTGAAGCCATACTCGTCCACGTCACTGTAATGGGTTGCAAATGAAGAGTTGGCGTTGTTATTATGTTATGTTTATTTAGGGCGTGTTCAAGAATGTGTTTCAAGATGATCCGTTTCGTACATGACCTGCATTTTCCAAAGTCATGCAAGAATAAGCTTGCTGTTAAATTATGGCCAAAATTTTAGCAAAGCGGCAGGTTTGGATCGTACGTTTGGGTCGATTTTTCGATACTCTTTAAAGGCTTAAGGCTCCAACGCAGTGATAACGGAAGCGGAACGGCAACGACAGCGGAAGAGCCCAATCTGACTAAACCTGCTTGTCGGATAGAAAATTGATTAGCTTCAAGTTGATTCCAAGTGGACATAACGACTTCATTTGTGACAACTGTCAAACTTGCCGTTTCCGTTCCGTTTCCGTTTACATTGCGTTTGGGCCTTCACGCTGAAGCATTCTCGACCCCAAGTAACACCAGAAACATCTTCTTTGACAAGAATATAAGAAGTTTGTTGTAAAAAAGTCGTGAGGATGAAATACCAAACATGTCTGGTCTTGAAAAAGTTTTCAGGATGTTTTTCCACACATATTCGGTTCAAACGTGGTACCAGAACAGCGAACACATTTTTGATCTATTTTTGTTCGATCAACTTAAATTTTACTTCTTGAAAACATCGGTGACTGTTTGTCATCTTACCACTACGAACTATTTTTACTCACTTTTGAGTATCCATACTTTTGACTGATTTGAGTCAAACGTACTTCATTTTGGATTGTTTGGAAATAGCGTGTATGCTAGATGTTTGGAAATATGTTGATAGGTTGCATTCAAGATGAATTTCAAACATGTTTTTAACATCCTCATGCAATAGTGAAATCATTCAGAATAGATTGTGAATCCAATACAGTGACGGCTGAAAATATGTTTATTTGAAATACTGGAATAAAATAAAACACTACCTAAATGTAAGATTGTGATGCCACTCACTGATTCAAATAGAAGCCAAATTGGGCATAGGGGTTTATTCAAATGTAGCATAAAGCAACAGTTTGGGAGAATGTTTAGTATTTTTTTATAAATTGTTACGTTTAATTTGTGGGGGAGTCTTTTGAGATGTAGCTACGCACAACATAATAGAAAAATTGTATTTGTATTTTCATTCATACTGACATTTCTCGGTTCAATTTCACAACAAAAAACGCAGAAAATAAAAAACGAACATTTGAAAATCAAATGTGTTACTAATGTTTTTACCCGTACTGTAGACTTGTACTGTAGGACTGTAGACTTGGTAAATCGCCATGTTGGTTTTTGTGAATTCCATAAAGAAATCTCACTAAAATTCAATAATTTATTCGGGGTACCTTCTACGTTTTTTAATCCAATCGATGGCGCATGAAATTAGGGAAGGTAAAACGGAAAGTTGCACTGCTAACCTTGAGCCGCATATACAATTTTGATACAACTTCCATGCGTAAAGCAGTTTTTATTTCTCATTTGAAAAAGTAATAAACAATCATCTTTAACGCGTAAAATACCATTAGCTACGATATCGTTTCGCCATTAAAAAATCTTGTTTATATTTTTTTACTTTGTTCATACCGTGCTTGCTTTGACAAAACATATCATTATGTTATAAGAATGCTGTTCGAAGCATCCATAGAACATAATATTTGTCTTATGGATGTTCTACAAAACATCTGGTATGACCTAAAAGATGTTCAAAAATGCCACATTTATTGCGCTTTTTCGGTTATATGCGTGTATGAAATTAAGTTATTGACGTTAGAAAAAAAACATGAGCTTGGTCTAAAACGTGTATTATTAACATGAATATGACAAGTGGTGTTACTTGGGCTATTTTTTTCCCCCAACATATTTTTTTTTTTTCACCACCCCTTTTTTTCTTTTTTTTATTCAACTACCCCCTTTTTTTTTCAATTTTTTACAAAAACTTTGCCTTTTCACTTTTTTTTCCCCATTTTTTCTTTAACCAAATTCCCAAATCATCGGCCTACTTTCCCATTTTACCCTTTCTTCTTTAATGTCGTGCAAGGGAAGCGTATACAGATTAAATAGGGTCGGTGACAGGACGTCGCCTTGGGGTAACCCATTGCTCACAGTTCTGGAGATGGTTTCATTTCGCATATGGAATAGGATTTTTCTGTTCATTAGAAATGACTCAATCCAACATTGGATTTCGTGAGGTTTAGCATTCCGAGAGAGAGTTTGAGTTAGCTTCTCAGTTCTGACGGCGTTAAAAGCATTCGAAAGGTCCACACATATAAGCGCTGGAAATTTTTCTCGCGTTTGTTGCCTTTCACTTTGTTCACCACATATGAAACGCATGTGGATGTGGAGAGCCCACGTCGGAAACCGAAAGTAGTTTCCGGTAGTATTTTGTTTTTATCCAGATGTTCCTGTAACAATTCTAGCACTGCCGAATTTGTAATTTTTGTAATCGTTGACACAAGTGAAATAGGTCTTTTTCCTTCTGGGGTAGATTGGTCTCGTCCATGTTTGGGAATAGCCACAACTTTGATGGTTTTGAGTTCGTCATCAATACATCCGGTCATCCACATGTTGTTGATCTCCTCGATAATGTTCTTTACTACGTTCGATCCGAGAATTCGTAATTCGTCGTAACTGATAGAGTCTTCACCAGGTGCTTTCGCTTTTTTTTTCTTACTTAGAACATCATTCCCTTTTTTCCAGAGTCAAGATAGGATAATCAACTATTTTGCTGGAACCTATTTTGAAAACTACGTCGTTTTTGCCAAAATTATTTTCCAATAATGCCTCCGCATCTGCTCTATTATCAAATGCAACTGTGTTCTCCTTTCTTTTAATTTTTCGACCTGTCAATCGTCCAACCTTAGCCCAGAGTTCCTTAGAGGTAGTGAAAGGACCGACCTCTTCAGCGAGCTCGTCGAAATTCTTCTTAATTTCGATTCTTTTTAGTCGTTGAAAGATCGCAGCCTGTTTTTTGTAGTTGATTAAATTTTGTTGGCTAGATACCCTGTTGAAAGATCTCCTTGCTTCTGTTTTTGCTGTCCATGCTAAGTCTACTTCAGGCGACCACCAAAATTTTGGTGTTTTGGTATTTTTGAAACGATTCCTTTTGATAATTGAATTGACGATTGATTTCAATTCTGCTATAGAGTTGACATCAGTATCACTCAGATCAGCTAGCTCTTTCTGTACTTGTTTTCGATTAATGTAAAACGTGGGCCTTACTTCATCAGTATCTAGTACCATAGAAATTGTCATGTGATGACTACCGATGCTACAGTCAGTTACCTTCCATGTGATATTTGTTAAAAGGTCCGGGCTACATAGTGTAATGTCAACAGCAGTTGGCCTTCTATTTATCTGTAGTGGAATAAAAGTGGGAGAACCGTCATTGCAAATAATTAAGTTAGAGTTGTTTATTTGCTCAGCTAGGGTATCGCCTTTGTTATCACATTTTTCGTCGCCCCATGCTCAATGATGTGCATTGAAATCTCCTCCTACGGTTACTTTCTGAAATTGCGCAACGGAGCCAATTATCTTCAACATGTCTTCTTTAAAATCGTTTGAATTGATAGATGGACTTGTATAGACTGACATGATTACTACATTTATTGGTAAGATTTTCACGCAAACTGCTTGTGTTTTATCTGTTAACGTTGGTAGGGAGATGGACACATAATTAAAAATTTCTAGCAGTAAACCAGTTCCACCATACCCGTCGAAACGCGACTCAAGTATGGTATGGTAACCTGTTATTTTGTACTTATTTGTTCTTTCTTCACTCACGTTAGTCCACGTTTCTGACAGGATAGCAACCTGTATTTCGTCGGCTACCAATATCCTTTGAATTTCTGCTCTATTTTTGTAAAGACTCTGTGCATTACTCTGGATGACCTTGAAGGTTACAATAATTTATATTTTTGTTTCCAACTACAGTTTGTATCCTCTCGAATTGTCCGTTACTGGTTGTTACAGTTGTATACTACGGCATTCGAAAGATTGAAATGTGCTTCCGTGCATTCTTTAAATCGCTTTGCTGCTTCACTGGATCCCAGTTGTTGTACGAAGTCTGCATAGAACGACATAAGTTCTGCTTTTCTTTTTTCATTAGCTATTTTGACCGTAGCTCGCGCATTCGCTTCGGCTTTTACATTCGCTTCATTGATGATCGATTCCCATCTCTCTTTTTCATTGACTTTTCAAGCAAACTCCGTTATCGTTCCTTGGTGTATCTTGCATGCAATGTGGTTGCGTTCATTCGTCGTCACCTGTGCTTCATCAAGTACATTTCCATTGCTGAGAGGCCTTTTGTTGATGTTCTTTTTTGCTTTCTCTTTTTTCTCCTTATAAGTGCAATTTTAACCGCCGCTTGAACTGTTTTACGTTCCAAGTTGGTTTTAACCCATTGTTCCCGCAAAGGGTCTTGCCATTTGTAGCTTTCTCCGACAATGTTGGCAAAGCTTTGTTGCGGTGCTGGGAATTCATCGTCATCGTTCAAACGCTCGTACATGTTCTCCAACACGACTGGAAACATCTCTCGAGCTTCGGTGTACGTGACACACTTACGTGCCATCATGTTCTTGATTTTCTCCTATCGTTGTTTTTCTGGGAAACCTGGTTCTAGGGTGCTTCCTTACAGGTATTGAATTCCTCACGCGTTTCATGTTGTTTGGTGCACTTTGGACAACGGCGAGTTCCTCTACAGTTTTGTTCTCGATGGTTAAATCGAAGGCATTTTGTGCATATTACCACTTTTTGATAAAAAGGGCGGACCGAACTCCGACAACAAAAGATCTTAACCTGCTTTGGTAGTTCATGTGCTCTGAAAGTTATGCTTACTCTTGTTGTGGGTATCCTGTCTCCGTCCATAAATTTCGTTAGACGTCGGATGCCAACGATCGGAGATTAGCTTTCAATATCTGCTTCGATTTCTTCTTCTTTAATATCCATTGGGATACCGGAAATAGCACCAGTGATCGTTACGAGATGACGAGGTACATATGCTTTGTACAGGCTGTCGTCCATGTTCTGAGTTTCCATAAGAGAGTTTGCCTTCCAGATGCTGTTGATGAATACTAAAATTTTGTTGTTACCCACGTATTTCATATCGGTGTCGTCGGTAGTCGTTCATTCCTCTGATCATCGATCCTAGAGAAAATTTATTGATTCTTCTTCCTTCTTCCTTCTTTTTAAGCTCCACATAGATTCTGTAAGGACCACAGTCTCGGTGAGTGTATGTGTAATTCTCCTGACGTTTCTGTTGATTTGCATTAGTAAGCATACGTGCACCAGATTCACTGGCTGCACTTGCTAAGCCAACGTGTTGAGACTTTGAAAACGATTGCGTTTCGTTTATTTTCGCCATTCCATCCAAGTTGTTTTGCGAATTGGTGTCGGGCAGATCTTCCGTCCCATCCATCTTCCTCTCGTTTCGTTTATTTTCGCCATTCCATCCAAGTTGTTTTGCGAATTGATGTCGGGCAGATCTTCCGTCCCATCCATCTTCCTCTCACTCAACCGTGCCTCGCACACACGTACACAGATCACAAGCAAAATGGCGTATCTTCCTGAGAAACACGAGTCACTATTCTTCGATTAAAATCGATTCTACTTCTATAAATAACGTCCGTTTGAGTTCCTTGACAGTTTAATTCACTTGATGTGTTTTCTTTACAAATTTTCTATTTCTACACTGGTTTTGCAATTGGGATTGAAGACAAAGTTCGCTCAGACGACAAATTGAAACAACCGCACTGCACGAAGGTGAAATTAACACTGAGTTAAAATACTTCACAACGAACAACCCTTCAAATATTCTGTCAAAATAACACAGCGAATTAAAACAAAAACTAAGATTCTAGTACTGAAAAGAGCAAGAATGTATTGAACGGTACAAGGTGCAACGAGGGTTGCCAGCAGTGAGCCAATTTTAAATCACTACAATTTAAGCTCAGTTCACCCATAATCGCAAAAAAATTGCACATACTCATTTATGGATAAAGTTGACTTTACCCATATTTGAGTACATTTGTATGGGGAAAAACTCATATATGGGTAAGTAGTAAAGTACCCATAAATGGGTATATGCACTTTCCACGATTATTGGTATTCCTCACCCATATTTGGGTAAACAGAACTTAGCGTGTAGTTTCCTACTGATTGTAGGGTGCTCCATGAAATGACGGAAGATGAAATGACGTCCAGCAGCAACCTTCTGCATACACGGTACAACTACATCCTGCAGTTCCTTCAAGTATACATAGGCAGATGAGGGTTCCTTCAAGTATACTACATGAGGCGGAAACTTGGTTGACATGACGATAGGAACCTAACTACGGTCTGGTGCGCGTCACTTGTTATTCCTTCAATACAACCAGGAGCTGAATAATCAAGAAGAAAATCAATATAGTTATTGGCTCAGAACGTGCCAGCCCAGCACATCGGTACCAAGCTCAGCTCCGAGCCTAATGATTCGCCCCTAAAAATGTAACTCACACAACCGAAAAAAGCAAGAATGTATTGCAATGTGCAGGCTGCAAGGTGTACTTTAGACCAAGGGGGTTTACAACAGGGAATCATTTTCAAATCGATAGTTTCCAATTGATTGGAGATTAAATTTTTTATCCTGGAGAAAGTATTTTCATCAAAAAAAAAAAAGATTAAAGGATTGAAATGATGTTGATGCTTCAACCGACTTAGTAGTATTTTAGCTTCCTCCAATCACCGTGATTTGCTCGCAGAACATACGGCTTATAACCAAGGTTTTCAGCCCTTACCCACCCGATTGTCCGTGCCATGGACTTACGAACATTGCTGGATTCTTTTTAATCATTTCTTCTACTTTTTTGACCCTGCTCCGTCCAGGCGGAAAGGCACTTGTATTTCTTCCGGATAGATATGTATGCCAGTTTATTACTTTCCCAAGCCTTTTTTTTATAATAGACTGTTCCTTCGACACATAAATCGACCGAATCATCTCATTGACGCTTTTCCCGGCGCGCAATAAAACGACAACAGCTGACTGACTGTTCTCTTGTTTCGACAACTTTACGTTTACTCAACACTGTTTGTTACCATCTGATGCCAAACACTATAAAGTATTCAGTGCTGCCAAATATTTCTGAATCATGTTCAGCAAGCATCAGAAATTGAATTTTTGAAATTAACTGCAAAACTTCGCAACGCACCCTGTAGATATTTTGTTGCTACCTTTCAACCTGAGCAAGCTTTTAGAACATCACACCATAGAGCAACACTCTCTATTTTTATTTAAAGTGCATTCTATTGTATTTTAGTAGAAGCACGGAATGTGGCTCTGCCGGGCAATGTTTCCCGGCATCTGGAGTGATCTGGAAAAGGGTGGAGCACTACAAATGTAAGTCAATTTTTCGCCATTTCTCAGCCATTCACATCAAACGTTTTGATATTCTGAACATGAAAAAAAACCAATCGATCTAATCTGGCATTTTCTGGCAGAAAATGTTAACTGAATGTAAGACTTTCTGGATGCACCCAAACGAAATTGCTAAGAAGACTTTAATTTATGTCCTCATCCTAAATTACATGAACCAAAAACTGAACTCTTAATTTTAGATGCTATGACGTAAATTTCAATCATCTATTTTTGAACAAAAAACATAAAACTTAGTGAGACCATTCCAATTGTGATTGAAAACATCTTAAGGACATACACGACCGAGTCCTTTCCCAATATAAACTCTAGGTTAGTATAATTTTCACTTAAAGTGTTTGAAACTAAAAATCACAGCCATATCGAAACAACAAGGGTTGAAAGTGATAACCAAAGGATGCTGCAAAGGAGCAAGCTATTGCTGAAAATATCATGCATGAAACATAATAGCATTTGACATTTGTGCTCAGCAAAACGCGAATTGAGAGGGACTCGGTCGTGTATATCCTTTAAGTTCATTTCTATTCACAACTAATTTGTTTTCGTTGACAATTTCTTACTATATCTCTCCCTGTTAGACTATACGTCAACCAAGATAAAAAAAAAAAAAAAAAAAACATGTTGGCTACTTTTAGGCGAATTACAATATTGAAAATGAATGCAAAATACAACCTGGCGTCCTGCTTGGATGGCCCATGGCTGAGACGGTTAAGGTGCAGAAACTAAACAACATACACAGAAAAAAAAATGAATTTAACAGCCACGTAAAATTTTTCTTCGTTTAATTCCAAGCCAACGGAGGCGTAAACAACGAAATTGTTTGCATTATTTCATGCGGCTTACTACAATTTTTGCAAACTTTCATACAACAGGCTAGATTCAGGCGTTATCTAGCCTGAATTTACATGAAATATCCCATTATTTTCTACCAAATCTAGCATCCCTTTATGTGCATTAGATAACGCAGAAAAAATTTCTTTTTATCTGTGTAATGCTGAAGGTAGCAAGGTTTGATTCTGGTGTGGTCTAAGAACTTTTTGTAAAGGAACGTTTTACGGGCATTGCGTGGGTAAAGAGAATGATTGTACGGCTTTAAGACATTTCTCTGAATTTCTTTACCCCGAATGACCATAACCCTGAATTCAATTTTAAATGATAACCGTTGAGAAACACAAGCATTGCATAGATCAATAATTCCGTAACGCTAGAATCAAGCATGAGAAAATCGATTGACTTTGCACTCATTTCTCACTCAGACGCATCAACGTTCAGACGTGAGCCGTACCACGTGTAAGTTATTCCGATTCTGTTCATTACTATTCTGCTTTCATTCTATTTGTAGAAAACACAATTGAGTAAAACTGGCAGCTGGTCGTATACTGATTGAATCGGACTGTAGCAATGTGGGCAATTTTTCAGTGCCTATTTTTTACCCGCTGAATCATTAACGATTGCATTCAGTTTGATTCAGCTGAGCGAGATTAATTGAATCACACTCATTTCTTTAAATCATACCTTAAACATGATTTAACATTTCAAATAATGATCTAACATGATGTTAAGTAATCAAATACAACATAAAAACATAAAGCGTCATGATCATTACAACTGATTGCATTCAGTGAGTCAAATTAATCTCGTTCAGTGTATTCAAATCACTTGCGTTCAGTGGCAACGCATTCATTCAGGCATAAGAAGAAAAATTGTTTCGCATGATTCTGTTATTCTCGTTGCAGTTGAAAACCGGAAAAATCACTCGCGTAAATCAATATATATCTGCTTTTCCATATGGCAACAAAGTGTCGCATCTAGTGCGCTGTGTAGCACATCAGATGCGCTGTACAGCGCACTAAATGCGCCACAATTCAATCGTACAGAACGAGAGAAAAACCATTTGGCGCCAGTGGGTTATTCCGGTTTTCAGTTGCAACGATAATATCCTCGTTCATTCTTTCTACAGTTTTCGTTTTCGAGGATTCGTGTACACAGAAAAAAAAGCTTGTAGTAGAAACTACTATTTTATCCGACTATGCCTATCTTCAAAACTACCATGAAATTTCAGTCAAATTTACTACGTTTATGGTAAAAACTTCAGCATTTCAAGCAAGGTCAATGAGGTCTAAGGCACAGAAAACTGGGGGGAATTCGGGTTTCTCAATCCGGCATGTAATAGCTGCTTGGTTATAAGTCGTTTGTTCTACGCAGTGGTCAACTCATGAAAGCTGCGACCAAATCACGGCGATTGAAGAAAGCTAAAATAAAAAAATACTGGGTTGTTCACTGATGAAAAAACATTAACTAGGATCTAAAGGTGAAGCGAATGACAGGTAGCTTGCACCAGACCATATTCAGGGTGTCGTCATGTCAACCAAGTTGTTGACTCATGTGATGGTTTTTTTTTCGTTTTTTTTTTCCATCGGCCTATTTTCTCACAACGTCGTGACAGCCACCGACGCCAGGAAGACGACTCCACCACCTGAACCCTACATATGGCACTCATCAACAAATGAGCCGGGACCTTCCGAGGGATGTGTATTGGAACTAGGTTGCAGTAAATAAAAGGCTGAGTTTAATAAACGAAATAAACTTATATTTATTATAAAACGACTTCAAATAAAAAACATGTCTTAACACGACGAATTCACTTTTAGAATGAGAAAAACAAAATGGCGCAGCATTGCTGCTGAAAACAAACTCTCCACTAGACTCTACACACATCGCCTGTGCGTCCAAGATATATATATTTAAAGGTGGTACGATTGTTGATACACCAACAATGTGATGGTTCTAGGTATTGAGTCGTCAAGCCCTCATCCATCGCCATCATTGATTTGTCGAGCCCTCATCCATCGCCAGTCATCGAGTCATCAATTTATGAAACATCCTGCGCATGTTTGTTTCATGGCCATGATTTGCTCTTTTCCGTACACTAACAGGGAAGCCCAATACAAAGGGCCGTCTCGAATGAACTAAAACGTCTACAGCAGACGTACAGTTTAAAGAGACGTTAATAAAATGAATCCAACACAAACGAATACTGAAAAATATTAGAGAAACAGAAAACACTTTGTACCGTTTTAAATGCTGCTCCCCGAATAAAACTCACATACAACGTTACATTTCTTTCTTTCCGTGTCGCTCATTGGAGTAAAGTCTGGTCCACAATTGATACGTTGTGGATGCGTTTGCGTGAATTTGACACTTTTCTTATAGGTTTTCTGTCAAATTTACGTCAACGGAACCCAAACGTATCTATTGTGGGCAAGCCTTAAGCAAACGTTTCTTTCTCTATCCGCCTCTATCTGTCGTTCTTTGGTTGAGTCAGAGAGTCCCCTTTCAGTAAATAAATTTGTAACCTGTTGTCTAATCAAAGAATTTGGCGTTTTCAAAAGTTAAGTTTTTCCAGTTAATAACCAATGACCGTTGAAGAGGTTCCCTGAGAAAAGGTCTCATAAATCGGGCAAACATATTAGCATGACCCCAGCGGTCTCTCGTAATTGAAAGTGGCACTTAAGCCATTGCGTTTAGACAGAAAACCTCTTAACATACTTAGTGAACGGTTACAATTCCAATAGAACCCATCACACCACACCACCACAGCTAAAATCCAAGCGGTGCACAGTGATCTGAAAAGCCTTTTTTTCACGGCGAAATTAATAACTCCTAAGGGTGACCGCGGTGGTGCCTACATTGAATCGAAACATTGTAAAACGTGCATGCAGCAGTTTCCGGAAGTGTCTAACTACAGTCGTCGAAATGGAAGGTAATTTTTTTGAATGAAATGAATAAACATTCATTGCAAAATGACTAACTGGTGTAATTTTTCGAAAACATGTCATCTTCTGCAAAGTTTCGTCACGCACCCTGTTTCTGGCTAATTCTCGACAGAATCGCCCTCCACAAGGTGCCAATATAATTGTTGACTTATTTGTCAAAAATTGTATGAGAAAGTTTTTTTTGACCCTGTTTGATGATAGAAAGTATATTTTGCGACATAATCGAAGTATTATGAAGCATTTTAGTCACAGAAAAGTCTTGTTTCTGTATGACGTCACTTCGATATAAAGAAACGAAAGAACAAGTTTGCTTTATATCGAGGCCGGACAAAGCACTACTTCGTTAGCGAACCAATTCCCGTAAATCATCGTTGAATTTTGTCCAATGATTTTCTGTTAACAGCAATGTGAATCTGTCAACCCGCTAAACATTCGGAACATCGATTATCTATGCAGTTTGGCTTAAACAGGCATATAGCGGAGTACTACTTCGGCAGCGGAACAATTTCCATCATTCATCGCTATTACTCAGCCGTATTCAAACCAAATTACTTGTTTTTTTTTTGTATATCTTTAGTGTTTGTGTGTTTACAGGTTCAAAAAAGCCAAACTGCATATCTAATTGTTATTCGGAATGTTAAGCGGGTGGAGAGATTCACAAAAAAAACTGCGGGATTCCTGTTAAAAGAAAATCATTCGTGGTTTAAAAAAATAAAACATCCTCAAATTTCCCAGTCAAATCAGCATTATCATCAAAAGTGTTGATTAACGAATAACAGTTCATGACTGTATTTTAAAATAATTCAATGTGGCCTTTTCAAGTATTAGTCTTGAAATGGTATATGCGTAAATCGGTCAGACGACTTTGAATCGGAAGTCGGAGATTGAAAGTGATCAAACACACTTCGTTTTACGGTAAATTACAATCTCTACTTTCATGCTTTGAATAACTGCCCAATTGTCGGTATCGTCAATCTCGTTCCGTATCATTAAACCAGCTCATGCCGAAAGCACATGGGCTTCTCCTAACTTACATAAGTTGCCCTCGGCCCATTCTATTTCGTTTTCCTTCGTCATTCGAGCATTAACTACACCCATTCAAAAGTGGTGAAAAGCCTTCCCCTTACACCACACCAGTGAATTTGCACCGGTTACAATTTTCACTCGAATTGAAACCAATTTTGCAATTTGACACAATAAGCTCGAAAACAGAATGACTCACCTGAATTTCGAAACAGCCATGCTGCTCTGCTCTTGTTTGTTTCAGTAATGCAATGACACGACGATTCTCCCACCTACTGGCTGACTCTTAACTGGAGAGAACGCGGGGCGCCTACAACACCACCAGCCACCGCTTCTTGCTGATTTCACACGATTTCGTCTGATTCCACTGCTCACTGACTACATTTGACGATGCCTCATTGTCACACCGGTTGACTCCACTAACAACACGATCTACCTACTTTGTGCGCCACGGTCACAGTGCACTGTGTCGCCGCTATCGTTCTTAATTGACTTTTTCTCCGCGCACAAGTTTAAATTTAAATCTGGAGAGATGCTCCTTCCACTGCTGACCTACTGAAAATTGTCCAATACGAGGAGCTATCGCAAACTAACCGATCTATTCATTCTTGTTTCTTAAATCGTCGCCGATGACTAGTGGTTGCGCGGTTGCAACACACCTTACTCACTAATCAATTCAGTTTTCATACCGCACATGCAAACTCGCTCTGCTTTGATACGTATTCTTCTTCTTTTTTCACATAGTTAGCTTATCACATCACACCATACGCTACCAGTTCGTTTCAACCCGCCGCAGGCACTGATGAAGGTGTTTCCACTCGTTTCACTGCAATGATTGCGGCATTATTTGAGATAAGAATAGCGGAATCACAACTGTTCGGTCATTTATGCGAACTGAGAACACACTTGCTGCACTTATGCAGGAGCAGGCAGTATTTAGACAAATCGAAGAATATTTTCTCTATTAAAAGTACACAACACTCGCCACTCGCCGTCTGTCTGTCGGGTCGATGGAAGTGGGTGGATAGTATTTCTTACTTACTATTTTTCCACACCTACTTAGGGCCGAGTTCCAAGACCTCACCAATGTAAACACATGATCAACTCTTCAATGGTTTAATGGCAATGCAGACAAATAGACCCATGTACGATGAATTGACCGTACGGAACTGTAAATATCGTTGTCGGACGTACTGGCTGGGAGTGAGTAAGATGAGACGAATGTTGTGCTGAGCACTGGTGGGGGTTTCGATTTGTTTTGGTTTTAAGGTATTTACCTACTGTCAGAGGCACCTTAATAAAACAGAGAGACTGTGTATTACG